>NW_019382712.1:1246089-1288346 GCF_000648655.2 Copidosoma floridanum
CATGTACATAACGTATATAATTTTTATAGTAGCATAAGCATCATATTTTGTTTCTCCTTAATAAAAAATTAATTAATGTACGGTGGAACTTTTATTATTTTACAAGACGTGATATGCGTAACATTCAACTTTAGTAGTTGAAATGAAAATTCTGCTAAAATTTTGTAAGACATCGGTATAGATATCATTGATTTTTATTTCATGTATGATATTCACGGGAATCAAGGTATTAACTGACAATAAGCGTTGGCCTTTTTGCTACAAACGTATCAACGAATAAAAAAGAATAAAATGCGCCATAATTTATGAGGTCGAAATGCTTTATACAATTCACTTTGTATCGGACCTTACTGTTTAAGTCCAAACTATTTTCTAAGATTTATACATTATAATTCAATTATATTAATATTTGTAATTACAATAGTACTAAATAGCATGATTACACATTGATGAAAAAAAAAAAATCGCTAATACTCGCTCGTTAACTGTTTACTAATTAGAAAAGGGAACTTCGTAAGAAGAGAGTCATGTAGAGAAGTAATTGATTTATAATTGACTAATAATCAGTAAGACTGAAATAAAATTTAAAAACTTACGTAACTAAATTTTATGTATAAAATCCTCATCAGGCATTTGAAATAGTAAACAAAGAATTTAAAAATCAACTTTAAATCATTTCATGTTAAAATTACTCCTTCTTCTAGTCAGTAAACAGTTGAAACGAATCTCATGGCCAGATTGATCTTATCTACTGGTCAATGGAACAAAAAGATCAACAATAACAAGAAAGTATTTGAAAAGTGTCTTGTTTAATTGTAACTAATCTAAGTGTGCGAAAATCAAACCTAAGATTGAAGGACTAGTGTAAACCGAGTTTGTGTCAAAATTACCTTCTATCAACCAGTTACGTTTTACATCGTTCAAGCAGTCAATGCTCAATAATGATCAGTTGTAACAGACATTGTATTGGTTAAAAAAATCCTATTAAAACTAGCTACATTTTTAAAAATATCCCGTTGTAGTCCCATATAAGAAGGTTAACAATAAAATAAATTAAGGCTCATGACGAAAATACTGTTTTTTTAAACAGATCAAAAAGTGTGATAACTCGACAATTACAAAAACTGTTTGAAACCAGGAACATAATCAATTAACCTTATTTTTACCTTTATACCGGTCATCCTTTTAGTGAAATTTGGTTTTCCAATCAAGAAATTCGCACACGAGCAAACTATAAATTAATCGTTTGTGAAAACCGTTTGCACGTATCATTGTTCGAGTGGTTTTGTTGCTGAACTCTCTTGTTTTTCTACACGAATCAGTCTGGTTCCGCTTTGTCGGGACTTGTTTACTTCAAGTTCCGATATTTTGTGCCTAAGTATCTAATTATATAAGTGCATGTCAAATGGTCTAAAAATTTGTATATGACAACAATTAAATAAATAAAAAACGTCTTGAACTAACGTTTTCAAAATTCTTTCAATTTCATTAAACTATCCTTACAATTACTAAATCGCAGTTTCAGTAAATAATAAATAATTATTGTGATAATTCAATAAAATCGGTAAGTCTAATAAGATAACCCTTACACCTTGTTTCAATAAATAAATAAATAAATAAATAAATAAATAAATAAATAAATATGTAACTAAAAAAAGGAAGGCTTTCTTTCCAGATCCCGTTGTGCCGATGGGCATCAATCTGTGACGGACCAACGTGGTTTTGTAAAGTTTAATAACTTTTGTAAACGAAAAGTGTTAACGTAAATTTAATTACTCAAAATAAATAAAAAAAATTGCTTCCAACTTGGGAAAACAAATCAGAAATGATTCCTATATTCAAAAAGTCCTTTGGCTCGCATGTCAAGAAAAGCGCAACTCAGATTTCTCCATGTTACTTTAAATAGTGAAATAAACGAGAAGGGGAAGACTAAAGGATGGTGGGAGAGTCCCAATGAATTCGAACTCGGAAAAGAGAAAAAAAAAAAATTGGGCTGTCGGTGTAAAGAGAGGAAATCGCCGACTGGCAAGCTTATTTCCTGCCGATGGATTTATCGCACCCCCTTATTTGACTCAAATATATTATACTCCTTCTGTCTCCCTTTCCTTTTTTCGTGCAATAGGCATCTCTGCATCTCTTAGATCGAGAAAATAGCAAAAAAGCAAATTTAATTATTCTTGTTGGATTTGTCACCTTCGTCTTTCACTCACACCATTTTTTACAACTCAACTGCCCTTTTCGTCTCTTTGGTTTTATCTATCTTTTTGTCTATCCTCTAATTTGATTTGGGCGTCAATTACTTCGCCTCTTTCCGACAGCATCCCCCAAATAAATCCTTAGCCCGTGCGATGCGCCGCACCAACTCCTCTTCTACTTAATAAATGTCCGAGCAGCGCATGGCCACTGGCCTCTCGGAGCTTTTACGAGCTTTTGTCTAATAAAACTCGCCGGGAAGTTCATCTGGAGCTAGACGCGCTAGTTTAAAGCTAAATGAGGAAGAGAAAGAGTTTAGTCCGCCACACTGTATTAATTTCTCTGGTGCTCCAGTTTTGCTCGGTGCAATTTATGCGGTTCCTCATCCACTTCTGCCTCTTTGGTATGATTGTTTTAACTTCTCACGCTTGGCATTTTGAAATTATTTTAATCTCGGATTCATTTGATCTTGTATAAAGTTCCAATTTGCCAAGTGACAAACATTTTTTTTTCTCCGTCAGAGCTTATATTCCTGGAATTTTTTAACTTTTCCTAACGCGAACTATACAATTTTGGTGTGCAGATGGTGTTATGTACCAAGTTTCAGTTTAATCTCGTGAAAATGCCGAAAGTGGAGTACGCGTGATGCTAAATTCATTATTATCAAAAAAAAAAAACAAAGAAAAGAGATTGAATGTAAGTATTGCGAGACATTTTGTACAGCAGTGAAAATATAAGGCTGTCCCGACGAGCGGTTGCGCAATGAAATTCATAAATTCAGCGAAAAATATACTCTTTCGTGCATTTATCGTCCATTACATCAGAAACTGGCGATCCAGCTGCATTATAATGTCCACCCCCCCCCTCCCTGATTTCAATTTAGTTGTATTATTCATATCGATGCTGCCCTCTTCTCTCTCTCTCTCTCTGATTTGCATTTTTCCGAACGCCATCTCCTCTCTGTCTCTGCCTACACTGATTTTCTCCTCGTCTTCATTCTTTTTCCCCACCTTTTGCAACGGTGTACATTATACATACAGGGCAGCAATGCGAATTCCCGGCACTCGCGATGTGGATAAATTAAGTAAATATATATGTCGATGCCCGAGAGAACAGGATAATGTACATCCCTGCAGGCCAAGCGCGTCAGCGGATAGTGGAAGTGGCTTCGATTTTTTCCCATCTTCGCCTTTTTATTTGCGTAATTTGGACCGAAGCGAGAATCATTTCATTAAATGCTGACGAGGTGGGTTGCAGCTGGGGGAGAAAACCATCGTCTTGGGGTGCAATGAATGCCGATCAGGGATTTTTCGCGATAATGGATCTTTTCGACTCTGTGGACTAAAAAATCTCTTTTGAAGGCTTGAAATATTATCGACGCTCTGTTACGACCTTTGGTGTAGTCAATTTTTTATCGAATTTCATATCACTCGTTGATTTACCAAAGTTTGTTGTTGTGGTTAAAATTGTCGCAAGTTGTGCGTTTTCTTTGAAGCAAGTTTAAAACGGTGGATGTGAAAAAAGCGAGTAAAATAAAACCTTATTTGTTAAACCGTTAAACATTATTTAAGTTGCTTTTTCAACGCTGTTCGACGACACACTGCTCGACATTAAAACTAATATAGAATTGAAAAAAAATCCGAAGGATAAGTGTTGGAACCCGACGTGCGCAATCTACGCGAAAACATCCAGAACAGTAAAAATACTTGAAATATAAATATATGCACACATTCTACGTGTATTTTCTCGAGATTTTCTGTATACGTCCAACACCTCTGTGTGTACACACACTGTTGCATCTCTCCCCTGTTCCGATACTTACCCCTTCCCACGTCTTATTTTGTTTCGTCTTTTTTCCGTTACGAATTCAAGGACAAGAATCTACGAGACAGTGGTGCGGGAAAAAGCATTTCCTTGGGGGAAATACCTGTTTGTGCAGAGGAGTTAAGCATTGGAAAACACACTTTGAAAAATTTTCGTATCCACCCAACTGGGACTAACGCGTGTTCGTACGGCTCGACCAGTCGTATATTACATATACTTGAAGCCGACCAAGCCAGCTATACGAGCATTCCCCGCTCGTACATCACACACAAGCACATAATATACGTGCGGAAGAATTGAGTCAAGTTTATTTTAACATTCGGGAAAATGCGTCACATAACACGTTTATATAGTTTGGAAAACATGTATGTATTCATTTCCTCTGCCCCACGCCCCCACCACCGAGTCAAAGCAGCGCCCAAAGAAATATTTTGCACACAACGAATGCCGGAGTAAAGCAACAGCTCACGCATCGCAAGGTTCATTTTCATGCCGTCGCGTGGAAACCCCTCCGCGACGCCAGGAAGCTCGAGCCGCAGTAGCCACATCCTCCCCCCCCTCCTCTGCCCTCCAACGGTAACCACCGGCGTCCCGTTGAAATATACCCTTGAACCACTCCACGATCGAGCAAGAGAGCGGCGTAAGGTGTACTTATATGTATACGTGCGCCTTGCACCGTGTTGGTAATTGTGGGATAGCAAGAAGCGTAGTGTAACCCAGCGTTCGCCACACGCACGTCAGCTCGTAACCAGAGTGCCCATAAAGAGCCAATAACTTAACCCCTGGCCGAAGAACAAGTGTGTCTTTGAACCCACGACTCTCGTTAAAAGTTCCATTGATTAAGCGGTGTGGTTATCTGCGATAATCGCGATGTGCTCGTGTCGCTGCTTCTGGGAGACCTTCTTCAGCATCCTGACCATCCTGTTCATAACCGTGCTCGTGCTCATGCTCGTCTGCAACAAGGACGACACATGCGGGGCGGATGAACATTTCCACGAGACTCGGCACAAGATACTGCGGTTCTTCCACATCCACGACTACGAGAGGCCGATCTCGGGCTTCATCGACAAGTTGTCCAACGAGGCCGACAAGTTCATCAACAATTTGAAGAAACCCGTGACAAACGACTACCGATGAGCTCCATCGGGGACTCGGAGTCAACTTTTTTTTTTTTTTTTTTTTTTTTTTTTTTTTTTTTTTTTTTCTTACTGACTGCCAATGTGTGCGCGTATACCCTCAGTGCCTGCAACAGTGGTCATGTAATATATATATATAACCCCCATTGTTATCGCCAACATCACAAGACTTCAAAAAAGGTACGAAAAATATTTATCACGTTCATTCTCCCACGTAAGTATAATCTGATGCCCTCTCGGAACGCGTACGGAGTATAATATATACGCGCCTACATTTATAGCCTTACCTGGGCCACGTAAGCGCTGCATAAGATGTACAAGAACAGCATTGATCGTTACATTATATCTGTATCTGTATGAAAACGCGTTTGTTCGTTACGTACATATATTGACCAACGACATTTTTTATATGCTATGCTTCGCTTCATGTGCATGCAAGGTTGTAAGTAAGTGGTATATATACGTGTTTGGGTGTATGCGCTTTGAAAAATATATTCGTGTATTTGAGCATTTATACGTTAACAAAATATTATATTTCATGAAACAATTATCGATTGCATACGCCATTCTGGTCGACATACGGGAATTTATTTTCGATGTTACGTAAATTAATGGTGTACCTGTAGCATAAGCGATTGAGTATTCAGCGCTCGTTTCTTCATGCATGTATGATATATGTATAGTAAATATATATATATATATTTTGCCGTGACAAATGGAGCACGCTAAAGTTAGTTTTTCGGATCGTTGCGAATAAAAATGTTATTTGATCGTCTATTTTTGTTTTGCAGAAAATATTAAAATTATCAGACGCATTCTCACACACTCGTCCACTGCTGCGTATATGTATACCAGAGCAAACCACTTTCGACTCGCCGATTTATTGATGACATCAGTGATAATGATCCTCCGTCTTGGGCAACCACAGGCTCACTCGCTGGCTCATTCTGCGAATATAATGTAGATGGTTAAAAAATTTCCGCGTGATGTCATCGAAAAATATGCACACAACAGTGTCCCCACATAGAATTAGTTTACTTAACACGTTTCAATGAACAAATGGCTTCTAATTGTACATTGACATGATGTCGCACGCTACACGCGTTGTGTTTTTATAATTACATTCAATTGATTATTTACACGCCATTCGCGTGTTTTTGTTATTATTATCGTCATTGCCATTGTCACTTTTGATATTCATGTATACGTTTAATAGGTTTTTGTTGTAACCCAATAAAAGTTAGTTTTTCGTTTATATACGTAAATTTTGTACTTAACCGTGTGTAGGTCCATTTTATCTATGAAATTGTAATATATTAATGGATATTGATAAACATTTTTGGATTATTTTTAATTTTGATATAATATAATTACGGAAAAGTGGAAAACGTTGTTGTATTCCAATGTATTTAAAAAAAATACCCCTCATTTTATATCGATATCTCGCACAAAACTTCTGTCCCGTTATTTTGATAAGAGGAAAGACTAATTACATTCCATTGCGATGACCATAAATTAATGTTTGAATTTATATTTCATACAAATGTTTTGAATCTCGCGATTTCAAACGAGCTACGTGATTACTTTCAGCCAATTACAAAACGAATAAAAAGATTCATGTTACGTAACAATCGATCTTTTATAAAAATATTTGTGTACAAGTACAAAAAAAATGTAAATATTTGTTGAGTGAAATAAAAATATTACTTGCTTGTGATTATTCCATCCAGTCAGTGTGAAAAATCACTCAATTATAAAATTTATAGTAGCATAAGCATCATATTTTGTTTCTCCTTAATAAAAAATTAATTAATGTACGGTGGAACTTTTATTATTTTACAAGACGTGATATGCGTAACATTCAACTTTAGTAGTTGAAATGAAAATTCTGCTAAAATTTTGTAAGACATCGGTATAGATATCATTGATTTTTATTTCATGTATGATATTCACGGGAATCAAGGTATTAACTGACAATAAGCGTTGGCCTTTTTGCTACAAACGTATCAACGAATAAAAAAGAATAAAATGCGCCATAATTTATGAGGTCGAAATGCTTTATACAATTCACTTTGTATCGGACCTTACTGTTTAAGTCCAAACTATTTTCTAAGATTTATACATTATAATTCAATTATATTAATATTTGTAATTACAATAGTACTAAATAGCATGATTACACATTGATGAAAAAAAAAAAATCGCTAATACTCGCTCGTTAACTGTTTACTAATTAGAAAAGGGAACTTCGTAAGAAGAGAGTCATGTAGAGAAGTAATTGATTTATAATTGACTAATAATCAGTAAGACTGAAATAAAATTTAAAAACTTACGTAACTAAATTTTATGTATAAAATCCTCATCAGGCATTTGAAATAGTAAACAAAGAATTTAAAAATCAACTTTAAATCATTTCATGTTAAAATTACTCCTTCTTCTAGTCAGTAAACAGTTGAAACGAATCTCATGGCCAGATTGATCTTATCTACTGGTCAATGGAACAAAAAGATCAACAATAACAAGAAAGTATTTGAAAAGTGTCTTGTTTAATTGTAACTAATCTAAGTGTGCGAAAATCAAACCTAAGATTGAAGGACTAGTGTAAACCGAGTTTGTGTCAAAATTACCTTCTATCAACCAGTTACGTTTTACATCGTTCAAGCAGTCAATGCTCAATAATGATCAGTTGTAACAGACATTGTATTGGTTAAAAAAATCCTATTAAAACTAGCTACATTTTTAAAAATATCCCGTTGTAGTCCCATATAAGAAGGTTAACAATAAAATAAATTAAGGCTCATGACGAAAATACTGTTTTTTTAAACAGATCAAAAAGTGTGATAACTCGACAATTACAAAAACTGTTTGAAACCAGGAACATAATCAATTAACCTTATTTTTACCTTTATACCGGTCATCCTTTTAGTGAAATTTGGTTTTCCAATCAAGAAATTCGCACACGAGCAAACTATAAATTAATCGTTTGTGAAAACCGTTTGCACGTATCATTGTTCGAGTGGTTTTGTTGCTGAACTCTCTTGTTTTTCTACACGAATCAGTCTGGTTCCGCTTTGTCGGGACTTGTTTACTTCAAGTTCCGATATTTTGTGCCTAAGTATCTAATTATATAAGTGCATGTCAAATGGTCTAAAAATTTGTATATGACAACAATTAAATAAATAAAAAACGTCTTGAACTAACGTTTTCAAAATTCTTTCAATTTCATTAAACTATCCTTACAATTACTAAATCGCAGTTTCAGTAAATAATAAATAATTATTGTGATAATTCAATAAAATCGGTAAGTCTAATAAGATAACCCTTACACCTTGTTTCAATAAATAAATAAATAAATAAATAAATAAATAAATAAATAAATATGTAACTAAAAAAAGGAAGGCTTTCTTTCCAGATCCCGTTGTGCCGATGGGCATCAATCTGTGACGGACCAACGTGGTTTTGTAAAGTTTAATAACTTTTGTAAACGAAAAGTGTTAACGTAAATTTAATTACTCAAAATAAATAAAAAAAATTGCTTCCAACTTGGGAAAACAAATCAGAAATGATTCCTATATTCAAAAAGTCCTTTGGCTCGCATGTCAAGAAAAGCGCAACTCAGATTTCTCCATGTTACTTTAAATAGTGAAATAAACGAGAAGGGGAAGACTAAAGGATGGTGGGAGAGTCCCAATGAATTCGAACTCGGAAAAGAGAAAAAAAAAAAATTGGGCTGTCGGTGTAAAGAGAGGAAATCGCCGACTGGCAAGCTTATTTCCTGCCGATGGATTTATCGCACCCCCTTATTTGACTCAAATATATTATACTCCTTCTGTCTCCCTTTCCTTTTTTCCGTGCAATAGGCATCTCTGCATCTCTTAGATCGAGAAAATAGCAAAAAAGCAAATTTAATTATTCTTGTTGGATTTGTCACCTTCGTCTTTCACTCACACCATTTTTTACAACTCAACTGCCCTTTNAATAAATAAATAAGTTTTCTTTAAGTTAATTTATTGTATGTCTGAAAGACACTACCAGTACAAGATAAGTTGTTTGATACTATCGAATACTTTTTGATGGAGATATTTTCAAAAGTAGTGATATGCTGGGATGCTTCAATACTGGATAGGTATACACAAAAATGTCGTTTAAATTTTGTTTTCCACAAAAGAACAAAGAAAAAATAAAAATAAACAAGTGTGTGAATGAACTCTTCTATTCTCTACACGGTATTCGTGTAAACCCGTGTTATTTTTGGTACGAAATTTTTATCCGCGGGCTTTCTCGGTGGTCATGTTTGAATAAAAATACTACGTATAAACTAGACACTCGAGTGCATACATAAGCACGTTATGGGCACGCGTAGATTTTTTTAGTGCGTCGATTCAGTGTGGTTTCTGGGAAAACTTTAATTGACGCTGCATCTACGATTTCCACGTCTACGTGAAACAGACTAACAGTGTATACGAACACGCAATAGTGAGCCTATATTTAAATGAGAATACGTTGTACTTCTCGTTTGCTTTTGCCAATTGAAATCTTTTTTTTTTTTTGTCTCTTTGATTTAAACTTTATCTAAGAGGAACAAGTCACTCGAATTGACTATGATAGCGTTTCAGGGAGATTTTATTTTTTCGTCTGTAAATGGAATTTAGTACGAGTAATTACTGATGTAGATAATCCTTAATGTAAAAAGTATACACGAATATTTGACGAGAACCATAGGAAGGACACTTATACTTGGAGAAATGATGGATTGCATATAGTATACATTATAAGCACAAATGGGATATATTTCCGAAATGGTCCACAATTGAAAAACCACTTAACAAATTGAAAACACTCGAAATGCCGAATCAGCGAATCCTTTACAACGTATAATATCGATTTACATTCAAGCCGAGTTTCCCCGTCCATCGACGTGATCAATATTCCACTCGCATGTTACATAACACGTACGTGTGACGTAAATGGTAATTGTAGATATATATACTCGCAAATAGTATAAACATTGCGATATGGATGATGTAAATAAGTGCACACACAAGCTGGTGTTGCTGCGGCTCACTATGACACGCGAGAGCGTAAATTCGCTTGCAAGGTATTAATTTAACGGAGAGACACGCAAACACGAGAATATCCGAATGTCGGCATGATTAATTTCAAGTTTGAAAAATGGCCCTTTGCATGTACATAACGTATATAATTTTGAGCTAAAAGTAAAGAAGTTGATCAAATTTTAACGTTTATTATTGAGTTGTACCTATATACACATTATTTTTATTTTGATCGTTGAGGTTTCGCTGCGTTGCCAAAGTACATCGCAAACAAACAAAATTTATCGCGGATTTTAATAATGTTGCATCCAATAAATCCACAAAAATTTTCTCGTTTGCGTGTGCATATCGATTCAATTTTTAATCAAGAGGAGGCCATTTATCCGTGCAAAATGAAATCCCCCAAGCATTTGGGAGAGCTTTATTTATTTACTTTTTTTTTTTTTTAATTTGAAAGAAAAACCTTGTATTTTTTGGATACAGTATTCACGCAATGTTTTTTCCCACACAACAATTTTGCTCTTCGTAAATAACGAAAGCACAATATTCAGTATCACGTCAATATATGATCTTATCGCCAATGATTCCTACGCGTATTACTATGTTATATAAAACTGCGGGTATCAGTTAATCCAAGGTTGGGAATTGAGAACGGAAACGTCAGAGATACGAAAACAGTTCACGTTTGGAAGCAGCTGTCTCATTTTCCGGCGTACGATTCCCTCACCAACACGCACGACGACGAGGAGGTAAGATCGATCTACAAATGTCTCAACCTGTGCTTCACCGATCACATTATCTTCCTCCATCTAATACTATGATACTGCGCGTGTCTCTTTCACATTCGTTTCGATAAAAACACCGCGTTCAAACTCCACGTCCCACATACGTATAAATACACATCAGCACCACCATCAACGTACATTTGTTCAACTCCAACTCTCGACACAATAGTATTCCTGCAGTATATTTTTAAAGCTCTCAATGTTCTAGCCAACCAAACGGCAATTGCAGCAAAGGAGAGCTTATCGGGGAGAAAGAGGTTCGCTTGTTATTTCATTCAGACTGAAATATTTCTGTCATTTGAGAGTCAGAACGCATGTGTATGGACTGTAGAGGAAGAGTAGGAAAGAAAATGTCGAGGAAGTTGTTACAGGTGCGATTATCTTATTGTTTGCGTCAATCAAGTGGGTCAATCAATGTAGCTTCGAAGTAGACGCATCCAAGTAATCACGGGGAGATAAAAATTTAATTCACGTACAAGTCAATCGCGTTTGTTGGTCGAGCAGACTATTGGAGACTGTATTCGAATACTTGGATTTCATACTGAATCTTCGAGCATTTTCGTACACCTACTCTAACTCTCCAGGAAAAAGAAAAATAACTCCAGGCACCGTATGATAAAAAGACATTTTATAGAGCATAATATAAAATTTATGATAACGTGATAGTTTTAGGGCATCACAAAAGTCACTAATGATACACACGGGTGTATGTATACATCAAATCTTGAATCTCGTTCAGTGCTCGAGAAGCTGTACTTTCCCCTTTCTCTGTCCTTGGCTGACCTTCACAAGCTTATTTAGGACCGTAACTCTGACAATGGCGAGGGAAGAGCTTGAGAATCTGAGCCAATAAAATCTTTTTTTCTCGTTGAGTTTAATCTTGGCTTCTCTTCTGTGTACACACAGGAAACAGCTATATGGACTCGCTGGAGATCAGCTGTATCGTAAAGAGAAAATGAACGAATGGAAGGTACGATGATATACGACTTGTTGTTGTCGCGTGTCGAGGAGGAGCTAAATTTCATGTCACACAAAAAAGTAAAAAAAAAAAAAAAAAAAAATAAATATGCGAGCAGATTAACTGTTGGAATTAAATTTAAGTTACGCCTATGAGAAACAGTTTATACTCAAGTGTAGCAACGATGCTTGAGCAACACCAAGCACATTACCGTGCTATACTTGGATATATTTGGCAATGAGAATATAATTTGTAAATTAATAATACATATCGCAATGTTCCGTTCGTGGTGACACATATTTTATTTTACAACCATTCATTCCACTCGACCGGTGTACGCTATGTAGCTGTTGTGCAACAAAGGACATCCCACATCAACTCATGTGCCAACTCTGTACTTTTACAATTTCAAAGAGAGAGATAGAGAGAGACGGCAAAGCGATAGTATGTTGCAGCCACACACCAAAGCACACGATACCCTTGGGGCCCTTTCGTTCACCTCCGAAGCATTTACACCTTCAAAATGGAGCTTTCACCCAAGCAGCAACTGAAATCGACCATATCGACCCGCGGCCCTTTGTCTCGAAGTGAAAAACTGTTGGGAGACAGCACGGGGCGAAAGTTTTCCAGCTTCGGGCGTAAAAAGTAATTTCACGCGCGCACTCGCTCCTGCTTTTATGAATTTTCCAGTAGAGGTGAGCTTGGGGTGAGGAGTCAAATGTAAATGCGAGAGGCGCACGTGTCTTGATCAACGCTGAAAGATGAATTTGAAAACAAAAAAACGATGGAACAAATTTCCGTTGAGTTTTTACAAGACGCGCTCATGCGTGATTTTTTAATTATATTGACCGGTTTTAGTTGGAAACGCCTACTTGATTTCCGATAATAGTACTCCGATTGCAGCGACTCGTTATTCAACTGGTAAAATTTAATGGGACGCTTTTCTCGATCGGGACCGAATAATTTGACTTTTGCTTCGTCGAATATCACTAGATAGAGATACGTAGTGTTCGTCGCGAGTTACGTTACCTGCGAAGGCACGTACAAATTTCATTAACTTTTGATCGATACTTTGGAGTAGTAGGGATTGAATAAATAATCAAGTGAGCATCGAGTCTTACGATGTTGTTGCTACCAAAAAGATTAAAAAATAGGCAAATAGTAATAAAAACAAAAGGTGGTAAGTAATGAGATAAAGGAGCGTCAACTCGAGAAGGGGAGAAAAAGTTTGATGTCTGTCTGGGGGGGGGGGGGGGAAAAATATGATCAGGTGCAAGAAAAGTGGAAAATAGAGACGTGGGGTGGGGGGACAAATGATATGCGCTACGCAAGAGGGTGAAAATCTTCTTTTTTTTCATGGAGTATGGGAGGGTGAGAGAACGAGGAGGCTTTGAGTTGCGTCGGAGATGGATATGATGATTTCGCAATTGGGAAATTGAATCCTTGATTTTTCGGGAGAAAAAATATGTTACAAGGTGAAAAATATGCGACCTGATTTATCTCGCCACTTAGGGATCATACGTTATCCAAGACGTCGCGAGGGCGAAATTCTTTATGCTTTTTTTTTTCAGTAAAAACAAAAAGCCCTACTTTCTAATCTTATTCAATACTTCTGAGTCGTGTAATCTTATAATTCCAATGTATTTAAAAGTTAAAGTCCATTTTAGTAACACAAAATTATTTTAAGAAAAGCAAATTTTGATTTCTCAATAGTTGGGCAGATTTGCTTTATACTGAAACAAAAAGTATATTCATTGAGAAACGTACAGTTGCAATTAAATTCGATTATTTAAAAATGTGTCTTAGTCATGTTTATTCGTCACCCCAAAGCTCATCGGGAGCAACTCAAACAGCTGTCGAAACGACGAGAGGTCGAGTTCCGAAGCACCGGCTCCTTCGGGCGCGCACATTAAACAATTACTGTTGCGAACGTCAGCGAGAAAAAAAGCCGGAAATTGCTTCTCGGACAAGTAGCCCCTCGAAGGAGCAAACTACCCTCCAGCACTTGATGGAGGAGACCCTCACTGTTAGCTTGTTTACCCTCTTTGAACCGTACCTGGACCTCCTTTGATTTGTTTCTCGGTGGGAAAATGTCATGGAGCTCAGGTACTTTTTTCAATAATCTTTTATCTCTTCGAGTACTGTTTTTGTCCCGACGACAAAACGAGTTTGATTCCAAGCTCAAATGAGTTGTAATTTTATATTTATAATGGAAATCCCTCATTACTAGTGAGCAGACCAACGCCGCCTTAGCTTGATGACACAGTGCTGCAGACTCTCAAAGATATTTAACTAAACTGTACTTATAAATTAAAAGTTGTTTCAATTACAACTTTTCCCCTTCGCTCAATTTATTTTTGTCTCGTGACTACAGAGACTGCTCTTGCTCGACCTCTTGTACGTTACAGTCGTTAACGTTAATTTGATCAATACTAACAATAACAATACTGATTCAACAGCTCGCTACACTCTACTTGCATTCGATTTTGACTATCCTACTACTTACATTTTATATTCTCTACTACTTTTCCTCACTTATTTTCATACTACCCGTATACATTTAATGACTTCATTTATTTATTCTTTTGTTTCTAAGTCGTTAATTATACAGTTTATGCGCCATATTTTTAAATCCTACGAACCTTATTATAAATACTCATTGTACCGTTAAAATTTGTATCTTTATTTTATTTTTATTTTTACACTATGTATACTTATTGTCACGACTTTTTCTGTGTATTTTTATCTGAGGGCCAGACATAGCACAGCCACAAGGCCTCAATAAAGTTTTATCAATATCAATATCAATATCAACCCTGCAATAATGACATCAGAATCAAGAAATGGGCAGGTTATCAAACCGAGGTATATTAACGAATTTAGCATTTGCCGCTTTCGTTTCATGAATTTCAGCCGGCAAAAGTCCCCAATGGCCCCTGATCCAATCAATTACTCGTCGAGGGCCATTTCAATGAAAAATGTATTGCGGAAGAGACGAGTTTCCTGGGGTTGTATCTGCGGCTACAATCGCGTCGTATTACCTGTACGTAAGTCGGAAACACGATTAGGAAGAGCGAAAAGATGGAGCCGCGCGGTTCCGAACTAATCCAAAAGTCCGCTATCGAATTGGGAAAGTTTGCGGTAGGAGCCGGATTATAGGGGCGCGGTGTCGTGGCCTCTCGAGAGTCCATAAATTTGCTCGTCAGATACCGGCAGCTGTTCAACGCCGCTCGGCTTGTTGTCGTGAGCTACCCCCGTGTTATCCGATTCTGGTCTTCTAATCGTGTTTATCTTGTGTGATCGGGGTATTTCATGTTTATTGGTTGTTTGCCGAATTTTACCAAAAAAAAAAAAAAAAAAAAAAATTGAGTACGAGCAGAAAGATTTCATACCCAACTATTCTGTAGCATGTACTATTTAAGAAGTACAGATTCGTTGTTTGAAAATTATTTCTTTTTGAGAGTGCAAACTCAATTGTACAAATGTTACTTTAGCTCGAGTATTCCTATTATTCGCTTACGGGCAAAAGCTCCTAATGTAGCAGTGCTGCACAAACCCATCCAACTATGGTGCAGGAGGAATATTTAAAATAAAGTACATGAATTGTTTAGATAGAGTCCTAAAGTGCTGGAATCGGTGTCTCTTAGTAAGCCTTCCAGATTCGTATATTTTCATTCTCGTGGGAAAAGTTTTCTTGTTACGTGATTCCATAAAGGACATGAATAACCAAAAATGAGTTAGCCTCTTTGAATCAACTCTTGATTTCTTGTCTCAGTGGCAGATAGAAAAGTTCAGCGTTTTTGTTTATCTCTGAGTGCCGCGAAAATTACGTCGGAGAATAGATGTTTTGTGCGATATTTGTCTGTCGGATTTTCGATGGTACTACACCTGAACTTATCCCTTTGTTTGTTCTTTGACAAAACGATGTTCACGTACGTGGCCACTGCATTTTCTCTTTCCTGTTCTTATCTTTCTTACACTTTTCGTCCATTTATTGAAAATTTAAGCAAGTAAGCAAGTTAATAATCAACTGATCGATTTTTGTGTACACATTGAGTTGACTTAGGATTAAAAATTATAAAAAATCGTACCGAAAACATCCACCTACAAAGGGAAGCAATTATGGCTTCGACTGCGATTTTGAGCAATTTGCCTGCAAACCAAGAGCTCAGGTAATGGCTTTCCCTCCCCGCCCTAGTCGTTTTTTTCCTTTAAATTTTCGATCGAGTTTTGGAGCCCCCAGGGCGACTTGCTTGACTGGTCGAGTCGTTAATTTCTGCACAATTTGCGGAGCAGCGAGTGCCACGCGGCTCGACCGATTGCACTCGTTAATCGAAGCCTTATACGTAGTTGTTACGTAGGAAATCGAAGTTTTAAAAAATACTTTTTTTTTCCTCCATATTTTACATTAATACGAGATTCGTCTAGCTGGATTTTCTTGGACAAGACTTGATTGTCGTTCTGGTTTCAAAATTATTATCATAACACTCGATTTCATTTCGAATTAGGATATAATATTTTCAAAACTCTGGTATAAAAATATGGTTGTAATATGTCCAGGGAATCAATAAAATTTCACAAACCCCCTTCGACGCATGTAATCAATGCGACCCCATAGACTGAAGCGATAAAGTAACAGGACCAATTGCTTGCCTCAACGTTGATAGACCTTAACGAAGCCCATAAATATTTAGCTGCTTCGTTATGATTTCCACAAACGTATTTCACTCATTTCCTTTATCTTCGTCGTTGTACCTTTTAGTTTTGAACAAAGCACACATGTATTCTGGTATATATCGCTATTTGAGTAAAATATTCAAGAAAATTTAGTGTAACAATGTCGAGGACCATGACAGCTCGTGTGACATCAGAGTAAACTATATGCCTACATATTGGCACTAGAGAACTACATACTACCCCTAAAGAAACAAAGTCCTCAGATGTATGTCTATATTAGCACAGAATACCTGCAAGTACACACATGCACCATGTATACGAATAAGCATGGTTGCGTGACGTAGAATGGGGGGAGATTATGTTCAAGTTCAGAGCCTCGTTGATTCGCTTTCGCGCTTCTCTTCTCTTCAACTATCGCGTCTTACTCTATAATGTGCATACACCACGTGGTGAATGCGTTATGAAGCGTCTGCAGATGTGGCTATAGGATTTGGTGGCATGATGGAATTATTGACTCTGGAGATGCTGAGAAAATGAATAAGACGAGGGAAGAGGAGACGAGCCCAAGAATCTCAAGATTGAGGAAGCATTTTATGTTTGAGGGGATGCCCATGGGACACCTTTTTTTGGAAATTGTACGTATATATAGGTGAGGTGTTATCTAGAAAATTTTCGAAAATCTTAAAGATGCTTGAGGTGTTTAGGATATTGAGCTCGTGTAATGCGGGCAGGGCTGATCTGTCACCATATCAGGGCTTCGACTGTTACTACCCTGCAGTTGTACGAGAAATCGTGGGTTACAATTAATAACACGTTGAAATGTGAGTCCATGTGGATCGGATGGCAAAGTGGTAGGGTCTCTGGTGATCAGACCTTCTCGAATGTAGGGTTCGAGGCTCTATCTCAACCTACGTAAAAACCAGCAAAACAGACTATCGAGTTGAATGGATTTTTTTTTCAAATTAGGATAAAATGTTTTCACAGGTCTGAAAGAAAATTGTGGTCACAGTATATACTTGGTCAAGTTGTTACCGAAAATAACTTGATTCAATCGATTATTGCCTTGTAATTCCATCACGACATTCATCTCTTTTTGATCCTTTTTGTAAAACCCGTAAATTGAATTGTTCCCGGTGCACACGTTCATGCCATTGAATTATAAAAGGCTTACCGTACAACGAACAAATTTTACTCTCGTATTTACATAAAATTTAATTTCCGGCGCCAATATGAATAATTTCACGAATCCAACCGAAAGCTGTGCTAAACTCTGTGTGTTAAAGATAAAATCAGGTCGGCACGTTTCGCATAATTGAAACCCGCTGTGAGATAAGCCGTAAATTCTACATTTTCCCGGGCGAAATTCAAATCAATGGTAATCTACTATTCTCAAATCGGAGAGTGCAGATGTTGAAAAAAAAACTATGTCACACACGTATTGAGTAGTTTTTTTTTTTTTTTTTTTTTTTTTTTTTTTTTTCATGAATGCTCGAGCGCACTCGAGCTAGTATGATGTTCAACAGAAGCTTTTAAATTACACCATTCAGTGTTTTATCGAGTCGTGCATCTCATCGGTTTGGATGACCACGAGCTTAATTTATGTCTCTTTCTTGCTTTAGTGTGTATGCCATTGTGTACTCGTGACAACGTTTTGTTTGTATTGGACTGTTGACAAGAGATGGTTCATCACAGTGCATACTTACACGTTGAATGATTATTCCTATGTTTCGTGTCATTTGTATACCTAATTGCTATATTTTTTCATTTAAAATTTTTATCGTAACTTTTCGAGACAAGGTTTGAGGAGCTATTTTTTTTTTCGTCACTCTCGACAATTAACCAATCAGATTACGAATGGCTTTAGCCACGTGATAATAATTTCGGGATCGTATATTTTTGGATTAAAATACTTTGGTACAAACACACAACAAAAATTGATCCTAATCCAAGTCAAATCGAGTTTACCTTATACATCATACAAGTGGTGCAGAGAACCAGTTGGTCGCAGTGACGAAACTTTGTTGAATTGGCGAGTCCTGGGCACACCCTCCCAACCTGCATCTCCTCTTCGAGCCCGTTTTAGCTGTACTCCGCTCCTTAGATGGGAAACTGCCTGCGATGAGATTCAAAGTTTACCATTTTTATAAGAAAAGTTACACGCGTCCCGCAAACATTGACTAGGCGTGTATCTCTGTGTGGTTGTTTGAAAGCTCGTCTCTAAAATCAATGACAACCTGCTGCTCTCACATATACATCTGTGTTTAGCACCTTGTATTATATATTGGCTATAATTTCTCTGCAAAAGAGGCTCTAAATCATCCATTCCCACTTTCCATATTCATTCGAGCATCAAATGGATGAGGGTANGTTTCTACTTTTTTTGGAAAAGTGGGCAGAGCTTCTTTTATCCTCTGCGATGTCGGTCAAGCGGAATTTTTGGCAACTCGACGCGCAATTGCGAGATGTATTTATGCATTGGGAGGGTATAGGGTCTTGTCTGAGTTTTCGGGTGCCAAGGGTGGAGCAAAGAAGGGAGCAAGTTTGGCAATTAGCAAAACCACTTTCCATATTCATTCGAGCATCAAATGGATGAGGGTAACGGAAAATATTAGCTCACACCTTCCGGAGAAGAAGAAGAAGCTGCGAAGCGAATTACTGGTGCAAACGGAAACTCGTATTTCCGAGAGTAAAAGGAGGAGGTAGGCGTTAGTGGGGGGTCGAGAAAGAATACTGAGCGTGAAAAAGGGAAAGAAAAGTTTTTCCGCCCATCACGTGTGTGCGGGGCTGGAAAAATTCTTGAGGATTCAGGACTTATTATTCGAATTGATACGTTATTATTTTTTTCAATTTTATTATTGTGATTATTTGGATTATTCTTAGAATATTATAGATATACAAGCTCTCAGTTCCAGCTATTTTTGTGTCTAAGAAATTTAAATCGTTTTTAGTTTTCCCAGGACGTTTTTGAAGTGAGACCTAAGGTTTATGATTTTATAATGTTTCCTAAAACGAGAGAAAATGAAAAAAAAGCTCGAGTGCACGCGCTTCTGTTGAGTACAAAACCATCGCCTCTTTGCTTTGTTGTGCACCTGTACCATCTCCTTCTCTTCTCTCTCGTCGAGCATATATTTTTCTTTTCCTTTCCCGAAGCTCCTGCCACATTTTTATGAGAAATTATTTCAGTGGCCGCCCATTTCACGTTTGACTTTGTCAGTCATCGTTCAAAGGCGAAAACTTATAGCTCGCGAAATAAAAGCTAAAAAAGTGTGACCAGATCGAGTGGCTGATTGAGCGACAACTTTGCCTTTTCAGCTCTCGTTTGTATATACATACCATAGCTATACCGTGCCCCGCTGCAGAAGTTAATTACGTTTTTTGTTGCAGTGGTGATGATTTTTTTTTTTTTTTCTTCGTAGTTTATATGCTGTCTTTCATTGAAAGTTTGTGTGTATTTAGGTCACGAAGTTATTGTACAAAAGTGGTTACCTGGTGAAAAAAAGAAATCGAGTGAAGGACTTTTGCTTCTTCTTTTAAAAATAAACTTTACTCTGAAAAAGTGTTGACGTTTGGAGAAAAGCCGTTGGTATTTTCTACAATTCTGTCGAAATGTTTTTTTTCTTCTCATGCTCTGACTGCTTCGCATAATTTCCTGTCAAGTCAAAAAATTAACAAAAAGTCTGAGTGTTTTTAAAACCGAAGTTCTGGAACCTAAAGATGCTTAAGATTGAAGACCGAGTAACAGGACAGATTGTTTGCCCCAACGTTGACTGGCCTTAACGAAGCCCATAAATATTTAGGTGCTCCGTTCTGATTCCCACAGAGGCGTTTGACTCATCCCCTTCGTTGCGTCTTTCATTTCTTGATAAAACAAAGACAACAAATATATTTAGGCAAATCGCCACAGTGCTGATACACCTCTTAGTCGAGGCCTCCTTGATAAAGAATAGATTAACGTGATGAAATTAAATTAAATTAAATTAATAATTAACTTTCTTTAAAATCTTAGTCAAACGGTTGATGAATTTGACTACAAATCGGTAATAATTTATCATAAACACTTTAATCGTATTTAGGAATCACCGAAGCTGTGGGCTACATCTGAATTAGTCAGTTACTAGCGATTTATACTCCTCTTACGAGTCAAAGTCAGCATATGATTTTTCTTTTCGAAAACGCGTGTCTCGTACGAGACAACATCCACTTGTATGTGCATGACACTACGAAGAAAGATGCGCGCGCGTCGAAACTTTGTTGACGGAGTAGGAGCAGTGTTGAAGGCACTGACAAGTTTACGCATTCATTTTAAGTGCGCCGTCTTGTTGATTCGCCCTCGCGCCTTTCTCGTCTCATTCTGTTCTCGCGTGGGTACGCCATCCGGTGAATGCGTTATGAAGCGTCTGCAGATGTGGCTATAGGATTTGGTGGCATGATGGAATTATTGACTCTGGAGATGCTGAGAAAATGAATAAGACGAGGGAAGAGGAGACGAGCCCAAGAATCTCAAGATTGAGGAAGCATTTTATGTTTGAGGGGATGCCCATGGGACACCTTTTTTTGGAAATTGTACGTATATATAGGTGAGGTGTTATCTAGAAAATTTTCGAAAATCTTAAAGATGCTTGAGGTGTTTTGGATATTGAGCTCGTGTAATGCGGGCAGGGCTGATCTGTCACCATATCAGGGCTTCGACTGTTACTACCTTGCAGTTGTACGAGAAATCGTGGGTTACAATTAATAACACGTTGAAATGTGAGTCCATGTGGATCGGATGGCAAAGTGGGTAGGGTCTCTGGTGATCAGACCTTCTCGAATGTAGGGTTCGAGGCTCTATCTCAACCTACGTAAAAACCAGCAAAACAGACTATCGAGTTAAATGGCGTATACAAAATATATGAAATATTGGTGTTTTACCCTCCAAGGACAATAGAGGGTACTGAGCATTTTTTTAATTATTTAGTTTTCGTTATTTTTTAATGGAAAAAATTATGTAATTACATACAAAATTCTGTTATTAGAAATCAAATTGACAGTGTGAGATTTTTTTTAGTTTAATATACATACATATTTTTTGAGAGTCCATGTCAATCTGGTTCGTCAAGTATCGGATGATGACAAAAAAATTCGAGAAAGACAGAAGGGATAAAAAATGGGTTTTAGCACAAACCAGCAGCTACTCATTTTTCACGGGTTACCCGTTACAAACATATATATAATCTATGCATGAATCAACAACACGTGCACTTTACGGTCAGTGAACGGCAGTAAGCGAATTCTCGTGAATCTTTGTACATGTATTTATGCATTGGGAGGGTATAGGGTCTTGTCTGAGTTTTCGGGTGCCAAGGGTGGAGCAAAGAAGGGAGCAAGTTTGGCAATTAGCAAAAGGGTTATACCGAGAGAGAGGGTGGGAATGTTGTGCTGTACAGTGCATCATGTACTCGCAAGGGACGCGGCTGATGGATTTATTCCGTTCATTATTTTGTGGTAGGCTCATGGGAAACAAATTGATAATCCTAATTCTGAATTCTAAAAAACCTTGCCTTATTCTAAGAAGAATTTTCAGTATAAGATGAAGTTTCTACTTGATGACCGAAGCGAATAGTCATCTGTCGATAGAGTCGATCGAAATAATCAACAAAAGAGTTTTTACTTCACTATTTGATCACGTGTGATTTAATGGAGTAAATTAATTTAAAGCGTCATTAGAAACGCGTCGTCTAGTAGATGTTTTCTTTGCCCAAGTTTCCTCACGAAATTCGATCATTATACTTAGCATATTTCGTTTGGCATCGCATAGGGGAGTCTACGTGCAAGTTAAATTCGCCCCTTGGTACTTCACAACTCGTTTGGATATGCACAGCATCTCGCGACGGCTCTAATTTAATCGGGTACTAGCAACTTCCAGAACAGACGTAAGGATACGTCGAAAGAAGAAGAGAGGAAAAGGTTGAAAGCGAAAGTGAAAAATCGGGGAATCCCTACTTACCTCCGCCATGGTTTGCGTTAGCTCACTGTTCCGGTACTTTTTTTTTTTTTTTTTTTTTTTTTTTTTTTTTTTTTTTTCTTACCAGCAAACGAGATGCGCATAGTAATTTAGCGTTGCGAAAAAGACGATGAGTTTTACAAGCTTCAAGTAATTTAAAAATAAGCAGAATTACGTTGAAACGTGAATTCGATTTTCTTTTCTGTTAGTTGGTTTCTCGAAAGAGGACATAAAATGGGAAACATTAAAAAATACTTTTCTTACTTTCATAAAGTATGCTGCTCAAGTTTTATAGCGACGAGGGCACGAGATGATTAACGATACGTAAATTGAAGCAATAATTCACAGTTTTGGATTTTTCAAGTTTTTTTTTTTCTTGAAATCATTGGTAAAATTTGCCATTCAATTTTCAGAAAAAAATTGAAGTCTGCCCTTGATTTTTTTTTATCATTTACCTTCAAAACGAATATTCAAATCGATCGCGTCTTGTATAACAAAAATTGTTTTCATACGTTTAAATACAGACCTTCCATGGCATAACCAAAACAGTTCCGTAAAACAGGAATAATAAATGCAAATACCTTCACTTTCATCGTCTTTGTTGTTATACGAATTTACGTCATTCGAGTGGTGCTGAAGCGAAGACCACGTACTCTCCTTGAATTCCCTCGAGGATCGTGTCGTCGTTTCCTCGTCCCATTTCACTTACAGTTCCTCTCCTTAGATACACACGCCATCGCATTTGGGACATTCAATTAATCTGCGCGTGTGTCAATCAAGACTATACATCTGTTCCTCTTCTACGTTGTATAACTTATGCGCAGTACCACTCAAGACATTTACTGACTATCCACTATAGTCCCCCGATGGCGATTGTCAACGTTTTGATGGGCGAAACAAGTTATCGAGGCTGTCGTGCGAGGAAATTGTGCAACTTACATTTTCAATAAGTCTACGATCTGCTCACACCATATGTACTCTACTATTTTTATTTCACGAAATTTCCAAATACGTTTCATCTTATTTTATGCTTAAGAAAATAAAATTACTATTTCATCGATAACAATTTCGTGTTCCTCGCAGTCACGCGTCTCTTTGGTACTCCAATCAGCAGATACTAATAACAACTTGCCTACGCGTACATATGCGTATATATCGATTTAATCACAAACACGCACTCCAGCCCTGAAATTGTGCTAGGAACCGTCGGTTTCGTGGAGCTTTTGATCAATTTTAGTGCACAATAATTATAGAGAGCAGGGCGTGGAATAAATGGAGCCAAATCAACGATGTCTGACCAAAGCTACGGCTATACTACTGATACTGACGGGACTCTGACGGTGAATATTGGGAAATTGTACTTTGTGGAGGAAGTTGCTTTAATAGTACTTGTACTGCATACTGGAGTATATGATGTGAATTATTGCTGTAAAAAAAGTGTGAAATGTGGATTATATAAAATAAATGACCAAACGTAGACATAACTACATAGTGTAAAAAAGAATCTCTGCTGAAATCCTTTACTGTCCAGCTCAATTACCTAAAGTTAAAAATAATTAATCGTCAAAAGAGGCTTTATTTGAATCAATTTAAGCAGCCCCTATCTTTCTCATTCCCGAAAACTGTGGGGGCTAAGAAAGACGGCGACTCCACGAAGCGAAACGAGAGCGAAGAAAATAGTGGTGGTCGAGTCTCCAACCAACGAGTCCTCGAGTTTCCATCGACACGAGCCATTATCTTCGAATTTACGGCAGCAGTAGTTTTAGTTTCCTGCAGCGACTAGCACCACCAACTACTCTATGGAGCAACAAAGTCTCTTTATCGCGTGTGTATGGCGGGAAGGACTGGTCGTCGTAAAATGATTGAATTATCCGGCAGTGCCCAACAACTTGGCTGGACAAACTTTGAACAAGTTGCAACTTGTTTCGGAGATGGTCTGCATTATACATGCGAGGATCTAATTTCAACGACGCAAACGAGGGAGAAGGGATGGTGCCTTGGAAGTTTTTTCTCTTGGATAGGAGATCAGCTAATCGTGGATGATGTACTCTCGGACGGTTAGGTCCATTAAAGTTGCAAGGCATAAGATCCACCTCTTGCTGCTCCTGATGAGCTTGGAGTTTTGGTCCTTGATATGTTCAAAAGTTAATGTAAGTATGGCTAACTCTTTTGGACTTTTCTACATTTTCTCTTTGGTGTTCTCAGTGGAAAAAACTTTTTTAATCTTGGTTTCATCATCCTGACGATCGGATGATGGACTTTATACTCTATGTACATTCAATTGGCATAGCTAAAAAGTTGTGACGCTAAAAAATTGTACTGAATTTTCTGTTTTGTAAGAGGATAAAATATTTCTGTTTTCAAAAACGAACGTCAGTCGATGATAGACTTGTTCCAATAAAATAAATATTATTCTAGTAACCGCAAGCAGATACAAAAAAAAAAAACTTGTATTTAACAGAAAATAAAGAACAATCTGTTCTTTAAATAGTGTAGGGTATCTTTTTTAAATTCTGGCTCTACGTGCGCGTTAATTGATTTCGCTATCAGCCGATAGTACACGGGTGCTTCGGGTTGCTGATTTTTTATTTCTTAAAGCTGATGGTATCGCTACTTTTCCCAGCCCACTTAACCCATACATGGCTGTTGATTGAATATTGAAAATCGATACTGCATTTTTATTCTGGAAAAAAAGTAATTTCATTTTTTTTCCTTACAACATAATACGTAGGTTTCCTTTATACGTGGCAGCTGGGAGTTTCTAATTTTTCGAGCCCATGGGGGTTCGTTTGTTAAACGCGTGTTCGCTTTCACGACGAAGAGGTATGTTTCTACTTTTTTTGGAAAAGTGGGCAGAGCTTCTTTTATCCTCTGCGATGTCGGTCAAGCGGAATTTTTGGCAACTCGACGTGCAATTGCGAGGACTAAGGGAATTTTTGCTATGGTGTCGCCGTCATCAGTTATTTTTTTTTCTTTACCTTTGGCTTTTCGCCAAGGACACTGTTTTCGACAATTGAAGCCCTGGTTTGATCATTTTTTTTTGCAACCTTGTGAAATAATTATATATTCATTCTTTTATTTTTTCTTTATGTAAGTGATCAAAATAATACGTAGCTCTTTTCAACTTGACTATTTTTTTATTTGAGTATTGCAGAATGACACGAAAATATTGTTCTACATTATGTTGGTGTGTATTAGGGGTACAAGCGAGAGGAAAAATAATAAAATGAGAAAAAATTTACTTATACCGCTTATATATCCTGCAAGTAATTACTTTTCGCTTCGCCCTGAAACCCATTTTCCACTCGGTATTCTCACGAAAGTCGTAAAATTTTTAATCTCGCCCTGTTTTCCATCGTCCGTTTAATACACTACAGTACTGCACCCGAGGAAAGATAAAAAGTAAAACGAAACGGACAAAAAATAATATCCCTGTGCTGAAAAAACACAAACAAAAGCCTCATTGCTGTGTTCCACATATATTTATTCTATTCCCACTGCGACGCTCTCGAAACAACCAAGGAATTAAATTTTCCCCAAAATTGGGCTGTAAGCCCCACATCCGACAGATAGAGGGATACGAACATACACGTCCTCCTGGCCTTCCTAAGCAAATGCTAAACCTTCATCTCCCCCTTTTTGGTATAGAAAAATTAAACCCACCCCCATAGAAGGAAGTAATCGCGAGATATTGAAAACATAAATTCGCAGCTCGTCGCGGATGCTCTCAGGACTTAATCTACTTCTTCTTCTCTCATACATTTATGCATGTGATACGCGACCACGCATATTTATCTACATAAGATTTTATACACACGAAATCCTTCGAAAATCTTATACGTAAAAAGTATTGTGTATACTCGCAAGTAGGTACATGATACACACACGACCTCGTGATGTTGGCACAACGGATTTTTCGGATCAGTGAATTCGTAAATTACATATTTCCTGAGAGGTGAGTGAAGCTGCTGCTCTGTACCCATCTCTTTTGGATCTTTGTCTTTTGTTTTTACTATTTGACACCGAAGAAAATATTGGAAACATGTATTTGTCTTTATTTTTGAGTTCGTTGGGTGTAAATCTTGTTCAGATATTCCTGTACCATTGAAATATTTCGAAAACAATGCGTGTTTATTTCAACATTGGTGCATTCATTTTTAATCCACTTTTCTTTGAAATCTCCGAGTAAAGTCTACTTTCCAAGTCATTGTATCGCGTACAAAAGAGTCGAGCTCCGTCTATTATAGTCGGTGCTACGAAGAAAGCACAGCAGAGGTTTCTTTTTCAACAATTGCTTGGATTTTTTTTACCGCCTTATTTTTTACGTAATGCGCTCATTGTCTACGAGCTGGACTAGCTCATTTTTTAACTCAGTTACAGCTTCGAGTTTGAGCTCTCTTTTTAGGATTAATTATAAATACACAAGCTAAAACTGTTTGTTTACTTTTTTGTCCAGTGATTGAAAAGCCTCAATTTATCGCCCAAAACACCATAGCCGACGAGTCCAAGGGCCACTTTTGCGCCCAAAATGTCCTTCCAACCTTTGACCCCACGAAAAACTGTCATAGTAATCGCCTTTTTTTTCTAGCCCCCAATCTGCCCCCTCTTCGAGAACCCAATGGGGATTACCCTTACCATCGCGTCTGTCCCTGATTTTAGATTCCGAGACCACCATCGAGGGTCTCCAAAGTGTTTGCTTCACATCGCTTCGGGAAGGGATGAAAAAAAAACATGTTTCAACGGAATTGTGATGTATTTTACATTATGTACTTACGTATATGATGTGATAAAATAGTAACTACTCCCTCCACCGTGGCTTCAGTGACATTATTAATGCTCGTTTAAATTTCGGGGTAAGAGAACACTTCCATAAATCCACCACTGCTTGTTCTGAAAACAAACGCTGGGAAACTTTTTGTGCCCCCACTTTACAACGTGTCGAGTCGTTTCTTCACGGGGTAAGATAATCTGCGATTTGCGGTACGTACACGTGCCACCTGCACTTTAACCCTTGTCTTCGCTTCTTGTGTCCTTGGACGCTGACGTTTCTCCAGATGAATTATGGATCGCGACACCAGAGGGTGTACAAGAAGGGACTATATTCCCTTTGGGGGCAAAACATCAAAGCTCCCTCTCTCAGCTCTTGTCTGTATTTCGCTGCGTGGTACAATTGTACGTCTACGTAGGCCACTTGTTTAGTGGCAGCAAATTGCAAATAACACTGCATTTCTACTTATACTGTTTAAGATCGGGTACTTTTCATCCCCTACAAATACTCGTCGTTTCAATACTCCACAATAAGTCAACATAGAAAAAATTGTTCTACTACCACATAAAAACTGTTTTTTTTTGCACATTTGAAATATTTTAATTCAATCCCGAAACAGTTAACGTCTTTAATACTACGCGTTTAGTGCTGGGCGAAATAACGTCAGAACCCATAATCAAATTTTTTTAGTCGAGCAAGAAAAATCCTATATTTTACAGAGTATAATCATTGGATGAAAAAAAAATCATAACAAGAAGTTACGCGTTTTTCTATTGTATTCCACCGGAATAAATGCACCGGCGGCCATTTAGCTAAGTGCCTCGTTTTCATTCTCTCGGAGGCGTCGCAGCTTCTCGTGCATTACTTTTCACCATCTCTCCAAGACTCGGCGTGACGTAAAAATAAAAACAGGCGAATGGTAAATTACTCTTGTTTCTCTTGTGTTTTTTTTTTCTCTTACTCACGAGAAGAGTCGTAAACGACGCAAATCTCGAGAGTCGGTCCAGTCCTCGGTGGCTTCGATCGTTATTTTCCATCCCTCCTAGTAATGCACGTAAGGAAAACAAGGGCAGAGGCAGAAAATACTTCCAAGGGGTTTCTGTGTTTTCTCTCCTTTGCGTTTTTTATTTTTTCCCCGTCTCTTACTGCTCCTGATTGAGCACGTGCGCAGAGGACAAGCTCTTGCATTCCTTAGCCATTCCAGGATATTTTCCTGATATTGAAGTGTGATGTTCCATCCATACGTAGGTAATTATATTTAATTATTATATACTGTGATTCAAATAAACGTGTTTTATTAATTTTGCATTTCTAAATCTCTTAGCAACGTTGTTATTAGTACGTATACCAACAATTTTGGATTGGTAATATTTTTCAAACGATGACGTTTGAGCTACAAAATCTGAGTGCATTTGATTTAAAAATGGAATTCTTATTGCAAGAAATCCACGAATACTGAGCTATAGATGTGCCCTTTGAATCAAGTTAACTTCAGAGGAGTGCAATTAAATAAAAAATAATAGTAACAACGTGAGCTGAGCTCGAAAGAGGGGAAAGGTCACAAAACAATATTCAAAGCAAAGTGTTAAGACACGGGAGGGCCAATTTTTCTTGTACAAAAGTTCACGCATAATCCAAACCTCCTGCATTTATTCGGTGAGAAGCTGCTGGCGTTGGTGGTGAAAATGGGGGGAGGGAATGAATAATAGCCCGGAAAAAGCTGTGGGTTGCGATCGTGCGAGGAAAATAGAATTTCCGGGATGAAGAAAAACTGTACAATGTGCCCAGGTACTTTTTTTGTGAGTGCGCAGTAAAAAAAACGGAAACGGGATAAAAGAAAACAGATACTGCGAAAATTATACACAGTCACACTCATGTTTTTCATTGTTTTTTTTTTCTTTTGTTTGCTACTGTAAATGATCACAAATTTACTCTCATATAAGCAGATTTCTTTCATCTATTTACTGTATTTTTCAAAAGTTACGTTCCACTTTCAAGGACTCAGCGAAGCATACCTTTTTGAGGTAAAAGTCATTTTCCATGAATACAATATTGGGAAGGAGGAAAAATGATTATTTTTTGTTGTATTTGTATTTGTTTTTGATCTTGAAATTCAATTTAATTTAACGTGGCAGCGTATTTTTGTTGATTTACGTGCGAAATCCGGCACGTAAAAAGTCTATCAAAAAGTAAAAGCTGCAGATCCTTTTACAACTCGTCTCACGAAAATCTATTCCAACGACACATATTGCATTACATACGTACATATGATCATGCGTCTGCGAGAAAAAGTGCACATATTTTATGTACATACTTTATGGGAGAACGGAGGAAACGGAAATCCTATCGAATTAGGATGTCTGAAAAGGAGGGATGCACGTCTTTGTAGAGTCTTATTGTACTGTATTTTGGTAAAACTTATTTGAAAATGTTTTAAACCCAATGCAATACTGCAGCCAACTGTTGCAACTGAGACTTGCCTCACGTAGGTGTACTAGGCGTTTTAAAACCGTTTAATAATTTTAATTTTCTAGAATTTAAATGTTGCGGCTCTAAACAATACATAACTTTTGTTTAATTATTCCAACAGTAATTCTACCTACATCGAGCTAAAACCAAGTTCTGCATTTTTTTGTTGTTTATCGGTTTTTTTGATCATTTCAGGTTTGCTGTAATTTGCACAATAATCATCTCAACAAGGAAAGCATTTTTTTAAGTGGGATTTGAAAAAAAAGATTGTAAGTACTAGAAGCCAAAAAGAAATTATTCAGCCTTAAAACTAAAGGGGTTACGGGAGTAGAGGTATGGAGTTTTAAATCTTTTTCTTTCCGGGCTTAGCGCGTCCTTTCGCGCTCACTGGGACGTTCTCGGGGGAGAACACGGAGACAGCAAACAAGTCCCCTCCCTGCGTGAAAATGTGATAAAATGACTTGTAATTTTTCAGAGGGGCGCAAAACTACTTTGCTCTCCCCCCTTTTTTCCCGCCCCCGTAAGATTGATTGGCCACTGCTTTGCTCTTTTTTTGTTTTCTCGATGAGATTTTTTACGCGTAGCTACGAGAGTCCCGAGCTAGAGACCAACTTTGATTGTATGTTTAACCAAACGTACAAATATTTTAATAAATTCCCACGATTAATTTTGCTTCACTTACACACAAAAAAAAAAAAAAATTAACTTCATACTTACTGGTCACAAGATAAAGTACCAAAGAGTTAAATATTATGAATCCACCTCTTAGGAAGAGAAAAGCAAGTCACTCCTCTGCGAAATTTCTCGGTACGCGTTCTTGCAATCCAACTTACAATTCCCCCCTCATTTCCCGCTCAGCGAGGCGAAGCGACGCTATATACCGTATAAGCCCCCGCGGCTCTTTCTCCTGCGCTTGGATCACAAAGTTTCCCTCCGGCATTGTTGCACCGCGCGATTTCGCGGCCAACTTAATTCATTGGAAATTAATGAGCGACTGCCGGCAGAGGCAGCAGCTTCCCTCCTGTCTTTGAAGCGCTGCTGCCCATGAGGTGGGTAACCCTCGCACCCACTATAATAGCGAGGCTGTCTATAGGTAGGTGTACCTACTTTAAATTTGTTGCAAAGTGCAGAGTATCGGGGGTAGTAACAGTCTCGGGTGGAAACGAACAGGTGCTCTTAAGCGCTGCTGGTGCACTTTCTTGGGAAAACTGAGTCCGTGAGCCAAGGGTATGCGTGTGTGAGAGAGAGGATTGATGGCTAGACGAGCTTTAAGTTGTTTTCCCATTATTGTGGTAGTGCACGAATTATCGAGTGTACAATGGAGCTTGGCCATAATCAATTTATCGGTCTAAAGCTATATTAGTAGTTATGATTACGATCATATCATCAGTAAGTTACATTTGTGAAGTTGTTACATAATTTGTTATTTAAAAATAAAACGAGTGAAAGGGATTGTCTTTTTACTATCGAGCAAATCTTTCAGTACATGTTACAGTAGTTGAACATAAATGTGGGACATAGCGAGTAAAGGTCTCGTCGTTAGGAGTATTATTGGCATCTCGAAAGAGAAAGAATCAAGATAATCATTATATTCTTCCTCATGAAAGAATCTAAAATATCCCAGGTATATTTTTACGTTTTCTCGAATAGCAGATGGCACGAACAATTAATCATTCCCCAGAAAATTTCCAGTCACCAAGTTATAGTAGCGACAAACGAGAAGGGGTAAGTGCGAGTAATTATACGGTTCCTCACTACTCCACTATAGCTATGCACTCGTCTTCTCACGGACTTTGGACAAATAGACTGCCAGCAGGTCTCTCGAGTGATTTGTGGCATCACTACGCTGCATTTGAGACAATTGAGATGAATAACGGGTACTAGTTGACCGCGTAAATTTTTGCGATTCCTGTTTTTCTTATTTACTCGAGAATTCAGTAAACAAACAAAAATACAGAACGTTGGGCTAAAGCTGATTTTCTATTCACCATGGGAACGCACAGCTTATTCAGAAAAAAACAAAACCGAGTGCGCACATAATGGATAGGTATATTACAGCGCACTTTTACGGCAAAATTTTACGACCACGCCCTTTATAGCCTCCTGTGCGTGCAGCACTTGTTACAAAAGGGCGGGGAAGGAAATTCGAGTCTCAAACGGCTTGTGGGACGTACAGTTTTTATCGCTGGCGAAAGGTTTACATCAGACTGGGCCGCTGAATGTATAGGAAAGAAAAAAAAAAAAAATAGTAATCTGATTTGGTGCTCTGGCACAAGCATGAATCAATAAAATGGTCAATGTTGTCACGACGCACGTTGACAAAGTTTACTATGGCTGACACTCTGATTGTGTATAATCATAAGAGTGCATACCATGGACAGATTCGACACGGTACGATTTATATTCGTTAGCGTCCAATTAATTGTCTTCTCGTACAACGTAGCTCCTTCATTATTCAACATGGATCGATATACTTTCTTGATTATCTTTGCAATCTGTATAATTCCCATGAAGGTGACGCGTACCCACCATTCCTCCCATATTTACACAACCGATCAACAAAGTTTTCTCATGTCATCCAATGCGATCCAGGATCGTTTAAACGACTCCCGAGTATAATATTCTAAAATACGCCTACATGGACAATATGTTTAAGTACTTATATCATACAGGTAATCGTTAGTCCATGGTTGGGTGTCCCTTGTGGCCACGGACGATCTGTAGATTGTGATTGCTTCAGATGTAAGTACGTAATAATATATACGATTGGTCATGGAAAAATATTTTTTGTACATCAATTTGAAATCAACGACGAACGTCTGTCCATTTGGGATAAATAGTAGAAGGAGAGGCACATAATGGCGGTATTGGGTCATTGCGTTCAATCCACATACTGTGAATCCTGGATATACAATTCGTGAGAACTGTATTCAAGATCTCTGGGACGATAATGATAAAAATGACAAAAAAACAAATACCATATAATTTGTTGAAATCCCTCGGACGGTTCGGAGTGTTCCTATTTTTTTTTTTTAATTGTTATTAAGAATTAAAAAAACAAACCATAATAACAACGGCCCGACGTTTTATATTTTTGTTTTTTAGAGTCCAACTATGGGAATGGTTGTTACTTTGCCCCAAGTTTCGAGTTGTTTTTGCAAATATTTTTTCTGTAGAGTACATAAAGCAAAAGTTTCAAGTGTCACCGAAATCACGTGTGAAATAGTTTCCGAAACTTTCCACTACGAGCGGCAAGTAACATTCCCATTAAAGCATAGAGAAATTGAAAATTTTCAGGGCTGCACTTTATACTTTTAGTTATAAAAAAGTTTTCCTGTATACTGTTTCACCCACGACATCCACCACAATATTTGGACAATACACGCTTTTATCCTCCTTCCAGCTTAAGCTTAGCTGATTATACATAAAAAAATCACATGTTTATGGAACTCAAAAACTTTATCAAACAATTTACTGTACTCGTCGTGGTGTTCCACTTTGATCCTCGTTTGATCACGTTTATTCGTAGATTATTTTACATAACATCATCTCACCTTGTCCTTCTTCATTTAATCATCTTGTCTTCAATGCATTAAAGTTAAATGAAAACAAGCGTCAACACCCAAACTCAATTAAAACAGAAATCTCGCACGCAAATGCTATTCCAACTCTCATTTCCAAAGCAATTACTCAGAGACAAGAGTCTCGTAACGGTAAGCCCACCCTCCCTCCCTCCATTTTTGTACGCATCGAGTTTCGTATAGTTTGTATGTACCAACGTTGATTTTAGTCCTGCAAAAGCTCACACGTTTCTCTAATCCTTGCATCTCTTCTGTGGACGTGCAATACGTGTATCTTTATCCATCAATTAGGTAATTTTGTCCGAAAGTAGGTACGTATACCCGTTTATACTTGCAAAAGAGACTTCACTGCAAATTACTTGACTTAACTTTTATTAAGATTATGATCAGTAATATTCACCAACAGTTTTAATGAATTAAAAATTTTTGATTTTGGAAAATATTGGAATTTACTCGTAATAACTTTTAAGAAATTTTCCTGAAACATTTATAAATCTCGGTTATCTAGATAACGTTTTTGAGAGGAATCTAGAAAATCCGACCAATCTCGAAAAGGTTTTTGAGACAATGGAATTTCTCAAGACGAGCTGAGATTTAGCAAAATTGTAAAGACGGTGAATATTGAAACGGGATTTCAAATATTTTCGAACAAGACTAGGAAATCCTGAATTAAAATTTTTCTTACTCAAAGGAGTTCATTGTAAACATTTTCGTTGTTTGTCGTGTTGAAAGAATAAAAATTCAGTGACACAGTACATTCGCATCGTTAAATATCATAAGAAACTACTAAAAAACAGACAGCTGAGTTAGTCATTTTAAAACTGTTGAACCATTGATGTTAATTAAATTTTACAATCAGAGAGGACTTGAGATCACGGTAAAATAGTAAAATGGCGTTTTCGTTGTATAATAGACGAGATGGAGCTTTGAGTTTAGTACCTCAGCAAGCAAGTACAAAATGTGTAATGTAATTTTCTCATGAAATTTTAAGCTCGTCTCTCTTCCGAAGCAGTAATACCTTTGCAATTTGGCGACAGTTGGGAGCATACCATCAATCTGCCGGCGAGTTATATGTAATTTGCAAATCTATGTCACCACCCCCTCCCGCCCCTCTACTCTTCATTATGTAGCTCTTCTTCGCAAAGCAGAGGATTATGCTCTTGATTCAATTTAATTGGTGCACAATAACATTTGTGTTTGCTCATTTGTGCGCGCAAAAAATAGTTGGATGAAAGCAGCAACGATGAAACGGAAATATTAATTTCGAAATTGTTGGAGCAACTCTTTTTTTTTTGCTTTGGAGCTTAGCCAGACTTTTTTTCCCGTAATCCTTGTCGGCGCTTTGCTACCGCTTAAAAACTCTCGCGAGGAGCAAAATAAAGGATTGATTAAAATGTATTTTCTCTCACGTGGCCTAATCGAGCGAGTCGCTTGTTTTTCAAAGCTGAGCTTGAAGTTACCCAAATGGCCTGTCGGGAAAAGTTATCGAGAAAATTATTGTCTCGCGCCCCAACGTTGCACTGGAGCTTTCGGCCACTCGTAATTTAATCTTAGACTAGTGCAGAGAGCCGCGTCACGATGGAAGTTTAACGCGAGGGTTTACGTAGAGTTAGTGAGTTGAATCGAGACGGGAGCTGGTGATACTTTTTTTTTTATATCAGTTTAAGTGGATGGTTTATATCACCATTAGATCTAGTAAGTGAAGGATCCGCTGAATATTTCGTGGTTAAGCTGATGCGTGGCTGGCCGATGTTGCGGAGGGAAAAGAGCATGTCTGAGATTTATTAACGTTTTTCGGTCTGTAGATGGGGGTTGAGGGAGTAAGAAGATAATATGAAGAGGCAGGATTTTATATTATATTTTTTGTGCCGTTTCAAGATCATGTATGATTGCACGCTTTTTTGGACATTGGTAATATTAAAACAAAAAAAAAAAAATTGAAAAAAATGATTGCTAGTTATTAAGAGACACTCCATGCAATATGGGAGAAGTACAAGTACAAGCAATCTCGCGAGCAATTCTCTCGCGAAAATCGTTAAAACCTTGGTGCGAGAAAGTAGGTCGAGCATACCGAGTTTTGTTGCAACATATTCACAGCTGCCCGTCCCACAGAAACTTTAGAACTTTTCTCCCATTATTTTGAGTACATTTTCACGTTTGAAAAAGCAGGTAGTCGTTGTACTTGTGAAATTTTCCGCGGATCAAAGTATACGTAAATTTATCTCAAAGTGAACCGTTTGTTTGACATAAAACGTAAGAATATTACTTTAAAAACAGTTTTTTTGTGATATTTCACCTACACCTACTCAGAAAATCTTTTGCGGAATGAAAAGTAAAAATACTAGTAATTTCAAAAAGTTGTTTAAAAAGTAAAGTTTAACAGTAGTAATTTTTATGTATTTATACAGACATTTGTAATTTGTTGATTTTATCATGCAATTAAATGTAAGTCAACTCTAATTGATCGTCAATTTTTCAACCAAAAAAAATAATGAAAAGGAAGACAGCATTGTTTACTGGTCTAGTATCAAAGTCACGATACGCCTGAATAAAGCCATCATAGGGCAAAGGATAGTGTACCTTAATGCCACAAATTTAAGACGCGCCGTTGAAAAATTGCCGGGGAGTCGAGCTCACTCGGGCGCCCATCCATCCGTGATATGGGAAATGAGCCTCGGGCTTCCTCCGGTGCTCATCCTCCCCTTCTCCTTCTCTGCTGCTTCTGGTGTTGCTGTCGCCAAACTTGTGCTTCGAAGCGTAGCCTACGGCACGTGAGATCACGCTTTTTCCCATCGTATTTTTCGATACCCTTCCCTCGAAATCATTTTTTGGATGCTTATGAAATTTCAAGAGAAAAAAGAGTAAGGAAAGTCATTCAGGTGTTGTACGTCTAGAGGCAGATTGGATCCGTGCACTTTAACTTTGATAGATACACGCCACGGTATAGTTGCAAGAGCACGAAAAATGAATATGATTTGCCTCGGTTACATGATTTTTTAATGAATGATCAAATGGAAATAAATGAGTGCAATGGATTGGACCAAATAATAAATACAGTAACTGTTCCACAAAAGCGAGGGAAAATTTTGTACTATTAAAACAAATCACGATAACGTGTATCAAATATAATATACCTAGACAAAGTCCTACACACAGTACAAAAAAAATCAGCTGTAAAGTAGAAAAGTAAAAAAACCACAAAATGTGGGCATTTGCAGAAAAAAGGAGCGTCACTCGTTAGCAGAAATGTAATAGCAAGGATTTGGAGACATTGATGAAATTCGTGGAGTAAATACATTTGTTAGATTGTGACTTACGTGTGGATGGATTCTGATGCAGAGGATTAAAATTCATGAACTGGAAGGTGTCTCTTATACAATTTCCGCTTCGACTCGTTTTCAATTTATTTATCTGTGTGAAGTTTCGCTTCGTATATTCTTTTTCCCTTTGGACAATGTGAGCAGAATGTGAGCCCCATCTTGTTCAGTGAATCTCTTTTTATAGTTTTTTTAAGCCATTAAGAAATAGCTCGTAAATTTTAAAACTTTATTTCCAGTGATTAGTTTTTTCTTCGAGTAGTCCTTAATTATGCAAGTGGTACGTGTAGTTTAAGAGTAAAGTAATACAATTTTAAAAGGAAAAATTGGGGATTCAATGAGATAAATGCTTGTTTTAAAGAATAAACATCACTTTTTAATTTTTTTATTGTTTTACATATGTATTGAGAACAATATTTTAAAATATTTTTTTATCAATTGAAACTTGCACTAGTTAAAATACGGCTTGCACACTTGAACGATAAATGATCAAACCATTGGCTTTTAGGTCATGAATCAAAGATATATTCTAAATTTTTATCTAGTTTTTTTTTATATATATTTCCATGGTTATAATGATGTAAGAGTATAGCGCCCAAGATTGGAGTAAAGTATAGCGCCAGAAATTTTTCAAANGCTACGGCTATACTACTGATACTGACGGGACTCTGACGGTGAATATTGGGAAATTGTACTTTGTGGAGGAAGTTGCTTTAATAGTACTTGTACTGCATACTGGAGTATATGATGTGAATTATTGCTGTAAAAAAAGTTGGAAATGTGGATTATATAAAATAAATAACCAAACGTACACGTAACTACATAATGTAAAACAGAATCTCTGCTGAAATCCTTTACTGTCCAGCTCAATTATCTAAAGTTAAAAATAATTAATCGTCAAAAGAGGCTTTATTTGAATCAATTTAAGCAGCCCCTATCTTTCTCATTCCCGAAAACTGTGGGGGCTAAGAAAGACGGCGACTCCACGAAGCGAAACGAGAGCGAAGAAAATAGTGGTGGTCGAGTCTCCAACCAACGAGTCCTCGAGTTTCCATCGACACGAGCCATTATCTTCGAATTTACGGCAGCAGTAGTTTTAGTTTCCTGCAGCGACTAGCACCACCAACTACTCTATGGAGCAACAAAGTCTCTTAATCGCGTGTGTATGGCGGGAAGGACTGGTCGTCGTAAAATGATTGAATTATCCGGCAGTGCCCAACAACTTGGCCGGACAAACTTTGAACAAGTTGCAACTTGTTTCGGAGATGGTCTGCATTGCGTGTCTACGTACATGCGAGGATCTAATTTTGATAATACGAACTAAAGAAAAGCAGAGAAAAATACTTGAGAAGTTTTTCTTAGGTCTTTGTTAATAATTATAAATATTCTCATTTTTTTGTATAATTTTCATATTGTCACCAACGGATACAAAAATGTCATATTCGATAGAAAACAAAGAACGTTTAGATTACGTAAATTAAATATTTTCAAGAGAAACAATAGCAATCAATTTTTCCAACAACGCAGATTATCTTTTGAAATCACGATATATAAGTAAATTGATTTCGCCATCAGCCGATAGTACACGGGTGCTTCGGGTTGCTGATTTTTTATTTCTTAAAGCTGATGGTATCGCTACTTTTCCCAGCCCACTTTACCCATACATGGCTGTTGATTGAATATTGAAAATCAATACTGCATTTTTATTCTGGAAAAAAAGTAATTTCATTTTTTTTCCTTGAAACATATTATGTAGGTTTTCTCCATACGTGGCAGCTGGGAGTTTCTAATTTTTCGAGCCCATGGGGGGTTCGTTTGTTAAACGCGTGTTCGCTTTCACGACGAAGAGGTATGTTTCTACTTTTTTTGGAAAAGTGAGCAGAGCTTCTTTTATCCTCTGCGATGTCGGTCAAGCGGAATTTTTGGCAACTCGACGTGCAATTGCGAGGACTAAGGGAATTTTTGCTATGGTGTCGCCGTCATCAGTTATTTTTTTTTCTTTACCTTTGGCTTTTCGCCAAGGACACTGTTTTCGACAATTGAAGCCCTGGTTTGATCATTTTTTTTTGCAACCTTGTGAAATAATTATATATTCATTCTTTTATTTTTTCTTTATGTAAGTGATCAAAATAATACGTAGCTCTTTTCAACTTGACTATTTTTTTATTTGAGTATTGCAGAATGACACGAAAATATTGTTCTACATTATGTTGGTGTGTATTAGGGGTACAAGCGAGAGGAAAAATAATAAAATGAGAAAAAATTTACTTATACCGCTTATATATCCTGCAAGTAATTACTTTTCGCTTCGCCCTGAAACCCATTTTCCACTCGGTATTCTCACGAAAGTCGTAAAATTTTTAATCTCGCCCTGTTTTCCATCGTCCGTTTAATACACTACAGTACTGCACCCGAGGAAAGATAAAAAGTAAAACGAAACGGACAAAAAATAATATCCCTGTGCTGAAAAAACACAAACAAAAGCCTCATTGCTGTGTTCCACATATATTTATTCTATTCCCACTGCGACGCTCTCGAAACAACCAAGGAATTAAATTTTCCCCAAAATTGGGCTGTAAGCCCCACATCCGACAGATAGAGGGATACGAACATACACGTCCTCCTGGCCTTCCTAAGCAAATGCTAAACCTTCATCTCCCCCTTTTTGGTATAGAAAAATTAAACCCACCCCCATAGAAGGAAGTAATCGCGAGATATTGAAAACATAAATTCGCAGCTCGTCGCGGATGCTCTCAGGACTTAATCTACTTCTTCTTCTCTCATACATTTATGCATGTGATACGCGACCACGCATATTTATCTACATAAGATTTTATACACACGAAATCCTTCGAAAATCTTATACGTAAAAAGTATTGTGTATACTCGCAAGTAGGTACATGATACACACACGACCTCGTGATGTTGGCACAACGGATTTTTCGGATCAGTGAATTCGTAAATTACATATTTCCTGAGAGGTGAGTGAAGCTGCTGCTCTGTACCCATCTCTTTTGGATCTTTGTCTTTTGTTTTTACTATTTGACACCGAAGAAAATATTGGAAACATGTATTTGTCTTTATTTTTGAGTTCGTTGGGTGTAAATCTTGTTCAGATATTCCTGTACCATTGAAATATTTCGAAAACAATGCGTGTTTATTTCAACATTGGTGCATTCATTTTTAATCCACTTTTCTTTGAAATCTCCGAGTAAAGTCTACTTTCCAAGTCATTGTATCGCGTACAAAAGAGTCGAGCTCCGTCTATTATAGTCGGTGCTACGAAGAAAGCACAGCAGAGGTTTCTTTTTCAACAATTGCTTGGATTTTTTTTACCGCCTTATTTTTTACGTAATGCGCTCATTGTCTACGAGCTGGACTAGCTCATTTTTTAACTCAGTTACAGCTTCGAGTTTGAGCTCTCTTTTTAGGATTAATTATAAATACACAAGCTAAAACTGTTTGTTTACTTTTTTGTCCAGTGATTGAAAAGCCTCAATTTATCGCCCAAAACACCATAGCCGACGAGTCCAAGGGCCACTTTTGCGCCCAAAATGTCCTTCCAACCTTTGACCCCACGAAAAACTGTCATAGTAATCGCCTTTTTTTTCTAGCCCCCAATCTGCCCCCTCTTCGAGAACCCAATGGGGATTACCCTTACCATCGCGTCTGTCCCTGATTTTAGATTCCGAGACCACCATCGAGGGTCTCCAAAGTGTTTGCTTCACATCGCTTCGGGAAGGGATGAAAAAAAAACATGTTTCAACGGAATTGTGATGTATTTTACATTATGTACTTACGTATATGATGTGATAAAATAGTAACTACTCCCTCCACCGTGGCTTCAGTGACATTATTAATGCTCGTTTAAATTTCGGGGTAAGAGAACACTTCCATAAATCCACCACTGCTTGTTCTGAAAACAAACGCTGGGAAACTTTTTGTGCCCCCACTTTACAACGTGTCGAGTCGTTTCTTCACGGGGTAAGATAATCTGCGATTTGCGGTACGTACACGTGCCACCTGCACTTTAACCCTTGTCTTCGCTTCTTGTGTCCTTGGACGCTGACGTTTCTCCAGATGAATTATGGATCGCGACACCAGAGGGTGTACAAGAAGGGACTATATTCCCTTTGGGGGCAAAACATCAAAGCTCCCTCTCTCAGCTCTTGTCTGTATTTCGCTGCGTGGTACAATTGTACGTCTACGTAGGCCACTTGTTTAGTGGCAGCAAATTGCAAATAACACTGCATTTCTACTTATACTGTTTAAGATCGGGTACTTTTCATCCCCTACAAATACTCGTCGTTTCAATACTCCACAATAAGTCAACATAGAAAAAATTGTTCTACTACCACATAAAAACTGTTTTTTTTTGCACATTTGAAATATTTTAATTCAATCCCGAAACAGTTAACGTCTTTAATACTACGCGTTTAGTGCTGGGCGAAATAACGTCAGAACCCATAATCAAATTTTTTTAGTCGAGCAAGAAAAATCCTATATTTTACAGAGTATAATCATTGGATGAAAAAAAAATCATAACAAGAAGTTACGCGTTTTTCTATTGTATTCCACCGGAATAAATGCACCGGCGGCCATTTAGCTAAGTGCCTCGTTTTCATTCTCTCGGAGGCGTCGCAGCTTCTCGTGCATTACTTTTCACCATCTCTCCAAGACTCGGCGTGACGTAAAAATAAAAACAGGCGAATGGTAAATTACTCTTGTTTCTCTTGTGTTTTTTTTTTCTCTTACTCACGAGAAGAGTCGTAAACGACGCGAATCTCGAGAGTCGGTCCAGTCCTCGGTGGCTTCGATCGTTATTTTCCATCCCTCCTAGTAATGCACGTAAGGAAAACAAGGGCAGAGGCAGAAAATACTTCCAAGGGGTTTCTGTGTTTTCTCTCCTTTGCGTTTTTTATTTTTTCCCCGTCTCTTACTGCTCCTGATTGAGCACGTGCGCAGAGGACAAGCTCTTGCATTCCTTAGCCATTCCAGGATATTTTCCTGATATTGAAGTGTGATGTTCCATCCATACGTAGGTAATTATATTTAATTATTATATACTGTGATTCAAATAAACGTGTTTTATTAATTTTGCATTTCTAAATCTCTTAGCAAGGAGCAAAGAAGGGAGCAAGTTTGGCAATTAGCAAAAGGGTTATACCGAGAGAGAGGGTGGGAATGTTGTGCTGTACAGTGCATCATGTACTCGCAAGGGACGTGGCTGATGGATTTATTCCGTTTATTATACAGTTGTGGTGATGTCAAGTGCGTGTGAACTGGAGAGTTATAGATAGAATTGTATAAACATACATATGTTGTCTTATAACTTGTGATACTTTTTTTTCAAATTCATTTTGTTTTTATATTTTTTACGATGACTTGAGTATCCTCATCAAAAATTGTAAAATTTTCAGTGAGTAACGTTATAATTATTAATTTTTTTTTTTTTTCAATAAAAACATCCATCAATGACAAGACTAATATTCATTATTCTACAACTTGTTTC
>NW_019382712.1:1288686-1322405 GCF_000648655.2 Copidosoma floridanum
TAAAACTAAATGAATAATAATAATAATAATAATAATAATAATAATAATAATAAAATACCAAAATCAGTTGTGAGTTGACTTAACTACTATTGATTTGTCTCTCTCTCTTTTTCTCTCTTTGTTTAAGCTAACAGTATGCGAGTTCACCCCACCGTTGTTTCGCACCCACCAGTGCTAGCCATCGTTATTATTCAAGTAAATACATATGCCCCTCTCTCATATTGCTTGGAGCGAACCTCACTTATGTGCACACATGAAAACATATGCATTTTCGCGATTGTGAGGGTCAGAAGCCGCGAGGGAAGGGAAAGACAGAAAGGGCGCGTGAACCGGGGATTAATATTTACACTTTGCGCACCGCCACACCGTCACCACCACTGCTCCGTTGGCCTTGGGGTTGGGGGGAGTAGTACCCCATATTAATCTCTCTCTCCACCATCTGCTGGACTGCCCGACCTTTCCTCTCGCTCCACACGTCTAGTGGCTTGTCGTCGGTTTGTACTATGTGGATTGGAGGAGAGGACCGGGGTCTGTCGATGAGCGAGTTTTAATGGTGACAAACGTGTCCGACAACTTTTTTGGCACCTCCACCTTTTGACTTTTGCTTGTAATGCCCACCTGATAGTGGTAAACAAAATCGGTCCTCAAAAAAGATCTGGAAGTATGGGTAGGAAAGGAGACGAGAATCAAGTAGTAGAGATCAGCGTTTGGTCAGACGCTCGCGAGCGTGAATCTAGTCTGGTATCAAGCCAGCGATTAATCTATAGACACAATTTTTTTTGTTTTGAACACCAATATAAGATTGGATCTTGACAGAATAACGATCACAACATGATAAGAAATAATGATTTGATCTTTGGTTTCAAGCACGTTTAGAAAAAATGTGAAAAAACAAGTTTTTGATCGAAAAATTGACACCAACTTATTGCAACATATTTTTTCTCTTCATAGCTATTTCTGCATTAATTTTGAGCTACTATGAGTAATAAGTGCAACAGTAATAAATATTAAATGAATAACATTTGTACTTGCATGCAAGATAAAAAAAATATGGCCAGAAAATAGTGTACCTGATGTAAATAGATTTCTTTTTTGGGTTGGCTGGCAAGTCTAGAAATTAGTTTATATACTTATTCATGTACAAATCCTCACCTGTACTTACCACCTGCTCGTTTTTTTTTTCAAAAAGCTCCAATAGCACGCGGTTGAGCAATAGTGACAACATAGTCGGATGGAAATATTTTACTTTTGAATTAGAATAAAGAGACGAGAGACAGAGACAAACAAGTTTTCATGCTCATACTTGAGCATTAGTTTGACGCAAAAACAACTATACTTGGTTGGTCGGTTACCTTCTATTTATACCAATTTAAAAAAATTCGCAATCCCAAACAGAAAAAAGCACTCCCCTCGCTCTCAACACCTTTCCATCCTTACAATGATTTTTTTATTTTTCTTACCCATAGATGTGCACTCATATTTTTTTATACCAATACACAAATTTCTGCCTTTCACTTTTCAGACGAGTGCAGTTTTATATTGACCAGTAGCATTAGCACATTTGCATCTGCGTAGCAGCAGCAGCACTTCGTGACCAAAAATGTTTGTACACGAACTGTGCAAGCTAGCTCTATCCATTATTCCTCTCTCATTTGCATTTAGTGTCGAAACGGATAAAAGATAAAATAAAACAAAAACATATTCCTGCGTGAAAACCAAAAGGTATAAAAAAATGTATTTTTGAAATGGAAACAGAGAAGGTATATGCACGTGCATGAGTGTGAAAAAAAAGAAACGACAGTCATAGTTTTTTTGGCAGGAACTCCCGTGAAGTTGACTGTGTATTTTTCTCCAGTGCTGTGGTGGCTGCAGCAGTTGCAAACAAACAGGTCACGTCTCGTGGACACCCTCTCTCCTTCACCTTTCCTTGAACGTTCACACTTTTTTCATTGATCCTACTCCTATCCTTTCCACCGTTTTATCATCCTGGTATTACTATCTCCTCGTGATTTCAATTTAAAGTTTTTTTTTATGTGTTTCCCTTTGGCATATCCTCCGAATCATCATTACGAAAAATAATATCCCCACCATATGGCCATCATCACACGTCCCTGTAGGACCGACACGGCGGGGGTGGATCGCTCCACTGGCCGTTTTCTTGACAAGTTGGTTTCCGCACTGGCTCGAGCGGCGTCACGTAGCCCGGCGAGCAGCTCACCTGTATGGTGTCGCCCGATTTGTACCAGAACTTCAGTGGCGCTATGCGCCCGTGGATCGGGTCGCCCGGATAGGGGCACCTCACGTCACCTGCGAACAAATAAAAAGACAACATCCCAATGAGGGAGACTATACCTTCATGGGATTCTTTACAACGATTTTAAGGTTTTGATGTGCACAACATGTTTATATTAAACAGCATCCACTCACTCCTCAAATATCCATACAACTATAATTACGCAGTTGATTAAACTTGCCCAGCCTGGAAAGTTTAATTGAAATAATAATAATAATAACGGTAATAACAGTTTGCTTTGCTTCCTGCTAAATAATTATGCAGTTGAAACGTATAGCAGCTAACTTCTCGATTTCAAACACGGACTCTCATCGTGAGGTACGGAAAAAGCAGACTCACGCAGTAGCCAAGGTTTAATGGACTCCACATCAGAGACCCACACCTTACGCCCTTCCCTTTTCGCTGCAGCGCGAGCAAACGATTCCCGAATCGAAATTGCGTTTACACGAGCAAATGACTTCTCTGCGTCGGAGCAATTAGTGCCTGCGTAGCCGAGGGTGCCAAGGAGAAGAAAAAAGGAGATGGACAGACGTACACGGCGACGGAATGATGTATGAGCTGCGATTACACCGGTTACCTTTATCTGCTAACTCGAAGGAGGGATGGGGCCAGTGGCACACGTGCTTGGGACAGAAGAGCCTCGGAGGGTCAGCGTAAGGGGAAGGAGTGATTTGGGGTGTGGGTGGCCGGATATTGCTTTCGCGCTTCTTTTCCCTCTTTTGTTATCTAGTCATCCTATCTTCCATCAAAATAGCCTATTTCTATCTTGCTTACCTACCTATGCTCGAAAAGGACAAAATGACTAAAAGGACAAACTGACATCCGCGTCTGTCGTTTAGGGACCAACAAAAAAGTGAGATTGCGATGATCCCGAAAACTATGTAAATACCAGGTATAGTTTACATTGTTTTTCGCTTCTCTTTGACTACGTGGTTGCAAGAGATATTATTTTCATATTTTGGACCGTAGCCAATACTTGATGAAAGGAAATGGATCGAAGGTGGTCCAGAACCTCTAGTTTTGGAAGTTTTGTACTGTGGGAAAAGTCGTGCGAATGTACCGTGAGCTGCGGTCTGTAAATATACCTGTGGGGGATGTACAGCTTATCGTGGAACTCTCACTGATTCTCGAAACGTACAACGAATTTTCTGCTTGTTATTGGAAACATTGAAGTTTGCAACGAAGGAAAAAACATATACAGTAACCACTATCCATTGTATCAGTTTTTTTTTGCTTCCCACGCTGTACCCAATGATCCGAGGAAACTTCCAATCAAGTGCTCTTTTATTCCATCCACGAGGATGGACAATGACCAATCAATCGCGAGCCAATTTGCCACACACACGTACACATACACACTATATATAGACACTATAGAGTACAGCAAAGCGGGACTTACATATTGGCGGCTGGTGCGACCACGTGCCGTTTTCGGTGCAGATGGCCGAGGCGGGGCCAACGAGCTGGTGTCCGGTCAGGCACGAGAAGCGCACCAACGAGCCCACCCTGTGCGTCTGGTCCTTGCGCCTCGACCACTGCTGCTGTTGGTTGTCCATCAGCTCCCCGTTTATGGGCGTCTCGGGCGTTGGACACGTTATCTCTGCAGACAGACAATAGTATGGAAATGTTTTTATTACTCAAAGAAAAATTTCAATTAATTATCCTTTTTATTATTGAAATTTTCTAAAACTTGTACCCCCAATCATTGTAATAAGCAGTCAGTATTTCCAGAGATATAATTGTAACGTAATAAACACTTGCAACTGGATAAACTATTTGTTTTTTTTTTTGGGTGGAGAATCAGTTGCTCCGTAGAAAATCGAGCTAAAAATATATTGGAAAAAAGAAAAAAAAGAAATACGACTGATTTGAGTACACGTACCCCTTACAGTCGGAAGTCCTAGTCGAATTCAAAGTTTTTCAATGGCTACCCCCGATAAACAAGAGCAAATAGCAACAACACACACAGAATGCACGCAAAAGTTTCGAGGGGCCAACCCTACAAGGCAGCACTTTTTCTCCCTGTCCCTCTCCAAGTGCGTGTAACTTCCGTGCCAGTTCTCGACTTTCCTCCCGCCTTGGATGTACGAGCACGTATTATACGCGGAGGAGGACGTTCTACATCTCTATTAGCGAAAACGCCTTGGCTCTGTGTAAAGTGGCCGTGCAATTTCCTCCTCTCGAGTCGTCCCGAGGCGCTCGAAGAGAAAAAAGGGGGTCAACGCAAGAAGCCCTGGAGAGAACGAGAAAGATGGACGTAGGGAAAGGGTATACACTCGCGAGTGACGAGCGAAGAAAAGACCGGAGAAGTTGCTGACGCAAGAAAGAGGGGTGGAAGTGAAAGTGGTCGGGAAAAAGGGGGCGTGGGGGAAGTAGAAAACGAGAAAAGTAAAATAACCGGGGGTGGAGGAAACAGTTTCAGGCGTCGCGAAAAGAAACGGCAAAGGGTGAGCGCTTTAACTTTTCGGAAGAACTTCGCTGTAGGCACTGCGTGGAGGCGCTGTACCCCATGTGTTTACCTGTTTCGCGGAAAATATACGGCGTGGCTCGATGCCACTGGTAAAAGCTTTTGTCTGTGGAAGAGCGAAATGATGATACCAGCCCTTTTTTCACAGCAGGCGGTTTTTCACTGACGGATAATGTGCTATTTTGCCGACCCAAAATTAATTTTTGGAAAAACTATTCATGGCTGATGAATTTATTTGGCGAAAGCATAGTACGGGAGACCGACAAATTTTCCAAGTTTTTTATTTTCAAAACAAATTTTAATTACCTGTTTGTTAAAAAATACCCAAGAAATTGATGTTTATACGTATAGTCGTTTATTCCACACCAGTTGTACACGAAAGCGTTTTTTATTTTGATCACTTGACTTATTTTATTAAACGATATATATTTTATTCCACCAATGTACCATCAAATACAACCCTATATTCTAACTAAACTAACGTTATAAAACTTTAATCATCAAAGAACAGCCAGAGCAGAAAAATAAACAATCCTCCATAAAAACTTTGACAGCTGTCCGTAAAATTGTCATTCTCGGTCGGGCCTCGAATTTTTAGCCGAGCGAACTTTCTTCTTTTCGTTGTCTCCATACGCGTGAACCTATATAAGACACCGTAGCCAGATAACGACCCTCCCTTTGTCAGGAGCATGGACCTCGATTTTTTTACTCTCCAGGAGAAGGAGAGATGGGAAAGAAAACACGACGCGGAGCCTCCCGCTTCCCGGAGACAGGTGGAAAATTAAGCTCTTGTTATTTGTAATTACCTTGGCTTTTATCGAGCCTCCCCTTTTCCCGGTCCAAAAGACTCCGTGACCATTTCGTCAAGGGCTACCGTTTTCTCTTGATGTTGATACCAGTTGTGTGCATCGTTGCCTTGTCGGATATTTGTTTGCATTTGCGAATTGAGCAAAGTTAAATGAGTATCCAGTGGTACAAATGTACTTATTTCGTGCGGTGCAATCTCGGACGAAAAGCAATAAACGAGGTCTGACGACGAGATTTGGTGTTAGCCGAGCTATGATAAAACAACTCACGTGGAAAGTACACAATATAAGCGTCCGTAGCTATCCTGAAACACGTAACGTAGAGACGCGACTTTAGGCAAGAAGTTTCCGTGGTCGAGGCAAAATTTTCCCGGAGCGTCCGACAAAATCATAAACCAGCGTCCAACTCGAATTCCAATAAACCGAGCGTGACTGTATAAAAGCCAAGAGTCTTCTCGAGACGCACTACAGTGGCTCCGGAGCCCCAGACATAAAGGAGGAGAGCTCTCTTGTATTTAATTACCCTAAAAAAGGTAATACGGCCCTGTTGTCCGTATTTATACTTCAGTCGTTTGGAATTGACGCTTCGTTGAGCAGTTTGAGGGGGTATTTCGACGAGGAGCTTTACAGCAGCTATCATTTACGAGGAACTCTACAGAGTTGGACTTTCTAAGCAAGAACCCGATTATCCTTTCCTACCCTTACCCATTTAATTTAAATAACACGAGTGAAAATGCACCCTCGGAGATAAATCGTTACTCTTTGATGCACCTCAAGTAGCTTCTCGACACTCAATATTATAAACTTACAGACTTTGATTTCCGCGTGTAAGACAATACACGCAACCAAACGTGAAAAAGGTTTTTTCGTTTTCTCTTGCACTCGATAGTAAGCGCATATGAAGAGAAACAATTAGAGCTAATTCATTGCATCCCTCTGTACGGATGTGTTTTTACTTTCTCTTCGGCCGTGACTCATGTAGGTATCAACAACCAGATAGATACGAACGTAGTGAACAGTTGAAGATCGCCCAGGCCTTTGGTAGGGGTGAGAGGAGGAATCATGATTAACAATCGTGTGCACCCCTCGTATCTTAATTTTCGTTGCTCACTGTAGCCATGCCGTAAAAAACAATACCGAAGGTACGCGTTTTAGATAAAATAATAATAATAATAAAAGGGAGTATTCTAAAGTTTAATTTATCAGTCGTAAGAATTAATTGTAGTTGTGTAATTGATTATAGGCACTTCTCGGACAATAACTTACCCAAGCACTTGGGCACCGGTCCGCTCCAGGTGTTGTTTCTCGTGCACTTAATTTTTTTGGGCCCAATGAGTTTGTGGCCCCACATGCAAGCGAAGATCGCCCGGCCGCTGTAAGTGTTGTTGTGTTCGAGCAGCAGTAGCTTGGGGTTCATGGGCTGAATGGGCGGACATATTATCGCTTCGCAGCGCGGCATGTTAGCCGACCATTTGCCTGAAAAACAAAAGTTCACGTGCACCCTTATCAACTCTTGTTGGTGTTAAAACTTTGTCCATGGAAATACGTTTGATGCGTCGAGGCTGACTTTTTTTTCAAAGTAAAAAATTTTCAGGTATAAAAATAATTCGTGGCATGAAAGTTACGCATTGAAGCACATAAAATGTAGTTTCATGGTATCTACAATACATGAGTATCTATTTTTTATTTTCTCTTTTGTTTTTTATCACTGGAGGGAGAAAAAAAATGTGTGAAAAAAAAAGAAGAGAAATCGCTCCTCGTTCCACCGAATCGCTACACGTTCCGAGTAAAGAAGGTCCGTGTCTTGTGATGTACACAGATGAAACTACTTGAGATAAGTGAGTCATTTGTTTCTTGACGACTTGGGAGAGGAAGAGAGCCAAGGTTTGGAGATAAGATCGAGGAATTCGAGGAATGGGACCACGAAAAAGGAAGGTACCCGAGAAACAAATGGTCCCGTACAATATTTAAATTGTACAAGTGTCTTAATCTCTTAATTCACTCACATGAGACTAAATACACTCACCGTTGTATTGGCAAGTGATGCTCGATGCTCCCTCGAGCCGATAGCCGTGCGGGCACTCGAACGTCGCAGCCTCGCCGAGTCGCGGACCTTCTATCTTCGCAATCAGAGGTGGCTCTGGTTTCTTCAGCTGCGGGCAGTGCACATCTGAAACAAAATACCCGATTTGTCGTTTAGTACTTATTCAACTGCTCGCACTGTCTCTTAATTGTTTATTTGTTATTTATTTTTTTCAAGTTTCGTGTAGTTATATCTTCGTATGTATAGTTCAATAAGTAAGGACTTTTTTACGCTGGTCGGCTTTGGAGCTTCAGGGTAACGAGGAATAGGAAGTATTTTTGGTGACTACGAGTTGACCCAAATCTGGCTGGAATTCATTTCCGCATCTACGACCACGAACTCGATAGCTCGGCCAAGGCCTCGATTCTCATCCAACTCTACAGTTTTATTGATTTGGTTCTGTTTGACGTCTCGAGGCACGTTTTACCAACGATGCGATAAAGGGTTATTATTTTGTAATTTTTTAAATTCATCTACTTGACGCATCGATGAACAAGTTAGATTTTCACCCTCACAATTTTTTTTTTTTTCAAACCGAGATTTCAATTCCACGAACGATCGATAAATGTGAACCAGTTGAATTCAAAAGAAGTTTTGAAACAGATTTTTGCTTCTCTGGTGGAAAATTTAAGTTTCATTGAGCAGGGAGAGAGTTTAAAAAAAAATTCAATAAATTTTCTTCTTTCACTTGAAACGCTTCGAGTTCCCTCTCGACTCGTACGTGTGTGGCATTTCGAAAATGCATCGTGGACCTGAAAACCACCATCATTCAGATGGCAACTGTAACTTTGGATAGCGGACAGAATGAAAAAAGTATTGCTCGAAATCACAAACGCGCAAAGTGAAGTCTTTGTACACTCGATATCTTTGAAGCGCACGAATGTGTCTCGGGGAGAAAGTGCCGAGTCGCGTTTTGGAGGTGTGCACTTCACCAAATGTCACTAGCAGCACTTGACTGACAGTCGCTTCTGGCTGTACTATAATATATATAGTTGTGTGCGCGCAAGGAATAACGAATGTCGTAGGGCGATTTTTGGTCAAACGGACGTGTCAGAATTCGAGGCATGGGATAGCGCAGTTGCCGATGGACAACTTTTCAACCTTTTTTGCCTGGAAATGAATGTAATAACCTTTTTTTTTTGTTGCCAAATGAATCATTTTAGAAAATTACAAGTAACGAATCCCTCTGGTTATTTTTCTTAAAATTATTTGAACCATGTGACCAACCTATTATTATTTCAAAGCTCCAAGTGGTTGTCTCCAACTTTTCATAGATTTAGATTTATAATTGCCACTCTATTGGCCCATCGATGTGCTAGTTAACATGGATTTGTAAAATAAGGCTACCAATTGTTATGTTTTCGTCGACCACAGTCACCCAGTGTGTGTATACTCACCGACGACGTGTACCTTGATGGAATTCGTGAGGCCTCGAGGTGTCGTGCAGGTATAGATGCCCGAGTCTTGGGTTTTCGCGTAGTATATCGACAGCCGATACTTCCAGTCCCTTTCAATCTGGGAAATCGCCCAGCCTGCAAACAACACAAAATTCCTTGTGTTTACTGGACTGTTAAAATATGAGCTGAGCGAGTGCAGGTGAGCACAAGAACAAAATCAAACAAACTCAATTGGAAAGAGAAAACATTCAATGATAATCTTTAATAATGCTTTGGGTAACGCTGCACTCTTAAGTTATGAAAAATAAGAAATTTTTTTTTCATGCCATTGTCGGTTGACCTACGTAGCTTAGTTGGCAGTAGTGTGGGCCTTGCAACCATAAACGACCGCTGTTTCTTTGTTTTTTAAAGTAGTACGAAACCAACCAGCATTGATAAAAAGTATAGTAAACTTTTAAAATTTATAGGAAATCACAGAATATTTTATCGTGCCTCCATTTCTATGTACAGTATCGCAACGATAAAATACCTTTGTAGCTTTAATGAGAGTTTCCAAAAAAAGGAGCTTTGAATACCAGCTTGTTTTCATGGTTTTCACAAAAAAAGATACAAAAAATTCTCAAAGCTGGCAAACAATTAATCACCACCTCCCTCATCACAAAGGCACAGCACGAGCATCGACGCCAACGTGCGCTCCGCAGTTTAAACATCGCACGGTTCGAGCATATGAGTGGGCGGACACGAGCTTTTAAAATGAAAGTGAGTAAAACGAGTAATGGATGGAGGGGCGGGGAAAAAAAAAAAAATTTCCAGCTCGCATTGGCGTGCGTAGGATTTGTAAATGGAAATTTTTGATAAAGTCGACGTGTGAGTGGGTGTTGCTACGCACACGGGAACCCAGGATTAATTCGCCCTGAATATTGGCTCGTGTAGAGCCCTTCGCCAAACAAATCGAGCGCCGAAATTTGGTTTGTTTTACACCCATAAATCTCATGCACCGACACCATGGGCATATTTTTTCATATGCTCCCGTATGAATATTTTGGGTACACACGTGAGATTTTACGTGTAATTTCGCGTTTGACTCACCAACGGTATTAATTATAGGCCCTGTTGATTTATTTGATGTTTTCGGGATAATTCATAGCGTGGATTTTGGTGAAATAATAAAATCAAAAATTTAATGTTAATACGCTCACTTGATCATATCTCACTAAAAGTCCGCCGGTTTAATAGTTTCATACATTTGTACATTTTATATTTATCACGAGCAGTGGGATGATTAAAAAAAAAATTAATTCGACTCATACTACGAGGTAAAACGAAAAATGACGGACTCCGAGTTACGAAATTAAAAGAAGTTAACGTAAAACATGGGTAGACAGAAATATACATTAATCTCCGTCGAACATAACTACACACTGTTACACGAAGTTATTTATACCCCTGAAAGGTGTCCCCGGACGATTCTACGCTCAACGTTCTATTCCCCATACGCACACGTACACCCGAACCCTCCCGCAAATTTCTCCGTCTAATTAAATCGGTCCGATAAAACATATCCCCCATTCCTCCGCCACCTTCATATTTCGCTGTGCCCACGTCACGCGAGCACACACTGGCACATGCATCGCCGAGTGTACGGGTACGCGCGGAGGGTCAGTCCACGCCAGCCAATCATCTTGGGGAGACGGTGAAATTGACGGCAACGAGCGTGGCATGTGTGCGAGCGATACCGGTGGTACCTGCAGCGGCATTAATCTGTCTGGCGGTGCCGCCGGCGCTTCTACCTTAACTACACTGGACGCCCGTCAATGCTTCATCGCGATGAACCGGACGATTGCCTCGTGCGTTGCGTGTGCGTATTGGCGATTCCTGACGTAAATAACTCTAGCTTCCTCCCCCCCCCCTTTACTACGAGGGATGTTTCTGGTGTTGCGAGATACAAGGGATGTCGGGGGAGAGGGTCTAAATCGATTTGTCTGCACGTGAAAACCGAGTTATTCAATGATACGGATTTTTAAGTGGTATAGACACGGTTTGGTCAGCCGGATCGATAATTCGATACATACAACCCTTTTAGATTTAAATGTATAATATCAATGTAAATATATGTCAGATGTCAACGTATTTACATAGAAATCCAAGCGGAATCAAAAAATTCCAGTAGTGAGTACAAAAAAATCCGCTCTTGAACTTTTTTTGCTCCAACTCTCTCACACGTTGTCGACTACTATTAAAACGGGAAATATATGGCTCTGGTAGATTCATGGACATTGGCGATAAAAATTTGGGTGTTTTAGAGAGCAAATGGATTCGAAATTGATCGCAGTACCAGTCAGTGGCATCAGGATAACGGAGGAATCATACGTATGATTGATGCAGATGAATGAGATCGGTTTCGACGCGACGTAGCTTCCACGTGTACCTGTTATCTATACGTGTGCAGTTATCCATAACAGACTAGGCTGAAATTTGTCCTAGCAATGGACACAATGTAGGTACAACTCGTGTGTCATCATCGGGAGATAACCGAGCATCGCGACATATTTTTAAAAGAAAATTCTCCAGGAGGGGTCAAACTAAATAGTCACGATTACGTTGGGGAGCGTTTGCATTAATTCCAAGACTAATCACCATATGATAGAGGGAAGGGGTGGACGGTGAATGTCATGGCCGGATGGAAAGTGGGGATGAACGGGGTGGTGACTTCGGCGACCGGCCGTGCCCGCAATATATTACGAGATGACACTACGATGGGGGAGGACGGAGACTGTGCTTATTTTTGCGTGTATGTACACACGCGTACTACGTCCGTACATGCGAGGAGGAATTAAATTTACGGGTCGCGGCGAAATTCTACGCTGTTTGAATAAGCGACTGGTGCTGACTTCCCTAGCCCCCCCTCGGTTTTTCTTCCTGTTCTCACACGGTGCGGCTGCAGAATTGAATTATGTTTCAGCCTGCTGCTATCACGTGGTGTGCGGGGCGTTTGGAAGACGTGGTTTAGGTTTTTATGGAGCGGTGCAACGGGACTTCTTTTGTCCCTCTAGTTTTCTCTCCTTGTCTCGCTCGCTGGCTCTCAGGACCAACAACATTTTTTTCGTCGGACCAACAACATTTTTAATTAGGTCAGTCGCTCTCCTAATCTGCTCATGGCAGTGGATTTTTTTTTTTTTTTCAACAGAACCTTTGGAATGTCAAGTTTTAAGTAATTTTAACTAAATTATGCATGATATTTGTAGTATGCAATTTAAAAAAAAAAACTTCTTTGTGAAATTAGCGAACAAAGTATAGTTTTACTCATAAAACTCTGATCAATTTTTTGGGTATTTAGTGCTATTGAACCATATGATGATGCACACTCTTGCAAAGGCTGGTACTCGAGACTGCTTTAGTCTTGAATCAATAACTATTAACAAGTTGTGACTGTACCAATCGACCTACCAAGTTGTCCTAGGTGATACGTAACTTTAGTTAATTTACCAGGAATAATTCAATTTCATATGTACATTTTTTTATTAAGGGTTACATATATTGTTTGTTTATACGAGAGTTTATATCGTGTGAGACAAGAAAAAAACATTTCAAAACATTTAAAGCAGATTCTTTCTTTTATAAAATAAAAAAAGGAATATCAATCACAGCTTCGCGATGAGTCAGCAATCCCCCGTCTTCCAAAAAGAAGCAAAATAAATCTAGCTCAACTACAAAAATAAAAGTAGAAGAAAAACGTGGAACAAAAACTACAAACGAAATGTCTGTGGGGAAAAAAGTTGTAGAGCTGTACTTACCAGTCAAGTATTGTCGAAAATTCGAGGTCCAGGTCCACTCGGGGTTGCCGAGGCGCCTGGCAAAGAGACACTCGAGATGCAGGATACTCCCAGGAAAGACGGCCAAGGAGCCCGAGGGTTCGAACGTCGCCGAACCCGCTGGGAGCCCGAAGAGTATCGTAGGCGGCACATCCTCTGAAACAAACATCGTAACGACACCACAAGGCGCACTTTATTGCTTTGGCGGAGGCTACAGAGGCTATCTATCTGTGCATGTCGCAGGGGTAGGATATTCTTTCGCATACAACGATCTCTTTGATTTGTTTTTTTCGGTTTTTTTTTTCGAACGTGACCGAAATTTTTCTTTTTAAAAAATCCTTTAGATCTTTTGGAGGAATTATCATCTAATGCTCGTTTTTATCCACCAGACCTGCCTAAGCATTTCACTCGCCTCTCCGAAACTCCCTTGTTAACAACCCATGGTAGCTTTCGGCTCTTTATCTCCTTGTACGGGACGCCTTCGTCATCCATTTGTAATTCGCATGTAAAATGCAGAGCAAGGGTCCAAAAAGAAAGCTCGACGAGCTCTGCATATTTACGAGTCATCCTTTTGTGGTGTCTCACAACGTACGCGCGCGTTAGGGAGTCCACAAAAAAACGGCTCATCGGAAATTCTCTACTCTCTGGACGCCTTCGTCCACTTCCGGGATAATTTTCCTTCTCACGCGTGGGTCTCTTCAAAGAGTCGACCTCTGACATTCACTCCAGAGGTTTGAACCTTCTGTTCGTCAAAGCGTGCGTGGAATAAACGGGGAGTGGTGATTATGAGGCGAGCCATTGACTCTGGGAAAGCTTAAATTCAGCGCAAATATGACATAGTTTCAGAGGGATCAGAAGGGCAGGAGGAGGAGAAAAATAGGAAAGAATCGGACGCAGTAGAGTGTTTTTTTTTTATTTGCTAAGCCACATTGGCAAACTAGAGGAAGTAAAGCTACACATTAAATAAATAGTGAATGAACCTTTTTTGAATCTCGTTTTGTTATTATGAAATAGTTGTCAAGTACAAGATACCAAGGCTGTGAATGTTTATTAATAATTAACGTATCCCCGTAATTTACTGTTCTGTTAAGAAAGAAAACGCTGCTACTTAATTTAAATGAGCACTAAAGTAAAAACTGAAATAACATACTCCTACGTTAATACGTGTCAAGTGTTAGCTCGTATTTTTCAGTAGTTTTTAAAAAAAAGTGTACGAGAGAAAAAAAAAAAACTTGACAAAAGGTACAAGGCAGTAGAAAAAGTGTGCTCTCGTAGAGGAAAAACTTGAAAGGAAAAGGAAAAAAGAGAAATAATAGCAAAGCGTGGCGCCTGCACTGTGTTTACTTTACTCCCTCGAAGAAAACTCTAAATATACGTGCGAACGTACACACGTGAGCGCTTGCACATATAGTCATTTAAAAAGTAAAAAAAAACTACTTTCTTGCGTATACGACTGGAAACTGCGTTTCAGACGCCTTGTAATATATCTTCGTGCGTCTTACCTCGAAGTCTGTCGAAGAATACTAAGAGACGTTGAAAAATTTGCTGGTTTTTCAAGTCATATTAATATTTGAGGAGAAAAACGTAAGGACGCAGCAACCTCGGCTGTTTCTTATGAAAATATTGGAAAAACCAACGTTTTTGATGTTCACACGCACAAAGAGATGTGAAGAGTGAGTGGATGAGGTAAGGTGTACAAAGATGGTCTGGAGGTCTTTGATGTCTGGATGCGAGTAAAAAGTCGATTCGTAGCTGATGAAAATATGAGTGCTTGCATTGCACAACCGTATATTTCTAGTTTTTGTTCACCTATGTAGATACGATGCAGTTAAAGAATTTATCATTATATTTTTTATTATTATTATCTATTTAGAAATGAAAGGCTCTCAATAAATCACAAAAGTGTACGTTTTTATAATTGTCTGACGAAAATTGATGTATACTACTTACATTCATGTCAGTCCAGCTCAAATCCATCAGAGAAACGAAAGTACGAAGACAAATTTTCTCTTGCAAAAACGAATTTACTCTTTCACTAGTGGCTGACCAAATTCAGTATGTACTACTGAACAGTATGTTAGTGATTTCCAAAGAATTAAAAAATAGTAAATCAGAGATGACAAATATTTGAAAAAGCTCAAAAAATATTACACAATGTAAAGAACAAACTCGCCAATTCATTTGTTGTACTAAGTAACATTTTATTTAAAGAAGAATTTGAAGAAGATAATGATAAAAAACTACAAAAGGAAAATATATTTTTTTGATTATTACGAAATCAAATTTTTACGAAATGGATAACAAAATCGAGTATACTTCTGAAAATCAAGTTAAGTGGGTTCTAAGATAACAATTATAGTAAGTTACGAGTAAAATTTTTTCTTAAATAAGATTTAAAAAATTAAAGTTCTCAAGCAAGTCTGACCATAATCGAGCTATACTACTGTGAAATTACACCAGTGAATCCTAAAGCAATTAAATGTGGAGAGCAACGAGGAATCTTAATCAGAAAAGCACATGATCCAAAGGATAAAAACTTGTCGGGAAATCTGAGACCGCGACAAAACGAATCTCTAACTACGTGACAAAACCAAAATGCAAATTCGCATACGCGCCAGGACCACCCATTTCTTGCTTTTAGTGGAAAGAGCAGAGCACACTAACATATTCATGGCTCTTGGCACAGTGACGAGCTCATATATACGTGTTCGGAAAGTTAATGGGAAGGTGGTTGGCAAGCACGGGTGGGAGTGCGGTGCCTTTGTCATGCCTCTGTGTGCATTGCCAAACATTCAAGCACCACTGCACAGGGAGGAATAGAGAAAGAGAGGCTTTTCATCGAAGTTTGACGTTTTGTTTTCTTTTACGTTTTCAGAATTATTTTTGGATAAAATATTTCTGCCAAGCTATGTTCATGCGCTCGTGTGTTTGTGCACGACTTGATTTGCCGACGAAGCTGTATTTGAACTACAGAGCGATAAATCGATCAAGTATTGGAACTAAAATACAAGATGAAGTCGTGAAACTATTGTAGAAATACCTTTGGTTTATTTTTTCTTTAATTTTCTACATTTCCATAAGTAAACGAAAATCAAATTATTTTACTTTAAGTGGAAATATTTATTTATGGTCAAGCATACTACCTATTATACATCTTTTACTTTAGAGCAAATTCATGAATTATTTTGTGATGGAGGTAAGAGTGCGTTAATTCAATGAGAGAAAATAAAAAATTTGTTAGTTAAATGGACTGGCACAGTTCGTAATTCTTGAATACTTGGTGTCTTGTATCTGATGTGATCTCGAGGAAATGGATAAAAATTTGGAATAAGAGGAACTACAAAATTACATCCACGAGATAATGAAACTTTTGGAGATATGGGCAGCGTGATAATGGGAGCTTATGTATCATTCCTTTTTTTTTACTCTTTATCGTGAATTTTCTGTTTTTCCTTCATTCTACACAAAAGATAATTTGCACGCATACAATCTAAGGTAAAATATGTGATATGAAGTAATTATTTACCGGTGTAATTAGATATGGCAGTTGTGGCTATACAGGAAGGCGGTTTTCCACTCCAGACGGCGTTGCGGCATTTGAGGACTGTGTCGCCGAAGATTTTGTACTTGCCGATCTCGCGACATCTCACTGTCACCTTCTCCCCATGTGGCACTGTGATTTCTCTCACCTGAAAAATCGAAAAAAATAAAATAAAATAAAATAAAATAATAATAATTCGGTTAAAAATTTTATTGAGGTACTAGAAAAGTACTTTATATTTTTTAGAGATATGGAGAGTTAAGAGACTTGCTGGGATACAGAGGATATTACTTTTTTTACTCGCTGATTTCTTTTTTTTTTTTTTTTTTTTTCTTAACTGTCGCTTAGGTAAAGCTTAAAAAATTGACAAATCGATTGAAAAAATGGTACGAATGAATTTTTAATTTGTTGGAACTAAAATTTACAAATTCTAAAAAAGCAAGGCATACAGGCTCATTCATTTACAAATATACTCGCTTCAAGAAGCCAAAAGCTGAGCCAGGAAGAGTAATTTTGGCGAAAAACTTTTCAACCCCAGAGAATATCGTCGTAGTTGTCGTCCCTCACGAACGTATGATTTTGTGATTTAAGCGCCAATGGCAGCCTAGATATGCAGAAGATGTGCAAGAGAACAACGTCCAAGTCGTGATCGGAATGCAGACTCGTCCTTTTGCCAAATAGAAGAAATAGTTTCTCGCACCACTACTCGCTTGATATTTCAGGTATGGATTTTTCTCAGTTGGTTGACACGCATTAAAATACCCTCTAAGCATTTGTGGTCTTGCTTACTGATCTCCCTTTTTGGCTAATAATTTTGGGGGCTGTCCAGGGGAGATTCCATATACACTCTGAATTCCCCATGTCATCCTTGAGGGGAGAAAATATCGAGGAAGTACTTTGCACAAGGTACGGACGGTTAATCGAGTTTTTTTCGTGACTTCAGCTGTAATTTATCAACGTTATGATGGTGACTTACGTTAATATTAAAGCAGATCTCAGACTCTTCTCAAATATTTGGTCGTTTATTTCTAAGCATAGATAATATGAATCTCTGAAAGTTTTTAAATTGAAATGTCTAGGTATAGCCTATCGAAGTCGGAGAGCTATTCATTACTACTGCAAAGTCACTTTATAGGTGTATGTTATTCCGTACTCGATGAATGAAATTTCATACAGAATAATTTAAACAATAATGTAACAATAATGACAGTGAAATAAAATACACCACAAATCTAAATTAGCCAGAGATAGAAGTGCTTACGTGTTGCACTATTGAACCAGAAAATTTTCAAGTTTTAAAGAACATCAGGCGTGATCGAGAATTTTTACGTGAAGAGACAGTGCACGAGATGATATGAATGATATCAAGCTGGGGTGGGGTATTCTCTGGCTCAGGAATTTGGCACTGGAATGAGATGCCTTGAGCGACAAGGTATGTCAGCGCTTGATTGGACGAGCTGAATTTTTCGCCGAGATCGGATGGAATTTCTCTTTTAAAAGGATTTTTACCAGAAACATATTTTTTTGTTCGTCATGGCAGAGCAAACAATGCATTGAGACCACCAAAATATGTTAGAATGAAGTAAGCGAATTTTCTAATCTCAGCAAAAAAAGTTTTTAACATTCATAGGCCAGGAGACTGAGACGAGAGAACTTTAAGGATTATTCGAAGAATTTTTGGCATCTTCGACTCAATCGCTTACGTATTTGATCCCGACGAAATTAGTAATAATATTTAAATAAACAAATCATGTAAATTGTATTCATTGTGAGCTGTATCTAGCATCATGAAAGTGTAAAATAAATATATCTCAAGCTGGAACAAGAATAGAAATTTTTGTTTTCGTTCAGCTGCCAAAAGAAGGTAGAAGTATACTAAATAATTTTTTATTTGAGTTTTAGTTATAAATGATAAAACATGTCTTTTATAGTTTTACAACAACAAGACTATAAATAACTATCTAAAGTAGCGATAGGGAGAAAGTAAGAATGATTAGATTAATAGTATTAGTACAGCATAACAAGGCACTTTTTCGCCAAGGCAGTACTAAAAAAGTTTCATGTGCGTTGATCACTATTTACTACCACTATTTCCTTCCTACTCTTTTACCTTCGCAAAATCTACAGTATAACACGTATGTGAAAAGTCTTCTATGTACCATTGACGAGTAAGCGAACGCTGTGGCTATCGTCATTGGGGAGAGGCGCAAAATACCGAAAGGCCTCGAGGAAAAAGAAAGGGAGGGAGAAAAAGAGAGAAAGAAATAAGTCGTGCGGGGCACGTTGCAATCGACGACGTCGGCAATTTCCACCACTGTCCGTGTACGTACAGCTGCTGCTACGGTGGCGGGGTCAGGTGCTCGTCCAGTTCTGCTATATTAAAAAAAAAGAGAGGCATAGACGCTTGAAAATACTACAAGAGGCCAGAAGAGACGAAGAAACAGCACTGGCCTGGAATAACACGGCAAAATGGGCATAGCCTTTCTTTCGAATGGGATTTGTTCGAAGGGGCACACGTAAGCACATTGTGATTTTATCACTGTATACTTTCATTTGTACAACCGTCGTTCTCTTTTACTATGCTCCACAAGTTGGTGCTCATACTTTTTGCGTGTTTTACATGACAAATTTTTTTTTTATTCATTCGTGAGAGTTTGTTTAAAGATTTGATAGTAATACACACGTATGATTAAATTTGCTAATAGAACTGTGTATGTTAATAGTGGTGCTCGAATCGTAATCTTATGGGACTTAATTTTTTTCACTTCATATTTCTCGCTTTCTGAAGCCCTTCTTTTTCTCAACGTCAATTTTTATGAAGTTCCGTACACTTTACCCCAAAAGATTTGACGTTCAATTTTTTGTCTCATCTTTTTCTACTAAGTTTCATTACTGCTGATTTTACCAGTTTTAACGTAATTTAAATTCTTTCGTTACAACTGAACTCAAACTGAACTACAATTCATTAAACAAATATTGATTGTATTTAACGTAATCGAAAGATAATAAAAATTATTTCTCTGAAAAAATTTGTGAATAATGTTACATAAGAAAGTGAAATTAAATTTTCAAAATTCATAGCTGTCAATAAAAAAGTTAGAGAGTTACGTGCCCTAAAATTAGTTCAGTTTTTATCGTAATATTTTTTTTTTTTTTTTTTTTCAGCAAAAAATTTAATGAACTCTACAAACGTTGAACGTAAAAAATTGCGAGACCTTACTGGACGAACAAAAAGGCGAAAAAAAGTTGGAAACTACGGAAGTAGGTCGCGCAAACAGCGATCCCTTTTACTGCTACTTCCTCAGCCCGCATGTTGCAGACAATTGGCCATTATAAAAAAAACTCATTCAAATACTGCTTGGATCAATTAGGGGTGCAGATAAATACAAAAAATTTCAAAACTTTTGACTGCAAAATGAGTAGAATATAAAATACTCCTACAAATTATTTAAATTCAGCACGTAAAAATCTTTTTACCTGCTTGAAAGTACATTTCTGATTACTCCTTGTACTGTTTATGGAAAACTATAGCTCCATGCATAATAACAAGTAATCAGCTTATTGTATTACAATCAAATAAATGAAATGTGTCTCTGAATTACAATACACTACTATTACGGAGAGATGAATCTTCCTTTGTATCCTTTGAAGTCAGTTTAAATAAATAATCGTAGCTTTCATTCCTCGCTGATCCATTTTGCCCACTCACGAACCACATAAAAAATTATTAACGCTAAACGAAGAGATAATTTATAATAGTTAGCTGCAGCAAAAAGGGAAGAAAAATTAGAGTCTGGAAAATAATTTTTTCGCTCTCGCAACAGCAGGAGAAAATATAATAAAGAAAAAAGAGATGTAAAAAGGCGCCTCGGTTGGTGCGAATCGTTAGCGATAGCAGGAGTTTCCTTTCTCACTGCTCTCGCCGGCCATTCGAATGCAAAGTAATCCAGTAACGCAACTGCAAAGGCAAGGCAAAGAAATTCACTGTCAAGATGAGGAAAAAGAAGGGAGAGGGTAAAAGGGCTCAGGGATGGGTTCAAGTGCCTGTGGTGGGGCTACACAATGCGCCAGCTATAGCTATCTGGACGGTTCGCCCACGAGGCGCTGCCCCCGATCCCTTTTTGCCTAATGGATTGAACCGAATAAATGCCTGAGACCTTATTTGGTTACAAATTGGCCAGTTGGCGCTTAAGCTTTAGCTATGTACGTGTATGTGTGTATATACACATGCACCAAATACCGTGGCAGTAAGATAAAAAGGGGACGCTTTCCTTTTTTCCGCAGCATCCGGTCGTTCAGGGGCAATGTATGTATATAGAACTCTGCTTACCCCTTTTTTCTTATTTTGCCTGGCTGCTTCTTTGTGTTGGAGCGTTTCGTTCAATCCATTTTATGCGATTTGACCTTTATCTATGTACAATGGGAGGTATGAATTGTACAAAGGCGCAGTGCTTAGCTGGGTCAGCCGTGACGTTGACTCGTACTACTTAAAAAGTTCTTAGCACAGCTTGGCCTTTCTTTTTAAACGCCAGGAAATCCTGGAGGTGAGTGACGATTTAAGTTAAGGGGTGAAGTACATTTGCATACTATTTGGCATAATGTTAATCTCTTGCGGATTAAGGTGATTATGTACTCCTTCAACTTTTCCTTTTTTTCTCTAGCCTTCCATGCTACACGTTTGCCTTTTACAACTGACGATAATCCTCTTAACCTTATTTTAAAAAATTAATAAATAAATAAGCAGTTAGTGGCATTTTACGTGGCTTGAAGATTTATTGGACACTTTGAAAATAATGAAACAACACAGCCGACTTGTTTCACGGCTATTTTATTCAGATATGAAAATTAAAAAAAAATTCTTGAAAACAATTAGCAATGTACAAAAAACTGGAAAACTTTAAAATTGTGTGAAATAAAAGTTGTGTTTATTAATAGCTTGACATTCACCATAATGTAAAAATTTAAAGGGTTACAAAAAAAGTTCACGAGCAAAAAGAACCAGTAATGAAAGACCAGTGTGTATAAAAGCAGTAACGAGTTTCTCATTAGTCGATGGCCGAATAAACACCAGCAGCCAAGCCAAGAGCCACAAAGAGCATTTACTCGCACGTCGTAAATACTGCCTCCGCACAAATTTGCTAGCTGCTCGTGGTCTCTTGCTCGCTTCCCCCGTTTTCGCCAGGAAATTCCAGATATCCCCGAGTGCTCGCGTACCGTAGGAGGTCGACATCCTTCCGTGATCTTTTTCCAATGCTTTATTCGGTTGGTACAGGCAAATAACTCTCAGAATTACACATTTGGAACTATTCGCCACTGCATACAGCCACGGCTCGATGGGAAAAAAGCAAAATTCAACGTGAATCCAAATACATAGGGAATATCGATGACTGAGAAGGTGGAAGGGAAGCTGCACGTTATGGGTTTTACGGGAGAATTTCGCGCGCGTCTGTCCTCCTTTTTCTCGGGAAGGAAGAGCTATTTTTCGGAAATCTATGGCGACGGATTTCCGCCTCTTCATAAATCTGTCGGCAGATCATGGCTTTTGGGCGAGTAAATGGCGAGTGAAAGTATCCGGAGATGGAGCAGATATAACCAGCAGCTCAAAAAAGGAACTGCTGCCGTTAAAAGCACGCAGTGGGGTGCCGTGTGTTTTCAGAAGTTTGGTATTGATCCATGGAAGATATAGTGATGAAAATACTTTCGATTCATGAAAAAAAAAAAAAAATAAAAAATAATTTTAGAAATGTCTGGATTACATAGTTTAATAAATGCATGAATTTGCATAGTATGAAAAACCAGAATTTAATAGGAGCATTGCCATTAAAAGAGAAGCTGTTCTCGACTCAGGGAGAGAGTTCACTGACATTTACTATCTGCGTATCAATAAACGTATACTCACCGATGTCGTGAGGTTTTTGTAAGTGACGATGAGAAGAGGCTGCAGACCCTCGAGTTTGCACCCGAGCTGTGGCTGGGACGTCGACTCGCTTCGATCTGTAACAGAAAAGGAGAAAAAATTTGAACGAATCACTTGAATTTCCCGATGTAAACGGGTTTTCTCTCTTCCTCTCGTTAGCAGCGTATAAATCACAATAACTATGAATTCGAAACGAAGCTATGCCTGACGATGGCCTATGCTTCTGATGCTACCAGGAGTTGCTTTATTGTTGTCATTAGTTGCACCAGAAGCGAAAGATTGTTTGAATTTTAGATTGACTGCTTGAGTGTCTTGTTATTTTGTTGTTTTGGAAAAAATGAAACAAATCGACAAATGTCACAAAAATCGTTTAAACACTTTCATAGTATTTTTAATGACTAGAAAATCAAGTTTGAATAGTTGTGAATTTGATACTTATTAGATCCAGTAATAAAGTCTAAAATATTAATAATGATTGGCTTAGAAAATGTGTGGTCGGGAACAATAACTGTGTTCGAATATACTTAGTAGTAAAGAATTAAAAGGAAATCAAAGTTACAAATTGATAGTTATTTACAGCTTCAAAAATAGTACATTTAAAAGTAATAAATTGAAAAGTAAAGTATTTTTTTATTCAGTGAATGGTGAAAAAAAATTAAATACTATTTCTCATAAAAAGTGTTATTTCTTGTACTTTTTTACTCATTAGCGTAGCTCAGTCAGCTAATGGGGAAAATTTGCCTCTCACTTTTTCAGGCGTGTCTATTCTTTTTCCTCGTGCACTGCTAAAGGAAAAAAAAACTAATACACGAAAAGCTCAAAGCTACCGAACAACGGTAACACCATGACTTAGTACCAGTTTTAGTCCCAGGGAGTTCCCATGGCATCAAATAACGTGCGAAAAGAGGCACCGACTCTCCGTGATATCCTACGTAAATGAACGTGAACGAAGCAACAACGCCAAGTCGAATCGACGTGGATATACGTACTTAATATATGCGCATATCTTTACAAAACAAAAGGTCATTACGCATGTGGTGCCTCGCAGCTTCACGTACAATTTTCGAGCTTTTTTGCGTGAGATTATTCTCACAGACACTCGTAATCCCTTTGAGAATAATTGCTTCTCGAAAACCCTGACCATCTCTTTCTCTTTGGGCGCACTTGGTTCCGTTGATATTTTCAAGGGCTGCCAGCCCCAAGCAGTTGATGGTAAAGTAAATCGAGGGAAGAGAGCGAGACGTTAATTAATTTTGTCGAGATTATTTTTGCAGATAAATGACTCTACTGTGGTCTCATTTTCTAAGCCTCTAGTTGTAGTTATTTCTACTTCGTTTCTCATCTAAAATTTTAAAGCATCGTGGGGTTGTTAATCTTTAAATTTTTTATAACTTTACTAATAGGGCACAAAACAAACGAGTTGAAGGTAACAATGTAAAGTAAATAATTTTTGCCGCTCGAATAAAATATACGTAAGTAAATGTTGTTGAGCATAGAAGAGCCAATTTTCTTTGCCAAATAGCGAAAGAAATTCTGATGTGGATTAAGCGGTGGGTCGAGAGGAGATCGAACGAGATTGACTAAATTAATCGATCATCGGATCAGTGTTTGCTTGACCTGATTTGCTTTGGTTGCTCTTTTTTACCCAAAACACACTCGTTATCTTTGTCTCTCCGAGCTTTCGATACATTCGAGCGTAATGTGAGCTTTTGGTGAGCCAACCACAAATCCGTACGAACGAATGGCAGATTGCACTTCAAACCATTAAAATTTTTACTTATTAAACACTACAATCGTTAAAAAAAATAAACTGAAATCAATTGCAGAATCATCACTGATTACTTTTATATACAAATAAAACAAATCTTGTCATTTCCAACAGTCACGCACTCGTGCACGCATGCGAGAAATTTAAGTATTATCCGAAATTAAAAATTTTCACACTTGATCGTCGGAGAGTAAAATATTTATACATCACACCCATAAATAGGCTCACATGGGTGAGAAAATAACTTTTTATTTGATCACATGACAGAATAAGACAGTGTGGGTCTGACTGAAAAAAACTGAAAAAGTAAGCACTAAAAAAGAGCCGCGAAGCATCCCCTGAAAATTGTCTCGTTTTTAATTATCTCAGTGCATTAGAGCGAGCGAGAACTGCCAGTCATCTACGAAAAGCTCCTTCTTTTGACGATCGAGGAATTTATGCAAACGAAAGTTTTAAGGATGAAGTTTTCTATACTTACACACTATGAAATGAAATAGAGGGAAGGTATTGTACATGTGGAGGCTTTTTAGCAAAGTTTAAGCGGTCGACTGAGACGGAAAGTTTCTGTTTAGCCACGGGAAATTCGAGCTCTCTTGCTGGTAGAAATACTCAACTTTGTTAATTAATTTTTTTTTCTTATTAGTTGGATTCCATCCAACAACCCTTAATTAATTCTGAAAAAATAGGTGCACAGTAAGCAGACAAGCGAAAAAAATTTTAGATTCCAAGAGATAAAAAAACTTTAGCATAACGAAGATGTGGAGTGGTAAAACAAACCACATTATTCATGCATTACATGTACGTATGTCAGTCAAGCGTAAAATCGAATGACGAGCGCCTAAAATGAACGAAGAGCACGCGCGTGCGGACGAGAGGCTTTACTCTGCTGATTCGAAACTATTGTCATGCCGAGAGAGGAAAGAGAAGCATTGCTCGATGGTATGCAGTGCATACATGGAGAGTCATGAATAAAGTTAATCGAAAATTCCTCTCGTACGGGTATTCGTACACGATGCTTTGACTTCTTTGTATTATACTTGATTGCTCTTGCACACAAGTGGCGTTTGTTCAAAATTTGAGCTACTGAAATTCTATCAAAATTTTTTCTATGTACCTTAATTTGATTTAATTAAATTTTGAGAGTTTCACTACATGAAAGTGCTTTCCTTCATTATTTGAGCATGTAAGTGCACACATAACAATTCGAAAAAAAGTGCTCTAGGCAAACGGCTGCTGACTAGTCCACCGATAGTTTTAGCACAAAGTACCAAAGACTGATAAGTGGTCCAATTTTTTACTACACTATACTTTTTGTTACTTTTGAATAAAACAACCAAGTATATGGCACATGATACATTCTCCTACAGTGCAACATGAATCACCATTTCATAGAATAAAGCTTAAAAAAACATTTAAAAAAATCAAATTATTAATAAGAGAGTTAACTCAAGACTACAATGCATGGGTACTTAATTCATTGATTTATTGAACCAATAGATAAATCCAATAGCCTGGCTCTGAATGCAGGAGTGCATTCAAGCCGCTCCTGACTTAAGTACACGTGTACTACGTTTACTTGCAAACAAAACACACCCACGTGTACACAAGTGTACACGCGCACAGGCGACATGAGTCGATAACTGCATTGTCTGATACAGAGTCTCCGGTACATCGATCTTTGGAAGAGGTGATATTGATGCGTCGATGGAATTTACCACTATTAGGTACTACTACTTAAGTAAACCTCAGAGACAATGGTATTTTGAGCAATTGTGGGAGAAACTCTACTGATTGATTTTAATGATCTGTACTGAGTATTAGAATATAATCGTCTGTTTGGAGTACATGTTGGTTTTGTTAGATACGTTGATGACAATAAGAATAAGTAGGATTTGTTCTCCTATGATTTTGGGTATCGGCAGCTTCAAGATTTCATTTTCTGTAATTTTAAAGATTGCTTATGTTTTTGGTGAATTTATGAGAGAAGGGATCACTATTCGCATAGATTCAATAAATGTTCTTTAACTCGAGGATAGTAGCATAAAATTTTCCATTCAAATTTCGATACCCCTTGATTAACAGCCAACTGAGAAAACTTATGCAAACTTTTTTCACAAAAACTTTAATAATCATAAACATTTTAGAATTTTCGTACTTTATAATTACGAAATGAAAAAAAAATATCTCGTTAAGTTGGTGTAAAACGACACCGAATAAAACCTTTCTGAAAACAGCACAAAATTACGAGAAAGAAAGCTAGCTTTTACTTTAATTACAGCTGCAAATGTACACGTAACACGATACATAAAAAGCAAATTTAATTATCTGAAAACTCCAAACACGAACGTAAGAGTTGAGTAATGTTATTAGCTAACGTAACAAATGAAAGTGGCCTTTGGATTACAAATTTCTCGGTTCCAGCAATTTGCAAGAAAACAAATGAAAAAATTTCAAACATGAATTCTACACACCTTTTGAGTAGCAGAAGCCAGTGCTGGTGAGCACAAGCACAAAGCACAACACGCCGAACATCAACTAAACTTGCTGCACCAAAGAAACAATGACAAAATAAAAAAAAAAAGAGAAAAATTAAACTAGAGTTCCCCTAGACTATGCGCACAAACTCAGCTTTTCTCAACAGACTCACGGTGGCATTGCAACTTCGAGAAGTAAAATGTTAAAAACATGTGAATTGATGTCCACACTACGTTGTACGTGAACATTGTCAACAAAAAGAGTAACTAGCTACGTGAAAAGTCGAAGCGTCCAGCCTCGCAATCTGCCCTTGCGAGACTGACGCTGGTGTTGTGCCACCGCTGCGCATACACATGCCGCGCGAGACGAGAAAGGGAGAGGGGATGGGGTGGTTGTACGACCCCCCTGAGCTTCCCCTCGTATCTTTTCGACTCTGGGCGCCGCGCAGATTCAACCACCTTCTCTTTCCTGCCGTCACCACCACCGGCAGGAAAGCTCCTTTCTCTTTCGTTCTCGCCCAGCTCCGTCTCACTCGCGTATCAGCAAAAAGAGATAAGCTTCTTGGGTTTTTAAGGGTGGGCAGTGGAAACCCGGAGGAGCTTTAAAAATTGCTCTTTACTCATTAACTTTCCTCTAAAATTCGTGAAAGGAAGGACAGCTTGTAATTGAGCAAGAGATACAATCACCTTTTAAATCGTTTCATGTTCCCTCGCTTGGTGTCTATAAGTTCGTATACCTTCTGAGACATAGAAAGACCGAAACTCCCGCAAGCACACGAGGTGAGTTATGCTCGCAGAGGGCGGTTATTGTTACCGTGGCACGCACTTCTGGGAATTTATGTTCAACGCTTAGTTCAAGTGTCTGCACCGCACACACGAAGGAATAGAGGAAGGAAAGTACTGTTAAGATTTGACTCTTTGTCTCTTACTCGCAAGCTTTTAATCGTTGAAGGGTAGGAGGGGTTGTGAAGAATGAATGCGTTAGCGTATTTAAATTTCGCGAGAGCCAGAGGTAGCAAAGAGAGCTACAACAGCTTGTAGTTTGACAATTTCGTTTTTCTCAGAAAATTTTGTTTTCAAATCCACGAAGAGCCATGGGAAGTCGTAGAAAAAGTAAAATGAACAATTTTTTAACTCATTTATGTGGTATTGAAAAAGTTAGCTTGTGAGAGAGGAGCTCTTGGTGCAGTTTTGTAGTAGAGCTTTGAGAAAAGCTCGGTTATTGCTACGTAACGTCACCGAGAGCTTTTATACACCCATACCCAGACGTTGAATTTCGTGGTTTAATTTACGAAGTATTAATACATAGAGCGCCATATTTTTTTCCCTTGCCAATGGATTCTCTCGCGTCGGGGCCAAAGGAAAATTAAAAAAATTTCCCCACGGTATGCCAACGCGTAATTAAACTTTTTCACTTTTCCTCTTTTCCCCCACCCCCTGCGAGTCACAGCTCTTTGAGTCTGCATTTTTATGTCGGCGTTTAAAATGTTAATTTCATCCTCGATAAAGATTGAATGTCAAACTGGATTGTTCAATAAATTACCCGATCCGCTTACTCACTAATACGCACATAAATGATGTCTGGGCACATAAAGGCGCGAGAGACAGTTCAACAGCAGCCTCGTCGCCAGTCGGTCAGCCTCTCTCGTTGTAGCTGGAGGTACTGTCTTAATTTTTCGCGATTCAATGGTGCCGCTCTCCGGACGATTGGGGCCGACAAAACTTGCTGCTGCACCATTCTCGTATACGTCACCAAGTCAAAAAAATTATTTAGCAGTTCACATTGTAAGTGTTCCAAATAGTACTGACTGAGTCTCTGTTCGGTCCAAGTACAATATTTTTATGGCAATAACAAAATCACATTCCCAAAAATACTGTCTAATTTTTTTACTCTGCTGATTCGAAACTATTGTCATGCCGAGAGAGGAAAGAGAAGCATTGCTCGATGGTACAGCCAAGCCAAGAGCCACAAAGAGCATTTACTCGCACGTCGTAAATACTGCCTCCGCACAAATTTGCTAGCTGCTCGTGGTCTCTTGCTCGCTTCCCCCGTTTTCGCCAGGAAATTCCAGATATCCCCAAGTGCTCGTCTACCGTAGGACATCCNATTTAAATATGAGATCTTAATTCAAAATGATTCTTCAGAAAAAATCTTTTTTACACTACCAGTTTTCAAATTTTATTACAGGCTTGAAGCAAAGAGAAATCATGCTTCAATGTAAGTAGTTTTCTTTTTTTTCCAAAAGCTTTAAAGTATCAGTCAAAATATCATCCTTAGAGACCCGCTAAATGTGTGGGTGATTGGTGCACTTTCACCCACAGTATATACACAGTATATACCGATGCATACAGTGGTGGGCCAATTACCTAAGTAAACCTGTATAGGTGCGTATGCAGTATGTACTCTCTAGCCAAGTTGTCAACCCAAGCATCGTATACGTATAAGGTAATACTTCCGTACAACCGAAGCTCTCACCGCAATCAGCGTCTAATCTAGTTTGCTGTACGCACATAATCGAATATAAGCTTTCTGTCGTCGTGTGCGACGCTATCTCGTGCTTGCCTGTATAAAATGGGTTATGGGGTACTGTTGGTACTCAAAAGATTTAAAAAAGAGGCGGAGTATTGATAAAAAAAAAAGATATGGGAAGTGAGAACGAAGAGACTTTGAGGTGCGCTGGAGATGGATGTGATGATTTCGTATTTGGTAAATTGAATCTTCTGAGTTATTGACGTCATATTCAACGCAGTTTAAGGAATATGTGGCAAGATGTCATGTGCACTATATTCGTTATATTTTATTTATTTGCTGTGAACTGTTTAAGATGAAATTCAATAAAATTCTTCAATTCAAACGTCATAATACATGTATTTTGTGAACCAGCTCTCTACATACATCTTGATAATCTTTATCAGTCTAAAAAAATCCCAAATCTAAAACAGAATGAGATTGCAGATTAACGTTGGGCCGATTGGAATGAACAATGTATGGGAGTCTTTGTTTGAGAATCAGCTTTGCACAAGTTTGTCATATTTTAGGCCAAAGTATGTGGTAAGTCTGACTGCAGTTCAGAATGAATTAATTGAACTCTATTGTACATAAATACGACCACAAAGAACACTTGCAACAATTTTTATCCTTTGTTTTCATCGATTTTAGTCTCTGCGGAATTGTAAAACAATAGAAAGGAGAAACTCGAAGTTGCCCGAGCGTTAAGTTATATTCGTGTCAAAACCATAAATCCATACGCCTGTCTCGCATCAAGGGGTGAAAATCGGCGTTTAGAGAGAGAAGCCTGACAAGTTCATCGAACCGCAAACTGAATCCTCACAAGACGAGCATAACGCATAGGTGGGGTACAAAGAGAAAAAAGAGAAGACGAGTCCCATCCGTGCAGGAGACGTCCTTAGTCGTCAAACGCATCATCTGTTCCCAAATTCATTCAAATTGAAAATCCGAGTATGGGATGTGTATAGCCTCTTCCTGCAAAACATCTATACAATTCATCATCTTTGTGGGTCTGTCTGTTTCCTTCTTTGAAGATGAATCCCACGTGTTTGACGGTCATCGGGGCTTTTGAGGATTCGGGGACCCCCTAATCGTCGGATCATCGGTAGCCTTTCAAGTGTGTATTTACAAATGAACGAGATGTACAGATAAAGTTACACATCACCAATGGAATTGTATGTCAGAGCTGCGTTTACGATTTAACAGTAAGAGAGAATGGGTTGGTGCGATTAACTGGAGAAGTAGTTTTTCCACAAAAATGATTCGTTTGGTGATACATTGTAACTTGCTCGAGGGCCATTGAAAAATATCAGTTGCGTTGGCTGAGAGATCGGATATACTCTTTGGATGAGGGAAATTTAATTGGATTCAACAAGTAAGGAAGAGGAGACCAGAGTTGCCTGATCCTGTAGCTCATCCGCAGGTACTCCTCGCGATACTTCATCCCTGACGCTTGAACTTATAACTAACGTGCCCACGCGTACAATATACGAGTAGAGAGAGACAACCCCATTGTTTTCGCTGGCAGTGGTGGCTATAGACGCAAACTCACGTGAATATAATATAAAGACGGGGTTGCTCACGTACCAGGGCGTGACGAAATCCAATTTTGAGAAGTTAGGCAGGGGAGAATCAGATAGGAATTAGTTGCGCTGAGAGCAGAAAGAGTAGGAGCCATGGATGAATGAGTGGACGGATGGATGAGCCGAGTTTATTGTACGTACAGAAGACGGAAAACACGAGCACAGAGTATATTATGACCTTTCGCACGCGCTTTTCAGTGAGAAACTGACGGGAGCTTGTTATTGTTGTATACAAAGCGAGAGTTCGTCGTGTATGATGGAATAAAATAGTTAACTTAAAGAAAATAGAAAGCAGTAAATGCTTGACTTATAGGTACATTATTAAACAATATGATAACACAAATAATTATTTCACTTGTTCTTGCATTAGATATAAGGTACAACTCAAGAGATAAAACTTTATTCGAAATATTGGTAAAATGTTTAAGAAATTTCTTTATTCATTTTTCATGACAAGTTTTTATTCCCCATAAAGTGGACATTTTGGTAATAAGTAGCGGTGATGGGAGGAATCTAGAGGCTCATCTTGTTAGCCATTATAAATATGTGCGATTGTTAAACCCAGAAGTCTTTCTCAATATTATTAAAAAAATTCGTTTAAAAGTCATAAAAAAAAACAACAATAATGTAAGTAATTTATAGATGATTTAATAATACTTTTGTTGGCGGGTGTCGGACTCTGAATTTGGTCAGGGAAAAAGAAAAAAGAAGGAGAAGAAGTATAAATACGTGTTGAAAGGAAATGTTGCATTTACATCCCGAGTGTGCGAGACAGGTCAGGAGCAATAAAACTTTCTTCCGTCCCTCTCCGCATTTGTCTGCTTGCATCGCACTGCACCGCACTGTCCTTATGTCTGCAGTTTCAAAGATTAATATTCCTCGTGAGGTCGAGTTCGGATTAAGAGGAAGAGAAAGAAGAGCAGAAAATACGCTCATGTGTACACGAGCAGCAGAGGCCGTGTAATAAATCAGAAAAATATTCAAAACAACTGGTGTATGCACGGCTCTTGTACTTCTCTTTCAACCTTAGTGTGTCTTTCTTTGCTTACTTTTCGTTTTTTCACTTCATCATTTCTATTTTATTCCGCAAACTCAAGCTTTGCGTTCGAAGCTGTTTTATTTTTTAAAATATACATATATATGTATTTTTTTAATACTCTTTTCNCCCTTATCACAAAGAAAGCCCCGCGCAGTGGAAGCGTGCCTGGGCCCATAACCTATTGACGTTTAAGTCCACTGCGCGAGGCTCTCAGGATTCGGGAAAGAGCCAGGAAGGATAACAAGAAGGGAAAAGCACTAAACACTTCGTAGAGAAATCAGAGTTATTATTATTTTGATAAAACTGTCGTTATACCGTCTTTACAAGCTGTTGTTACAAATAAGTCTTTACTGGCTAGAGGCTAGCGATCAACTGAACTGGCCTGATGCGCAGCATCGGGGTCGCGTATGCATAGTACATATATACGTGTACAGATGGCGCTTTATATAAACTCTTATTCTAACAATAACAAAATTGTTGCAATTTTTAAACAGGCTCATATGGAGGTAAGCCTTCACTAATTTTGTTTAGAAATCCAATTAAAAATTTTTATGTAAATATCGCTATCAGATTTACCAATACCCTTGATAGTAATATAATCTGTGCTATAAAACGTTTTTATTTCTCTTATTACGTGATTTAGAATTTTTCTTTTAGAAAAGGAAGTATATTTTTAATACAAAATAAATTTAACGTTACTCATCGAAAACATAATATCTTTCCCAAAAATGTTGGCACAAACACCAGTTTTTTTCCTATTTATTTGGCACTTCCAATGATTTAATTTTTTGTTTTCTAATATTTAACAACAAGTTTGAAAATGTCTCGTCAATTATACAAATATTATTATTCAGTTTTATAATACAAAAAAATGTCTGAAAATGTGATGATTTAATACTTTCTCGTATAAACATGTCTCTTGATTTTTATCAAGAAAAAACTGCTTATATTGTTTTAATCTAATGGTAAACAAAATGTTATATAACTGATAATTCCTAGTGAAAGTAAAATTGATTTTATACCAGACCATTGCATGGTATTGCTGTTGTGTGGGACTACATTCTTAAATGTCAATTTTTGAGTTAAAGATTGATTTAGATATTGGCGCAACTAGCACTTTCCTGTTACATTTTTTTATTTTCTACCTGTTGGATGAAGTTGTGGCTGGTAAATGAAATTGACGAAATGGCACTATTTGAATACCTATACCCTTACTAGAATAAAATGTATCCAATATATTTTGCATCTTTATAAATAATAAGGTTTCCAAATTCTGGCAAAGTTTACGGCTGCTCTTACTTTTCAACCACTTTTGTGCATCTACTTTTGGTCTAATAGCAATGATAGATCATGGTAATGCTACATGATCCAGTGACGCTACTGTCGATGTGTAGGTACTTTCACACGTACTTTACAGCCAGAGAGAAGAACTACAATTTTATCATTTTTATTACTCGTTTTAAAGTTCTCATCTTTACTTGATATCAGGGCTAATTAGAATCCCATACTAGGACAATACAGAACAGTGGAAATAAGATTTCAAAGTGATGGAAAGTCGTGTCGTTTTTGGGTTATTGAAAAAGCGATACTTTCTTCATACAGCGAGTATAGATAAACTGTTTTTTGCAAATGTTGTTGAAAAAATTTTAAGTTTATTTGAATTTCTCGTTGGCAATAAATCACACGGAAAAAAATTATTCGTACCCGTATCACATTACCTATATTTCTTACTTCCTCTGAGTTAGTGAAATAACAGAAAAAAGAAAAGAAATGCCATATGAGTATAAAAGTTTATGCATCGATAATTTCAGCATATCCCACCAGGGAAGGAAAGAAAACGAGGGCAGACAGCTGGCTCGCGGCTATCTGTGGATCGAATGGCAAACAGGGAGATTTACGCGGTGAACTGCGAAAGCAGATACGGGGACCTAAATCCGCTCGACGGGAAATACGACGGAGCATGAGGGTCTGATTAGCTTTTATCATGTGCACGGGTGTATTAAAGTAAATGTCCATTGTCTCGTTTTTAA
>NW_019382712.1:1322832-1466026 GCF_000648655.2 Copidosoma floridanum
AAATTGTGCAACTGTATAAATATAATATACGAAAATTTGTATTCAAATCAGTACCTAATACAAATAAGAATGTTTCTATTCAACTGTAAAGTCAGAAAAAATTATGTGCCAATTAATTGGTAATGATTTATTGAAGTTTTTCGTAGTTAAATAAGTATCTAGGCAACTTTACGAGACCAATTTTCTCGACCTTTGAATTACAATCTGCTAGAATAATTTACTAAAATGTCATTGTAAATTATAAAGTAAATTTATAATTTTTATCCAAGCACATAACCACGTATGCAGCTGGAGCTTAATAGCTAAGCTTATCTTAAAAAACACTTTATTACACTGGCTCAAGAGACAAAATACATGTCATGAGCTGTAAATAATATAATTTTTGCATATAATAGTATATTTAAAAAAAAAATATTTATTTACAAACAATTTCATTTCGCATAATTAAAAACTAACATTCACAGGGTCATCACTTTAATTGCTAAGCGAAGTATGATTCTGTGCAAGACATCGGCAACGACCATTGATACACATTCCCTTGCGCCCGACCCTCCAGCACATCATGTAACACTTGCTGTAAGCGGTGCATATGTCAACTTTAAAAAACAAAATGATTGTGTAATGTGACAAATAGAATTTCTATTAACACTAATTTTGGATTCAAAAACTTACTTGTAAATGCCGTTGTCATGTAGACCACTGCGGCGAAGAGTAAGAAGACAAAGATAACCTTCATGACGAATTTCAAGAGTCACTCTGATGTAGCGTCTTCCTAAATCAATCAGTTACCTACTTGAGAGTATCGAATTTATAAGTACGATCTGTGTACTTTGCAGATCGAGTATAATGTATGTATCCAAGTTATCAAGTGTTTTACACGATTTTGATGTACGATGTGCAAAACAAATTTCTTTATGCAGTAATTGTTATCTTAATAGCTTTGTTGCGTAATACGTTTATTTTTAACATTTTTTAATTTTATTTTTGAGACACTTGAACATCAATGACTATACCAGATAAACTTTGTATTTATTTTTATGCACCGGTAACTAATTTCATAATTTCCTCGACGTCTTATCTTTAATATTAACAAAAATTGAGAATAATACCTTAATACGTTAATGAATGACGAGATCGCCGTGATAATTATTTGTACATGCAATTAAGTGAAAGTAAGAAATAAACACTTTTGAAGGTAAAACCCGGGATCTAAATGTACTTTTGATAAATCAGTGTTTACTTTATTCGCATGAGCCTCCACTCGACGTCAAGCTTCCAGCTACTCTTGCTTGAATCCGCTTAGTCTCAAATAATTTTATGTATATACGTGTTGAGCATCTCGTATTATATATTGGCTATAATTTCTCTGCAGAAGAGGCTCTAAATCATCCATTCCCACTTTCCATATTCATTCGAGCATCAAATGGATGAGGGTAACGGAAAATATTAGCTCACACCTTCCGGAGAAGGAGAAGAAGCTGCGAAGCGAATTACTGGTGCAAACGGAAACTCGTATTTCCGCGAGTAAAAGGAGGAGGTAGGCGTTAGTGGGGGACGAGAAAAAATACTGAGCGTGAAAAAGGGAAAGAAAAGTTTTTCCGCTCATCACGTGTGTGCGGGGCTGGAAAAATTCTTGAGGATTCAGGACTTATTATTCGAATTGATACATTATTTTCCTCATTTTTATTATTATAATTATTATTATTATTAGTAGTAATACTAGCCTTATTATTTAAAAAGTTAAAGAGAAGATTTATCATTATGAGATATCGTGAGAGCTCACATTTGTTTGTATGTTTATGGAATTCTCAAGATGTCATGAGATGCTATTTTTTAGTTTTAGAGTTAGGGCAGTACGTAAAATTTTCTCAAGGAATGAGCTCCTGTACAAAATACGAATTTTAACTGGAATAATAAAGAGCCGCAAAAATCATGCGAATAGACGTACACAGGAGAAAAGAGAACGATTTCACGCCCGAGAAACAGAGATGTTTGCCCCTTTGCTTTGCTGTGCGCCTCCACCATCTCCTTCTCTTCTCTCTCGTCAAGCATATATTTTTCTTTTCCTTTCCCGAAGCTCCTGCCACATTTTTCTGAGAAATTATTTCAGTGGCTACCCATTTCATGTTTGACTTTGCCAGTCATCGTTCAAAGGTGGTAAATACCTCGCAAAATAAGAGCGGGAAGAAACACAACTAGATGTATAAACAGAGTGGCTGGTTGGCTTCAGAATAAGTATTGTACCGTATGTATTGAGTAAAGTTATGCCACGCCTCATTGCAGAACTGAATTATGTGTTCGGTGGTGTGTTCAAGAGTACATGTATCACTTTACTTTCTAGGTCCATAATACACTATTATTCACTCCGCCCCATGACACCCAAGTAGCACCGGCGAATAAAAACATGTTACCTTAGTATATCAGCTCTCTTATCAATTTATCAATAAATGTGATCCACAACTAACGAATGACAAAAGAATCGTTAAAGTTTTACAAAACTTCTTTAAAGAACCGAATCCACGCGGCAGAGTAACACGACCGATTGTTTGCCTCAACGTTGGCTAGTCTTAACAAAGTCCATAAATATTTAGGTCCTCCGTTCTGATTCCCAGAAAGGCGTTTGACTCATTTCCTCTGTCCCCTTCGTTTACATCTTTTAATTCTGTACAAAATTCATTACGGTATTCTTTGAGTATATATGTATTTTCCAGAGAAATATTGAATAATTTTACTAATTTAATCACAAGAAAATATGTTCTCATTGTAATGTCCGCACCTAATTCGTCAATAACACCTATAGGTATACTACCAAATTATTTACCTTCGAGTTATACCTTCAAATTAATCTCTTATTTTACAATATTATCCTTATACCTCATTACAGTCGGACACTCAAGTACTTGAAAAAAACATTACCATCTATAAGACAATCAAAACAATGTCTTAAGGGAGAAAGACTAAATACAAATGCAAATACCTTTATCGTCGTCGTCGTCGTCGTCGTCGTCGTATAAACGTATGTCATTCGAGTGTTGAAGCGAAGACCACGTACTCTCCTTAAATTCCCTCGAGGATTATGTCGTCGTTTCCTCGTCCCATTTCACTTACAGTTCCTCTCCTTAGATACACACGCCATCGCATTTGGGACATTCAATTAATCTGCGCGTGTGTCAATCAAGACTATACATCTGTTCCTCTTCTACGTTGTATAACTTATGCGCAGTACCACTCAAGACATTTACTGACTATCCACTATAGTCCCCCGATGGCGATTGTCAACGTTTTGATGAGCGAAACAAGTTATCGAGGCTGTCGTGCGAGGAAATTGTGCAACTTACATTTTCAATAAATCTACGATCTGCTCACACCATATGTACTCTACTATTTTTATTTCACGATATTTCCAAATACGTTTCATCTTATTTTATGCTTAAGGAAATAAAAATACTATTTCAGCGACAACAATTTCGTGTTCCTTGCAGTCACGCGTCTCTTTGGTACTCCAATCAGCAGATACTAATAACAACTTGCCTACGCGTACATATGCGTATATATCGATTTAATCACAAACACGCACTCCAGCCTTGAAATTGTGCTAGGAACCGTCGGTTTCGCGGAGCTTTTGATCAATTTTAGTGCACAATAATCATAGAGAGCAGGGCGTGGAATAAATGGAGCCAAATCAACGATGTCTGACCAAAGCTACGGCTATACTACTGATACTGACGGGACTCTGACGGTGAATATTGGGAAATTGTACTTTGTGGAGGAAGTTGCTTTAATAGTACTTGTACTGCATACTGGAGTATATTATGTGAATTATTGCTGTAAAAAAAGTGTGAAATGTGGATTATATAAAATAAATGACCAAACGTAGACATAACTACATAGTGTAAAAAAGAATCTCTGCTGAAATCCTTTACTGTCCAGCTCAATTACCTAAAGTTAAAAATAATTAATCGTCAAAAGAGGCTTTATTTGAATCAATTTAAGCAGCCCCTATCTTTCTCATTCCCGAAAACTGTGGGGGCTAAGAAAGACGGCGACTCCACGAAGCGAAACGAGAGCGAAGAAAATAGTGGTGGTCGAGTCTCCAACCAACGAGTCCTCGAGTTTCCATCGACACGAGCCATTATCTTCGAATTTACGGCAGCAGTAGTTTTAGTTTCCTGCAGCGACTAGCACCACCAACTACTCTATGGAGCAACAAAGTCTCTTTATCGCGTGTGTATGGCGGGAAGGACTGGTCGTCGTAAAATGATTGAATTATCCGGCAGTGCCCAACAACTTAGCTGGACAAACTTTGAACAAGTTGCAACTTGTTTCGGAGATGGTCTGCATTATACATGCGAGGATCTAATTTCAACGACGCAAACGAGGGAGAAGGGATGGTGCCTTGGAAGTTTTTTCTCTTGGATAGGAGATCAGCTAATCGTGGATGATGTACTCTCGGACGGTTAGGTCCATTAAAGTTGCAAGGCATAAGATCCACCTCTTGCTGCTCCTGATGAGCTTGGAGTTTTGGTCCTTGATATGTTCAAAAGTTAATGTAAGTATGGCTAACTCTTTTGGACTTTTCTACATTTTCTCTTTGGTGTTCTCAGTGGAAAAAACTTTTTTAATCTTGGTTTCATCATCCTGACGATCGGATGATGGACTTTATACTCTATGTACATTCAATTGGCATAGCTAAAAAGTTGTGACGCTAAAAAATTGTACTGAATTTTCTGTTTTGTAAGAGGATAAAATATTTCTGTTTTCAAAAACGAACGTCAGTCGATGATAGACTTGTTCCAATAAAATAAATATTATTCTAGTAACCGCAAGCAGATACAAAAAAAAAAAACTTGTATTTAACAGAAAATAAAGAACAATCTGTTCTTTAAATAGTGTAGGGTATCTTTTTTAAATTCTGGCTCTACGTGCGCGTTAATTGATTTCGCTATCAGCCGATAGTACACGGGTGCTTCGGGTTGCTGATTTTTTATTTCTTAAAGCTGATGGTATCGCTACTTTTCCCAGCCCACTTAACCCATACATGGCTGTTGATTGAATATTGAAAATCGATACTGCATTTTTATTCTGGAAAAAAAGTAATTTCATTTTTTTTCCTTACAACATAATACGTAGGTTTCCTTTATACGTGGCAGCTGGGAGTTTCTAATTTTTCGAGCCCATGGGGGTTCGTTTGTTAAACGCGTGTTCGCTTTCACGACGAAGAGGTATGTTTCTACTTTTTTTGGAAAAGTGGGCAGAGCTTCTTTTATCCTCTGCGATGTCGGTCAAGCGGAATTTTTGGCAACTCGACGCGCAATTGCGAGGACTATTGTGCCGTTGTCAGCAAAAAGTTCCTTTTTTTACCTCTGGCTTTTGGCCAAGAAAATGAACGTTGTTTTGCTCAAATCGAGATTTGGTTTTTTTATTTGGTGAATGTTTATTATGACCACAGTAATGGATGCCCATCTCGTAAAAATTGTTTTCGGTTTGACCGTTTTGCTGACGTAAAAAATCTTATTATCGCTAAAAGAGTTCTGATGGTAACGAACTCTTATCCAACGACTGACGAAGAAAATGGAAAACCGCTAGTGATATAAGCAAGAGGTGAGTACACAATTTCGTGAAACTATTTTTCCACTTAGTATTTTTACAAAATTCGTTAAATTTTTAATATCGACCTGTTTTTAATCCTCTATTCAATACACACCCAAGGAAGGATAAAAAGTAAATGGAGACAGACACAACAAAATTTCGCTGCTCTACAAAAACAGACAAAAGCCTCATTGCTGTATTCCACGTATATTTATTCTATTCCCACTGCGACGCTCTCAAAACAACCAAGGAATTAAATTTTCCACGAAGTTGGGCTGTAACCCCTACGCAGTGGAGCACATGATAGCAATTGCTAAACTCTCATCTCTTTCGTGTTACTGTAGAGAAGTTACCCATATGTACTTTTACACACACAAACACGTCGAGGGGGTCGGAGGATGGGATGGAGAAGGGAAGTAAGCGCAAGATATTGAAATCATAAATTCGCAGCTCGTCGCGAATTAATCTACTTCTTTTCGATTCATACATTCATGCATGTAATACGCGACCACCCATATGTATACGCGGACATTTTATCCACACCTACCCGAAAATCTCGTGTCTCTGTAGTAACTCAAACTCACATACGTAAGTGATACATCTACATTTATATGATGGTGGCGTCAGCCCAAAGGATTGTCCGGATCAGTGAATTTGTAAATTATGTATGCCCTGAGAGCTCGGAATAGACATACTACGCACTACCCTACTCTTTATTCGCGATTTTCATTTTTTTTCCACTGACTGGATCTACGTATGTATACATACATGGTTTTAATATTTTCCTGCAGCATCCGAGTATTTTCAATTTTTTTCCAACTTTCTGCATGAAGTATATTTTTCAGATCATTGTAGGAAAAATCGATAGATTTCCTCCATTAATTGTATTCAACATTAAGCAGAAGGTACTGCGGAGCAGAATTTTTTTCCTACAATCCTTCAGATTTTTTTTTTTCATTTCCTTATCTTGTGTACAAAAACTTATTCAGATAAAACACAGTCTATAAATTATTTATAGGGTAATGTTGAGGGATAAAAATTTTTTTTAATGAAGTCACACTTTTTGCTATATTGTACCATCCCTCCAAGGCTCTGCGTAACGTAAAAATAGAAAAAAGCGAGTGGTAAATTACTCTTGTTTTTTTTTTTGTATTTTTTTCCTTCACTCACGAGAAGAATCGTAAACGACGTAAATTTTGAGAGTCGGTCCAGTCCTCGGTGGCTTCGATCGTTATTTTCCATCCCTCCTAGTAATGCACGTAAGGAAAACAAGGGCAGAGGCAGAAAATACTTCCAAGGGGTTTCTGTGTTTTCTCTCCTTTGTTATCTTTCTTTTTTCCCCCGTCTTTTACTGCTCTTGATTGAACACGTGCACAAAGAATAATCTTGAGGATTCCTTAGTTGTTTTAGAATATTCTCCTGTTATTGAAGTGTGATGTTTAACCTGTTATTATAGAGAAATACTAATTTTTTTAATCATGTTTTTTATTGCTAAATTTATGTGAAACTACTTCAAAACCAAGTATCTTCAAATTTACATTTGTAAAATTTATCACGGGAGTCCTAGTATTTGTTTGATAAATAACTAACAAAAAAAAAAGAGGTAATCAAAAGAAAAAAGAAAAAAAGACAAGATAGCAGTATTAATAACTTTGGCTCGTGTGGTCCTCCATTCAAAAGCGTCCTGGGATAAGGACTGTAATCTCGACCTGCCCAGGATTACCTGCCTCATACTGAGCTTCAAGCTCGTGGGGATATTAATTCTAGTCGTCACTCGGTGATTGGTCCTCCGATGGGAGTTTAGATATACTCTTCCTTCCCTTTGAGGCTCATCCCCCACATCTTTTCCCTTCTTTTCGATTAAGTCAAGCTCAGGACTCCAAACCTCCAATCTTTGCATGCCATCTCATCGATTTTCTTATCAATATATTAAGTATAAGGTATCAAAGACTCACGTGTCTAGGAAATCTCCTGAAATTGAATTCAAGGCAAATCCTAACGCCACGTCACTCCAGTGGTAGCAGTTCCACCTCAAACGTATTAATTCCCACTCGAACTTGATCCAAGCATTTATTGGCGCATATGATAGTATATATGTGCCATGTAGTTCGCGAATTACCAGCCAACCATGACAAAAGGGGGAACGGATCCCCGTATATATCAACAAAACGAAACAATAACCCCTTGTCAGTTCAGATTTGCTCTTGCTTTCGTGTATTCTCTTTGCGAGGGTATATACTCAGGTTTCTTTGGTGTATTAAGTATACGATTAGTATTATTCCTTTTGGATCATTTCAGGTATTCGAGTTAATGATATTCGTTTCTATTTAGTGAGGTGAAGTACGCTAAATGTACAAGCTGATGGGTTAATGACATTTTAGTATAGTATTTTAGTCTGACTCTAACGCAAGAATTTTTTTTTGGTCTTTTGTTAAAATACGTACATAAAACATAGTTTCTAGTGTTTAAATGCCTGGGACATCATAAAATAATACAGTTTTTTGTTTTATGACCTGCAATTGCGAGGAGAAAAACAAATGACATTTGAAATATGCCGCTGCTGCTGTATTTGGGACGTTATTCGGTTATTACGTAAATATCAGGTATAATACGTGACCAAGTTTTCCTGGCTGCCAAACACAGAAAGCTGCTTATTCGCTCGTGGATAATTACAACGTGCCGTTTCCAATTTCGTTCACATTGTTGTTTGACAATGATACGGCTGTAAGTATCACAGACACGAGTTTCAATCGACATTTTTTAAAAATTCAAGTCACAATGGGTTTATTGACATACCTACGTTGTTCATTGCACAACCAGAAATGTAATTGAGAGCTCAAACGAGTTACCCTTTCAGCTTACAACTAATTTTTGTCGCAGTGGTTTGACTATGCTTGTTATCCATACTGCACTATTAGCTTCATTCATTCACAGGTTCCATTATTACTGTGAACAGCGTATACTTCATATAAAAATTCAGTCAACTAATGGGTGTATTCGTCAAGTGGCAACAAAATCAACTTGAATATGGGAGATTAAAGTGGACTCACGAGTATATTTTGTTCTGGTGTAAAAGAGACCCAAAGAGGAAAAAAACTTATGTGAAACCGAAGACTCAAGAAATTAATCCCAGTTTTAATTTTAATATGAATATTTTACGTACATTAAAAACAGATCTCCGGTAACATTAATTTTTTAAGTTGTACACTAAGAGCCACGATGATTTCACCGATTGAGTTTAAAACAGATTTGCGTCAACAACTGCTGTAAGATGCGAAATTTGGGTGTATGTAAGCTTGCGTGAGAAATCAGCATAATGCATGAGATTGGAAAGTAAAAGCAATGCCCTACAACAACGAAAAAAAAGAAACACTACCCCTAAAATCGAGACAAAGAATAGTTTTATTCATTTTTTTTTTTTCTGGCTTTGTGCGTCCTTCAACGCTTGGAAGCTATTCCTTTCCCGGGACGTACTCGGGGGATACGGAAGCAGCAAACACCCCCTCCTGTGCGAAAATGCGTAAAAATGACTCGTTATTTTTTTAGAGGGGCGCACACCACTCTTCGCCCCCTTTTCTTTTTCGCACCCCTTTGAAATTGATTGTCCACCACTTTATTCTTTCTTTGTTTTATTGTTTTTTTTTTTCAGGTATGCCGCTCCTCCCTTGTTATTGTGAGGGTTGTTATAAGTTTAGGATTTGTGTTCTTTAAATTTATTGTAATTACGGGTTAAACCTGTTGTAAAAATATTTTAATTCTTTCAAATAATATTTTACTTTTAAATTGAAGAAAAATCACCACTTGCCATTCTCCCTCCCTCTTTACTTACCAGTCTCTTTTTGCCCTTTTTTTTATTTTAAATTACGCGCTCGATTACAGCAGAACATTAAAGGTATAATATGTGTGCAGAGCTCTGCAGCTCTTGAAATTAATTGTAATAGCGCAGCTTCTTGGTATCTCGCAAGAGCAAGAATTAAGATGATATTCTCCCTCATGAAAGATCATAAAATATCTCACGTGCCTTTTTAAGGTGTCTTTAATTGCGTAAACAATTATTCATCTCCGAGAAAATTCCGAGGGTCCAAGTCGTAGATGCGAGTGGCAAATTGAGAGTCACCGAATACATAATATACTCGAGAGAAGAGGAAAATGAGACCGAGAAGATAAATGCGAGTAGTTAAGGCCTTTAGCTATTGTAATAGCTATGTATTTTCACAGCCTTTGGACTTTGGACAAATAAGTTACTGACGAGTCTCTCGGGTGATTTTTAACCTGAGGGTCTCTAAGCTACGTTAAGGGCAACTTCATGTGGTCCTTTGCATTTTTGATTTCTAGTGAGCGAAGTGGATTTTTGAGGGGGTCTATTTCCTCTCGTAAATTTTTATATTTTTTTTAGTTTAGTAAATAAAGAAATGGTTTCATACAATCCAATTTTAGTTGCTCATATTAAACGACTGATACATCATTGGATATTTTAATTAAAGCATAGACTCACTAAGAATCACATACTGTTCCACACAAATTGAATGATTTATACATTTAATTTTCTCGAAATCACACTTTGATTAATTATTCGTTCACAAATACAATGTACGAGGTAATTACAGTCCAGTGACAATAAATTATTCACTTCAAATTATCGTGGGCCCCCACGCGTAACTATATAGCAAAAAAGCAGCTTAGCTTGTGGTTGTGGTATGTATTTGAAGCCAATAACTTGGTAAATAAAATAAAAAGCTGTCTCCCATTAATCTTCCTTCCCGGTGATACAGGAGGTGAAAAAGACCATAATCTGCCACGTTAATTAATTTCTTCCTTCCCCTTAGTTACCGCTTTCACCTTACCAATCAATATTTTTAAGTCCCTAATACCTCTCCGTTCTCCTCTCGGTATCTCGATATCGTACTTAACTTTTTATACTTACGGCTCTAGAGCATTTGCAAGAAATAATAATAGAAACAAGGACAGAAAATAATCAGTACCGATTTTAATCTCCAGGATATTTGATATCCTTTCCGTAATTATATGGCTGCCTGTAAAACGAAATTAACATTCCTCATTATTATACATTCACAGTACAAAATTGTTTCACCTTTCTTTTACTCTAGACTCGTAAATAGCGTTTTTCTGTTTGTAATTATATTTCTTTCATAAATAAGAAACAAAGAGATTATTTCAGGTTGTGCGTTTCCTTGGACAGCACGAGAGACATATGTAATGAGAAAAAAAATGAATTTTTTTCTCTTTTAAAACTTTCACTAGTAAGAAAAATGTTAAATATACTTACTACATATCATACACCAGTTTATTGTTAATATTTATGTTGTTCGTGAGGCTATTTGAGGCATAAAATCTTTTTTAAATATACATACTATGCCACACGACTGAAACACGGGAAATTAAATTTTCTATTCACCATAAAAACGCATTGGTAGGTACACAGATAAATAAAAACAGAGTCACGCATATTATAGGTATATACTGCAGCGTATGAGGCACACTTTTACGGCAAAATTTTATGACCACGCCCTTTATAGCCTCTTGTGTGTGCAACACTTGTTAAAAAAAGTTGGAAGATAACTTTGAGCCTCCGTAACTACGTGTACAACGTACATATTTTTTGAAATTTACAAAATCCAGGTATGTGGCTCGGCAGTACATGCAAAGGCAAACAAATTTTTATCTGTTTTAGTATGCTGATGTGATCGTAGAGATAGTAGACACGGTTCACACGACGTACATCGACAAAGTTTACTTGGAAACGATATTATTCTTAAATATAGAAGATCATGGTAACCTACACAAAGGCCTGTAAAGTACGAGATCTCAAGACTACGAAATGCGATACCATGGATGGATCGATACCGCGTCGTATAGATATTCGTCAGTGTCGTCTGATTTACTCTGGGACGATTTGTAATGTGATCCAAAATCTGAAGGCCGATCATTAGAGGCCGCTTAATTATCGCTACAAGCTCTGAAGCTATACCTACTCGTACTTTTACGAGGAAAGGGATTTTGTCCGTCGAAACTACGCTCGAGTCTTGGGCTATTTTTATGTACAAGAGTATCCCAACAAGCCTATGCAAAATAACCATACACTATAATTTGAGGGATAAAAATGCTTGGACAAACTAATATCTTTTTTTTTTCTTATTAGAATCGAGGTCTCCGTGGAAATATATTATAGCAAATAAAAACACGTATCCAGCAATGGTCTCTACGCTTTACATAAAGTCGACTTGTTTTTGCAAATGAGACCGAGTGATTGCGAACGGATGTGTACGTGAATGCCAATAACATGAATATTCGATGAGGCAAAAACTATGCTAAGCTTGTGAGACTTTACATGTACAAACGGCATCTTGGAAAAAGTGTGCCACAAAAGAAAATAAAAACTCAAAGAAAAAGAAAAAAAATTTAACTATGAATATCATGATATTTCATGGTAGAAAATATGGCTTCTTAGATTATTGTTACGCTGAATATTATGTACTCGCTGAAGACACTTTGGGGACTTGTTTACCAAGTGCGCTGTCGTGGTGGAGTACCAGAGATGGCTTTATTACCAACTGCGTTGGTGAGTTCATTTTTAGACGCCAGACTAAGTGACGGGGGTTGGGGAGGAAAACGGGGGAAGGCGACGAAAGGCTGGAGCGCCTCTCCCTCTTTTCTCTCCAGTGCAAGGGTATTGTCTCGCACGTGCCAGTGTATGCTTCAAGTAGTACATGCTCAGCGCACGTCGAGAGGAAAATCAGTCTTCGTCATTTTTTCCACCCCAAGCGACTAGTGTTTCTACCCACTACACTTACACGCACTTTCATCCGAATGGGATGGGAAATGGTAAGTTGCAAATGGTACAAGCAGTGAGACAAGTCGTTGTGAATGCTTGTAAATGCTTTTTACTATAAAAATTTCCAAATTTTTGGGACAAATTTTGCTTTTGCTTTGGGAAAAAAAAAGAAGCAGCAGGAGCTTAGCCAGACTTTTTTTCCCGTAATCCTTGTCGGCGCTTTGCTACCGCTTAAAAACTCTCGCGAGGAGCAAAATAAAGGATTGATTAAAATGTATTTTCTCTCACGTGGCCTAATCGAGCGAGTCGCTTGTTTTTCAAAGCTGAGCTTGAAGTTACCGGAATGGCCTGTCGGGAAAAGTTATCGAGAAAATTATTGTCTCGCGCCCCAACGTTGCACTGGAGCTTTCGGCCACTCGTAATTTAATCTTAGACTAGTGCAGAGAGCCGCGTCACTATGGAAGTTTAACGCGAGGGTTTACGTAGAGTTAGTGAGTTGAATCAAGACGGGAGCTAGTGTATGTATGTACACGGGAAGATGGTGTATACGGTATTGAATACACCAATCACTTGGAGCTGACCGATTCCTGATTCGCACTACTTGCTACAACTAACGGGCGTCTTGTAACTTAACCACATCAGACTCTAACGCAACCCTTTGTAATTCCACGTCAAGATTCCAAAGCGGCATATATATATACGGGATCACGAGTCCATGGCTTTAATAACCGTAAGTCGAGATTCACGCGTCAAGTCTATCCCTCTTGTTATCTTCGAATTGCGCGTTACTATCTCCCGACATCGAGTGGCATTCCTCATCAGCGTAATAAGGTAACACGTGCATATCTCTCGCATGACTGGGGATGATAATTCACGGGCTGGAAAATAGGCCAACGCCATAGATATCTCGTTACCGTGAGGGAGAAAGATGCTGTGATGTATACTCGACTCACAGCTAATTAAACTTTACTTGCAGCGAGGCGTGACTCGCATTATTTACAGGAAATCAACGTTACTCTCGCGGAACTCTGCGTGAAAAAATGCACTCTCAATCTGATTTTGAGCTTTTCTAAAATTATGATCAAAGGAAGTCAATGAGATGGTTGTAGTTATTTGATACTCTGCTCGACGGAAATCCAGTTTGATCTCGAGTAGCTGGCGAGAGAAATTTAATAGTGACAGGGGAATTTATGAACAAAAAATAACTTGGCTGACCCAAGATTGATATTACTACTTAAAATTTTTAAATATCGGCTTTCCCAGCATAGAAGTTTGTGATAAGCTAGAAAAATTATTTTTAATAGAAAAAAATACCGTGATTTAGTCATTAAAATGTTCGAGAAAAAAAATAGCTAAAGCAATCAGGACTCGTACTAGTGACTTGATATAACATACAGCTCGGCTCATATAACCCTGCTACTTTTTCCAATCAAACAAGATTTAAACATCTCACTGTTTGCTTTGTAAAATTATTTTCTCTTAAATCTTGGGAAAGGAGAACTGTTTTCCCAAAGGCTGTGTACATAATTAAATGCAGCAAACCAAAGTTTTCATCGCCCCTTGCGTGAACAGCAGTTTGTTCGGATACATAGCATGTTTGCTTTCACCTTTAATTAATTTGTTGTCTCAAACTTTTCCCTTAACTATCGCGTTTCTCAATTTTAACGGGATTCACTTACTTTGCTTCGATCGCGTGATGACGAGAAAATCTAAACTCATCTTATCTATCCCCACAGATGTTAAATATGCAGGACTCGCTATGGTATCTGGCTATGCAAATTGATTCTGACAATACTTTTTGTATGCAAATTAACGACACTGACTTCACAATCACACTTGAACACGAAACGACTGGACAACACTGAGTCTCGACCACATTAGTGCATTAGCCGAATTAAAAAGTGGTGGCTTGAAGAAAAAAGTCGACCACATTAAAACGGGGCAGCTTTGCCTTATCGTAATTGAATCCTTTGGCATTACGGGGGAAGGGGTGGGACAAAGTTTATCGAGTAATTTGATGTAATTCGCCACAGGAAATTTGGAGGCTCATGTGTTGCTTCCGACAAGTAGTATTTGTACGTGGACGTCTCTTTAAACCACACATCTAAACGGACGATTTATCGAGCTGGAGTGGCTTCCTTATCTTATGACCCAGGATAGCCTATTGAGTGTATGTAATGAAAGAGAGGTATGGAAGCGGTGTTCAGTGACATTCAATCAACTTCATTCCTAAGCAAAAATGGAGAATCCCCCTTGCATATTTCACATTTACAGATTTTATGCCGTAGGTACTTTCGAATGGAAATTCGCGAGGATACTAAAATACAGATCTTTACCCGGGATTGTCAGCTGGTTATTTATTTAGCGCGTAAATAATGCACCAGCTCTTACCTCTCTGCCCACGTTTGCTTTGTGGTCTTGTCCCGGCATCTATATGTTCTGAAAATACAATATGGAAGGGAGTTTTGAATTCAAGGTAGCTACCGCCGCGTATCTCTATACATAAGCACACACAGTACGTAGTTGGCAGTAGAAAGGGGTACAGTGAAGAGTCGGAGATGCTAAGGAGGCAATAGGAGAATCGGAGAGCGAGGTAGGATTCGTGTCTAGAAAAGCAATGGCTCGACTATACCGTGTGTCTGCTTACCATGTGGGCATGTGCTCGTATGTTTTACTTCCACCGGGACTCGGTAGGAATATCTGAGCTGTACTGGTAAAAAAAAAAAAAAAAAAAAAAAACCCAACAGAGAGTCATTTTATCCATAAACGTAATTTCTTAATTATCGATTACTTACTTACGTCAGCCGACTATCCTCCTCTACTTGAAAAGACGCTTCCATCGTGAGAATATAGCTTCATCCGGTTAAATTCCAAAGAATCCCCTCGAAACACACGCGTGTGATCTTCGGTCTTCACAGCTGTTGTTGCTATTGATTCGCTGCAACATGTCTCGAGAGTACATCCCGATGTTTAGCGAGGGAAGACTCCGACCAAGAAGACAAGAGAGTTCACCATCGATCAATATTTGTATTGCGTCGGCTTGAGTTCACGATACAATAGTAGCTAATAATCTGCGCTACATCACTACACGATTGGGGGATACGTATCGTTCAGTGGGTAAACATCTTACTTGAGAGTTTCGTGTTGCGGATTGTCTGGGATGGATTCCCTCAGGGTTGATCCCTTTGAACAGCTTACTGAGCGAAACATAAAAGTGTCATGAGATACTTGGAATAATTGCAGTGCTTGTTTTTTTTTTTTTTTTTTTTGTTTCGATGGTAATTCATAAATAAGCTAAGAGTATCAAATGATCCAAACTCCATGGAGGATCTTGCCTGCAAATGTCATCCACGAAGGATCCAGCAAACACTCAAATTCACACGGTTGTATGTCGTTTAATTTGCCATCATCACATTTGGCCCTTCAATTGACTGTCCCTCTTTCTCCTTTTTTTTTTTTTTCTAAGTGCAGTTAACCAACCAGTTATCACTTTGAACCATAAGTGGAACAGCCAAGTGGAGGAAAAGCGAGCCAAGTTATACACAACTCCTCCTTACCGTCGTGGGATGTACAAGTTAGCGATTAAGAGCCAACTTTTATTATGTACTGCACGTGAAGTTACGGATAAATACTAACATACTCTCTCCATCTCTTCACTGGGGCTTGTTTAAAAAGTTAGGCAGGCAATCGCTGAAGTGTTAACTTTTCCCCACACCAGTTTCCCGTACTATGATGATACATATATACGCATTGTTTTAGATTAGTTTTACATATACAAAGTTGAGAGAAAAAAGTGTGTTGTAGTCCACAAAAGTAGACATTTTTTTAATTAAAAAGAAAAAAAAAATTTCAATTTTATTTCATTACCCAGCTAGAGAGCCTAAAATTTTTGGCAGTTCTAAAAAAAACTTTGTGTCTCGGTAGACCGCTGAAAACTTGCTAAAAAGCATTGTACACGTAATGCTCCCCTGCGCCATTTCGCAGTAGTCGTCGACATTTAAAGAATTGCCGTGCTCGTGGAGAAAAGTAGATAGTGAACTTTTTACGGACTGCTGTTAGTAGAGTTTTCCCTCTCTCCAAGATGATTACAACAAAAGGAAACTTTAAGCTGCTTATGGGTTGTACTCGATTACTATTTTATACTCTCCTTTGCGTGGGTGTGATATTATTGCAATGGGACACTGGGAGCCTCTATTTCAAAGTGTTCGTGTCGCGGAATCTCAATTTTTCTATTCGTGGACCAATATTAATACTTCAATGAAAATATTTCATGGAATATTCAATTTTTTAATAATTAAAAAGGCAAAATTTAATTTTGGATAACATTCAAATTTTGTGAGCCCATAAAATTCATTGTATTGTATGATTTTCATTTAATTTTTCGACATGAATAATCAATCATGAAATTAAAATTGATTTCGAATTTCACGATGAATTTCTTTCAACGATTTCAGTATTTCGATAGTGAAAATTTCAATTATTTGAAACACAATAGGCCAGGCACTTGTACGGATTTGTGGTTGGCTCACCAAAAGCTCACATTACGCTCGAATGTATCGAAAGCTCGGAGAGACAAAGATAACGAGTGTGTTTTGGGTAAAAAAGAGCAACCAAAGCAAATCAGGTCAAGCAAACACCGATCCGATGATCGATTAATTTAGACAATCTCGTTCGATCTCCTCTCGACCCACCGCTTAATCCACATCAGAATTTATTTCGCTATTTGGCAAAGAAAATTGGCTCTTCTATGCTCAGCAACATTCACTTACGTATATTTTATTCGAGTTGCAAAAATTATTTACTTTACATTGTTACCTTAAATTTTTTTTTTCGTGCCCTATTAGTAAAGTTATAAAAAATTTAAAGATTAACAACCCCACGATGATTTAAAATTTTAGAAGAGAAACGAAGTAGAAATAACTACAACTAGAGGCTTAGAAAATGAGACCACAGTAGAGTCATTTATCTGCAAAAATAATCTCGACGAAATGAATTAAAGTCTCGCTCTCTTCCCTCGATTTACTTTACCATCAACTGCTTGGGGCTGGCAGCCCTTGAAAATATTAACGGAACCAAGTGCGCCCAAAGAGAAAGAGATGGTCAGGGTTTTCGAGAAGCAATTATTCTCAAAGGGATTACGAGTGTCTGTGAGAATAATCTCACGCAAAAAAGCTCGAAAATTGTACGTGAAGCTGCGAGGCACCACATGCGTAATGACCTTTTGTTTTGTAAAGATATGCGCATATATTAAGTACGTATATCCACGTCGATTCGACTTGGCGTTGTTGCTTCGTTCACGTTCATTTACGTAGGATATCACGGAGAGTCAGTGCCTCTTTCCGCGCGTTATTTGATGCCATGGGAACTCCCTGAAATTTCCTTTCCCATCAAATGCTGGTTTTTCATAACACTCGAATGCATGTTTTTATCAAATACATTTCCAAAATTACGTTTTTTTTTCATGAATTAAAAGTATTTTCATCACTATCTGTACACAGTGGCGAATAGTTCCAAATGTGTAGTTCTGAGAGTTATTTGCCTATACCAACCGAATAAAGCATTGGAAAAAGATCACGAAAGGATGTCCTACGGTAGACGAGCACTTGGGGATATCTGGAATTTCCTGGCGAAAACGGGGGAAGCGAGCAAGAGACCACGAGCAGCTAGCAAATTTGTGCGGAGGCAGTATTTACGACGTGCAAGTAAATGCTCTTTGTGGCTCTTGGCTTGGCTGCTGGTGTTTATTCGGCCATCGACTAATGAGAAACTCGTTACTGCTTTTATACACACTGGTCTTTCATTACTGGTTCTTTTTGCTCGTGAACTTTTTTTGTAACCCTTTAAATTTTTACATTATGGTGAATGTCAAGCTATTAATAAACACAACTTTTATTTCACACAATTTTAAAGTTTTCCAGTTTTTTGTACATTGCTAATTGTTTTCAAGAATTTTTTTTTAATTTTCATATCTGAATAAAATAGCCGTGAAACAAGTCGGCTGTGTTGTTTCATTATTTTCAAAGTGTCCAATAAATCTTCAAGCCACGTAAAATGCCACTAACTGCTTATTTATTTATTAATTTTTTAAAATAAGGTTAAGAGGATTATCGTCAGTTGTAAAAGGCAAACGTGTAGCATGGAAGGCTAGAGAAAAAAAGGAAAAGTTGAAGGAGTACATAATCACCTTAATCCGCAAGAGATTAACATTATGCCAAATAGTATGCAAATGTACTTCACCCCTTAACTTAAATCGTCACTCACCTCCAGGATTTCCTGGCGTTTAAAAAGAAAGGCCAAGCTGTGCTAAGAACTTTTTAAGTAGTACGAGTCAACGTCACGGCTGACCCAGCTAAGCACTGCGCCTTTGTACAATTCATACCTCCCATTGTACATAGATAAAGGTCAAATCGCATAAAATGGATTGAACGAAACGCTCCAACACAAAGAAGCAGCCAGGCAAAATAAGAAAAAAGGGGTAAGCAGAGTTCTATATACATACATTGCCCCTGAACGACCGGATGCTGCGGAAAAAAGGAAAGCGTCCCCTTTTTATCTCACTGCCACGGTATTTGGTGCATGTGTATATACACACATACACGTACATAGCTAAAGCTTAAGCGCCAACTGGCCAATTTGTAACCAAATAAGGTCTCAGGCATTTATTCGGTTCAATCCATTAGGCAAAGGGATCGGGGCAGCGCCTCGTGGGCGAACCGTCCAGATAGCTATAGCTGGCGCATTGTGTAGCCCCACCACAGGCACTTGAACCCATCCCTGAGCCTTTTTACCCTCTCCCTTCTTTTTCCTCATCTTGACAGTGAATTTCTTTGCCTTGCCTTTGCAGTTGCGTTACTGGATTACTTTGCATTCGAATGGCCGGCGAGAGCAGTGAGAAAGGAAACTCCTGCTATCGCTAACGATTCGCACCAACCGAGGCGCCTTTTTATATCTCTTTTTTCTTTATTATATTTTCTCCTGCTGTTGCGAGAGCGAAAAAATTATTTTCCAGACTCTAATTTTTCTTCCCCTTTGCTAGCTTTTGTTAATTGACTCTTACGCATCGGGATGCAGTTTTTAATATCAATCAATATCAGTGGAAAAGAGTTTTCACTACCGAATCAAATCGAAATCTTATAAAATTTAATTTTGTGCGTATTTAGTTGCCAACAGTTGACGAAATGATACAGAAAGGGGCTCTTTAACTATTTTTAGTCTAGTTTCAATTTTTTCCGTCCCAAAAACTATTTTTTAGTATCTCACGATTGAATTCCGTCTAGATTATTGTTTTTTCTATTGAACAATATAAATGATTGAAAAAAAAAAAAAAAAAATAGTAAAAAAGCGAAGAGAGAACAATGAAGCTCAATCATAAGAGAACCGTAGCCAAAAATGAAATATGGAATCAGTCGGTGGAATGGAGGTGAAGCTTCGATAAAATTGTTGACGATGGGGGCAAGTGCTCAATAAAGCGAGAAGTACAGATTCTGATAAAAAAAAAGAGATAATATAAAATACACGACTCGCGTGGCACTGTATGAAAGTTCTCCGGGCCAATGCACCTGCAAAGGTCATTCGTTTTCTAAGTAACACATAAATTTCCTCAAATAACAGAAAAATAAAACAGGAGTGCAAAATCAACCTGCAAAGAAAGTTACTGCCACACATAACATGCACAGAGGGAGAGATACAGTGAGAGAAGTTAAAATTGAAACAGAGAGGGAAAAGTCGATCGTCATACAAATAGTGGTAATGTCACGCTGTACACATAAAGTTTTTTTCATACAAAGCAAACACCGGAGAAAAGCTTCGACAAGTTTCATTTTGCTGCATTTTTCTCGGCCACTGCAGTTCCTCCTTCTCCCTCTTTTGTTGTATTGTCAAACGTCTAGTTCTCTCTTTCTTTTTGTAATACCCACGTACATGTGACGCTATGGTCGTAGCAGCAGCTGCACATACACGGTCAGTGGTGGAAATCGCCGACGTCGTCGATTGTACTAGGACTTATTTCTGTTCCTCCCATACTTTTGTTTTTCTCTTTCTTTGAGACGTCTCGGCTATTTACGCTTTTACCTGATGAAGATGATGGCAACGCTCTCGTCATAAGGTATAGATTTTGTGAAGCTGAAAGGATGGAAACGGAATAGCGATGGTAGTAGTGGTGAAAACACCGGAGGATTGTTTTTATACAGCTCTGCTTTCACTAAAAAGTGACAGTTCTTCGTGCTTTGTTGTATGTATATCTTCAACCAGTTTTACTTTATTTACATAGTCATTTTGGGTGATGTTTTAAGGCGAGTATATGTAGTGTATCAGAGTTTTTATATTTTGTTATATTTAAATTAGTCTTAGAAATTAATAATTATCCATCTTCAAGTAAATCAACAAACAATACTGGGAGAAAAACGTTGTAAGAAGCATTTTTTCTGAATAAAAGTTTTACCAAATTCGTGTTAAAAAAAAATGTCTCGCATAGGCCTAGAGCTCTAGCAAAGTTTGAGCCAGCACCGATCTCTTGTTCACTTAGCAGATAACAACAAAATGGCATTTCAACAATTTCAACTGGTCTAGTGTACCCTCTTGGTATTCATCAAAATCAAATGAGTCAGCTGACCAAAATACATGAATGCTGAATAGCTTTGGGAGAAAACATCTAGCTGTCGAGCAAATGTAAATAATTGCATTGGAGACTGCAGAGAAAGTACCATTTAAGGAATCGACTCGCCAGAGACTCCTGGCTCTTGCATGCTAACTAACTCTCATCGCCGTGTATTTGAGATTCAAAAAAAACTCTCTCCCTCGACGAAAAACATTGGCTTTGTTCAACTTGTGTTTTTTTTTTAAGAATTCAAATACATTGTTGGCTTTGCTATAAAAAAAATAAAAGAAAGAGAGAAAGAAAGAAGATAAATCGTGGAAAAAAAAAATCTTTCGAAAAGAGAAACTTCAGCCCATCTCGGCGAAAAATCAGCTCGTCCAATCAAGCGCTTGCATACCTTGCCTCGCTCGAGGCATCACGTGTCGGCGTCAAATTTCTGAGCCAGAGAATAATCCAAGCCAGTATGTTATGGTAGCTCTAACACGTTGACGCAGACGTTGTCTCATCAAGCATCACCTAGCGACCTATTGGCTCAAGGCATATGTATGTGTATGTGTGTGTGGGTAGTTAAGCTCTTTAAAGCTCAAAACTTTGTGAGCGCAACAATGCAGCGCGTTATCCTATGCTGCATTTGGCTTATTGCCGCTTTGAGGTTTCTCCTTCGGGCCCCTTTCCACTACACGTCGTTATCTTGGGATCAAATAATTAACTCGAGGACTTTCTATTTCTCAAACTATAAGTTGGAGAGAAAGAGAATAGCCAAGCTGGAGTGAATTTATAGTAACTGAGGAGGATTTCAATTTGAGATAATTTTAATTACAATCTTATTTTTCAGAGATTCATATTATCTATGCTTAGAAATAAACGACCAAATATTTGAGGGGAGTCTGAGATCTGCTTTAATATTAACGTAAGTCACCGTCGTGACGTTGATAAATTGCGGCTAAAGTCACGGAAAAAACTCGATTAACCGTCCGTACCTTGTGCAAAGTACTTCCTCGATGATTTCTCCCCTCAAGGATGACATGGGAAATTCAGAGTGTATATGGAATCTCCCCTGGACAGCCCCCAAAATTATTAGCCAAAAAGGGAGATCAGTAAGCAAGACCAAAAATGCTTAGAGGGTATTTTAATGTGTGTCAACCAACTGAGAAAAATCCATACCTGAAATATCAAGCTAGTAGTGGTAAACTACGTGGTATGTATTTCACTTAATTTTAAAAGAAATGTGAATAAATATCTAATTTACACTAATTTCTCAAAAGTTATAAATTTTATTCACCTTTTCACTCACGCCATTTCAAGAATTCGACTATTCTTTCGCTCGAAAGTAAAAGATGTACAAAGAGTAACGGGTGTGTCTGACCATACTACAGTATTTCTACTTAGACGATGTAGGTCCTGATACAATGATAGGACGAAAAATTAATTTCTAATATTTCCAATTATATTCATCCGATTTTATCAAATGCTTTAGTTCTATCACTTGATCAAATACCTCTTAGTGGTTAATGCCATAATCAATCAAACTTATATGCACTAATTTTGACGCTGGGTGTTTAAAAATGTACACAGGTACTATGCAGCAGTAGCAGCCACACAATGATTTTACTTATATTCACCTACTACCTTGCCATATTAAATTTCCAACCTGCAGGTATACACATTTGCGCGGGCGCGTATGCAAATTTGCTATTAAACTTTGTCACGTAATTAGAAATTCGTTTTGTCGTAGTCTCGGATTTTCCGAGAGAAATTCTTATTCTTTGGACAATGTGCTTCTCTAATTAGGATTCCTTTGCTCTCCTCATTTAATTGCTTTAGGATTTACTGGTATGATTTCACAGTAGTGTAGCTCGATTATGGTCAGACGTGTTAAAAAAAACTTATCTATTCTCATAAAATCACTGATTAACCGCTTATTAAAAGATATACATGATTTTGTCGTTGTTACAAGAGATTTTTTCATTTGCATCTTATTTTTTATAATAGATAAAAATTTTTTTTTCTTAACATTATTTCTGTAGCATAGAGTACTTTTCTATTTTAACATCTCTTATAACTTGTGACTTTTTTGAACCTTTGTATGATGATGAAAGCTCTGATTCTCCGTACAAGCAGTACGCACATACTCGTATTTGAGTCTTTTGATTCACTGCTGGCTTCAAAGATCTCCATACCTCATGCTTGTACACCTTACCTCAGTCACTTTCTTTTCATATCCCTTTATACGCGTGAACATCAAAGCCTGGTGTTTCCATAGGCATCAGCAGAGCTAGCTGCATCTTTTCATTTTTCTCTTGAAAAAATAATGAGACACAAAAAACCAGAAAACTCTCCAGCACTGCTCTGTCTCTTTCGACAAACCCTGACGTTGGAAGCATGTGGTAAAATATAGTAAGGCGTTGCTTGGTCATAATGCATCTGAAAAAAGCTTTCAAGTAATGTTCGCGCGTGTATTTGCTTTTAGTGATGAAAGTAAACACGATGCAGATGCAAACTGCAGCGTTTCGCTTCTCATTTTTTCTTATTTTTCTTTATTCTATTTACGAGAGCATATCCACTTCGTTGCTTTGCATTTCTTTAAGTTTCCTGCTTTTTTTTATCCATTTTTCTCTTCCAAAAAGCGTCGAAATTGTTACGAGCACACTAGACACGCGTTGAAGTGAATGATTTTTTTGTCTGCTCGCTTTTATTATTTTCATAGCTTGAATAGTTTATTTACAAATGTACACGGGAGAATGACATATGTTTAAAAAAAAAGGGGAGTGTGCACAGAGATATTTTTTTTTTTTAAGAACTTTTTTCAAACTACAACGAATAGTTCCTAAAAAAGTATTTTAAACCATTTCATTTTATTTAAGACCAAAAGAAGACGTCACAATAAAATCCATAGGTCCCAACTATTTTTGAATTTATCCTTTGCACCCATTCTTTGTTTCCCTCCATTTTCTATAACCTTTCCGTTATTCCCCAATTCTTGTACTTCTGAAAAATCTAAGCTCTTCTAGAATCAAATTTGTAATAACTGTCTTCTTCTTTACCCTCAGTTCCATATCAATTACGTGCAAGTTAAGCTAACATAAGGGTTCAAGTCTCTGGGGTGAATCGTAGTAGCTGGTGCTTACGAAAATTCTTGTCCGTGAGAAAAAAAACCATGAGGGGATAAGCAGTAGAAAAGAATACTATGCCGGAAGTATACGAGGGGGCACGAAGTGAAGAGAATCTTAAATAAGCCGTCTTCTTACGGGCTGTTCAACATGTGTATGTGTGTGTATGGAGACGCCACAAAAAGGATGAGCCATGAATATTCAGGGCTTGTCGAGATTTTTTTTGCTGTGAACAGTATGGCGTAAAGATGCTAGTACTGCAATTTACATGTTTTGCATGCAAATTGTAAATTAATGACCAAGACATTCGGCCAAAGAGAAAAAAAAGAAGTAGGAGTGGCTGTGGGTTATTAACGAGGAAATTTCGGTGAAGCGAGTAGGAAGCTTTGACCACGTCTCATGGATAAAAAATGAGCATAAGATGCTATTTCCTCTAAAACACCGAAAGGACATTCCAGAAAAAAAGCAATGAATCCCCCTTTTTATTTATTTCAAGATGTCCTTGACTTCCTCTTTGTTCATTTTCGTGCTCACGACCCACAAGCACTTTTATGGTGTCCATCAGAAAAAAATTCCTAAAAAGTAAATCAAAAAAATCCCTCCCTCAGTCCGAGCATGGAAAAGTCCTATACTTCACTTCCCTGTGGGATTCACAGGCAAGTAGCCACTGCAGCCTCAACCAAAGCAATAAAGTGCGCCTTGTGGTGTCGTTACGATGTTTGTTTCAGAGGATGTGCCGCCTACGATACTCTTCGGGCTCCCAGCGGGTTCGGCGACGTTCGAACCCTCGGGCTCCTTGGCCGTCTTTCCTGGGAGTATCCTGCATCTCGAGTGTCTCTTTGCCAGGCGCCTCGGCAACCCCGAGTGGACCTGGACCTCGAATTTTCGACAATACTTGACTGGTAAGTACAGCTCGACAACTTTTCAGTCAAATTTGGTTTAAGTACAGCTTTAAATATATCCTTTTTTTTATCTCAAAATAGTAGTGTCATCACGTACTGAGAGTGTATTAACATTTAATTTTGTCATATATTCTAGTCTTCCCAACATAGGTCCCCAAATACACAGGCATTATTTCAGTGTAATCAACATAATTACCCACTTGGGACCCCCTATTACTTTGACTTTTTTCTTTAATTAAAGTCCTCGTCAGTCACATACTCAGAAAAAAAAATCGTGATTATCGTGGATGGCAGGCAGTAATAGTGGCAGGTTAAATATAATTTAATTTCGCAGCCACACGAGGTGGGGCTGGAGAAAAAATAAAGAGGAGGAATCAGTACTCGTCGCTTATTCCAACGGCGTAGAGACCACCGCTACCCGCAAATTTCATTTCTCTTCCTATGTATGCAAGTATGTGTGAGTATGTGCTCGCAAAAATGAGCAGGACCATTCTCTCATTCCCTGTTCTCGTCACCGAGTGATATATTGCAGGCACGGCTAGTAGCTGTGGTCACTCTTCAATCGTCCATTCCTTTAGCTTTTCCAATTTCTCCTATTGCACGGTAATTAGTGTTGAAATTAATGTGAATGCTCTTTACAGTATAAAATATACACGTCTATCGAAATAGCTTAGCGTTTATATTTGTTAGCTTTTGGCATTTATAGGATTTAAAACATGCACCACAAAGCTCAGTTTTAAGAGTTTTTGCAAATGATATCAGTTGGGAATAATTATGGGCTAAAATTTTGCAAAAGATAACAGATTACAATCACGTGGATAAGCCAGAAAGATCAATAACTCTGAAGCTGTATGGCTGACATCGTAAATTTTGCTCTATAAACGGACTGACGTGAAAGCAATTCCAAATTCATTTGCTATCAAGCTTATACCTGTGAAGCAGCCAGAATCCTGTGCTCGTATATTATTTGTATGAAGTTAGTTAAAGAAGTGTATGGTGTAGGATGAATTTTCCATCCCACTTACTTTTTATTTTCAAAACAGATTTTAATCTAATTGATTTTGAGTTTAAGTCAAGCTTTGTGTCAAATTACAGAGTTGTCTGACCAAACCATGGCTACACTACTTGAAAGATCTTCGTCATCAAAAAACTTTTTCTTTTGCGAAAAAAAATTTAAAAATAGACTTTGTCACAAGACCCCATGCATTGTAGCGCCAGGAAAGTTAGCCAATCTGACCTTTCTTCCTTTCCTTTCTATTTTATCTCACGCCATCACTGAGTGTATACCTTTTATTAAACTTGTACACTTTTGGAGTTATACTGACAGTAGCTTAACTCTTGCATCACTTTAAAGTGTCGACTTGCAGGATGCACTTCAGCTCTATGTACTATACAAGTAGGTGCGCGTGTCAAGTTACCGGCCCTTGCTCTATATTGAAAGTTGGCAGCTATTCGGCTTTCAGCGTCTCGTGCAATGTGCTCAACTTTGTAAGAAAGTCGTGAGAAGCTTCAATTACTTATGCAATTTAAATTAAATTTTAGGACTAATTATGAAATTCCAAAGGATTCACGCTTGTGTCTCGATATTTAAGTATACCTAACTATTCACTCAGTACCCATTCAACCCATTTATTTGAAAAAAATTAAATGCTGAAAAAAAATTAAAAATTTCATTTGTTAACTTCTAATTTATTCTCCTCATTGAACCTCCTTGTTGTATGGATGCATAACTCTTTCTCTCCATACGTAATTACTAGAGCCTAAGAAACAAATAAAGCCTTCAAACCATGTTCAGGATTGTGTTGACTTATAAAGTGCAAAAGTGTGTCCATAATAGACATGAATTTTTCAGCGAAATTTAATATAAGAAAGCTCTGTATGTAAGCTCTAGTGGCAGAGGTCTGAACACGTCCGATTAGCTTTGATGTAATCACACGCTTTCATTGAATTAGGAGTTGAATATTTTACTTGGTTGTATACCCTTGCAAACTTCAATATTTCCAATAACGAGCAGAAAATTCATTGTACGTTTCGAGATGAATAGCCGAATCAGTGGGAGTTTCACGATAAGCTGTATATCCCCCACAGGTGTATTTACAGATCGCGGCTCACGGTACATTGGCACGACTTTTTCGTAGATATGCAAGATAGAAATAGGCTATTTCGATGGAAGATAGGATGACTAGACAACAAAAGAGGGAAAAGAAGCGCGAAAGCAATATCCGGCTACCCACACCCCAAATCACTCCTTCCCCATACGTTGACCCTCCAAGGCTCTTCTGTCCCAAGCACGTGTGCCACTGGCCCCGCCTCTCCCTCGAGTTAGCAGATAAAGGTAACCGGTGCAATCGCAGCTCATACATCATTCCGTCGCCGTGTACGTCTGTCCATCTCCTTTTTTCTTCTCCTTGGCACCCTCGGCTACGCAGGCACTAATTGCTCCGACGCAGAGAAGTCATTTGCTCGAGTAAACGCAATTTCGATTCGGGAATCGTTTGCTCGCGCTGCAGCGAAAAGGGAAGGGCCTAAGGTGTGGGTCTCTGATGTGGAGTCCATTAAACCTTGGCTACTGCGTGAGTCTGCTTTTTCCGTACCTCACGATGAGAGTCCGTGTTTGAAATCGAGAAGTTAGCTGCTATACGTTTCAACTTATATAATTATTTAGATGGAAGAAAAGCAAACTGTTATTACCGTTATTATTATTATTATTATTATTTCAATTTAACTTTTCGGGCCCGGCAAGTTTAATCAGCTGCGTAATTATAGTTGTATGGGTATTTGAGGAGCAAACGGGTGCTGTTTAATTTATAAGTATGTTGTGCATAACAAAAGCTTTAAACTGTTGTTAATCATTCCACTAAACTATTCATCTGTTATTTGAGAGCTATAGTTTTTGGTTTCCAGGTGATGTGAGATGTTCTTATTCGGGAGACTTTGTCTACGGGACAATAGCCTCAATACAATAGCAAAACTAAATAGAGATCCAGGCATCCTTAACATTTGTTTACACCTGTGCGTGTCCAAATAACCTTTTCTATTTATATTCCAGCACGAAAAAAAGGAAAAAATTTTTTTTGATTGTACTCTATTGGTTTCATACAGAGGCGAATTCTTTTTTTTTTTTTTTTTTGCTTTTCATTCGTTTTGACACTAAATGCAAATAAGAGAGAAAGAGCGAATGAAACTAGCTCACGTAGCTTTCGTACAAATATTCTCGTTCGTGAAGTGCTGCTGGTGAATATACCTGTACTTCTACTGCTGGTGCATATGAAAACGCGTTCATGCAAGAAGAGAAAGCCAGGGACGTGTCTATGCGTGAAAAAGAGAAAAAGAACGAGTGCACCTATCGGTACACAGTGAAAAAAAATTTCTGTAGAGAGGGAAGGTATTGCAGAGCGCAGCGTGTGTTTTTGGCAGTTTTGGGACACGAATTTTCAGAAACTGGAACGATTGGGAGAAAACAAAGTAAAGCGAGTGGAGTTGCTACGTTGTGCTGAGATTTAAGCGCAAACATTCAAAAGTTTTCCACATGTTGGCTAGAGGTAGGTCGGGTACGGCTTATTTGCTCGTATATGGTTGTTTGCCTCTGGCTCTTGCGTTTATGATTTCCATGCTTGCGTGAAAATAAGTTCATAAGTATTCGAGATTAAATAGTGTTTGACAACAAACACTGGTTCATTTCGCATTTGCTACTCATTATTGCATGACATTTAAAAATAATCGTAGTCAAAAATAATGGTGTTATATTAATGTATAAAACTAAATCTACTAAAAAGTAAGCATTGCTATTTACAAAGCTAAAGATTTTTTTGCCCTTTCATTTTCAGCATTGCGAGCTGACAATATATTTTATTTGAATTATATCAGGCTACTAAAAATTTAAAAAATAAAGAAATTCAGCCGTGGATAAATCACTCCTAATATTAATCAATTCAGTATTTGTTTTTGCTATTTCTTGCATGGAGAGTCTAAAGAGTTGGATACATATAGAAAGAGAGAAAAAGCCCGTGCCAAGAAAATGTTTGGCGCGTCTGAGCGTCTGACCAAACGCTGATCTCTACTACTTGATTCTTGTCTCCTTTCCTCTCCATACTTCCAGATCTTTTTTGAGGACCGATTTTGTTTACCACTATCAGACGGGCATTACAAGCAAAAGTCAAAAGGTGGAGGTGCCAAAAAAGTTGTCGGACACGTTTGTCACCATTAAAACTCGCTCATCGACAGACCCCGGTCCTCTCCTCCAATCCACATAGTACAAACCGACGACAAGCCACTAGACGTGCGGAGCGAGAGAAAAGGTCGGGCAGTCCAGCAGATGGTGGAGAGAGAGATTAATATGGGGTACTACTCCCCCCAACCCCAAGGCCAACGGAGCAGTGGTGGTGACGGTGTGGCGGTGCGCAAAGTGTAAATATTAATCCCCGGTTCACGCGCCCTTTCTGTCTTTCCCTTCCCTCGCGGCTTCTGACCCTCACAACCGCGAAAATGCATATGTTTTCATGTGTGCACATAAGTGAGGTTCGCTCCAAGCAATACGAGAGAGGGGAATATGTATTTACTTGTATAACATATTGTGATTTCGTAATTTCAGAATACTCGAGTAGCCAAGTTATCACGAATTCTACACAAGTCCTCGCGCCTCTACCGATGAGTCTCAAGCTTTATTGTTTTCACTATGAAGCACTTTTCTTTACTCACAGATAGAAATAATCTTTAAGAAATTCTAGCTAGGGGTGAGCCTCTTCTGTACAAAGAATTTCAAGCTACTAAAACAGTGGTACATCATACGCAGACGCACTCAGTCGAGTCCGTCACGTTAATTGCAAAACTTTCGCGCCACGATTTACCATTTTTCTCTTCCTTATTTTTCCCCTTCACTGCAGCAGATTCGTGCAAATCTCCAAAGTTTGCGCTTTATCCTCCATATCGTTTCTGTCTCTCCTTTTTTCTCGCATGCGCTCAACTTCTCATTTCCAACGAGAAGGAAAGCAGAGAGGGGTGGAGGTAAAAATAGAAAAGATGAAGGAAAGTTCACGAAAAAGTTTAAGAATATCGAAAAGCTCATGAGTATAAATGAAGGATTCACTCTGATCTTTGGTACGTACGCGAGTTTTGGAGCCTAAAAAATGAGGCTCTAATGACGATGCCAGTATATGCATATGCTTAGCGTGTGGCAAACAATTAGCCAAAGCTACAGACAAGATGTAGGAAAAAGGAGTTTCTCAAGCTTTAAGTTTTATTATGCAATGAGATCAAGGATGTTCTCAGCTTTTTTAGGACCTAGCGAATTCACGTTGATACTTTTTTGTGACGTGAATGAAGTAAGATAAAAATGAATCGAAACGATCGGCCATTGGCTTTATGGGCGATGGTCTTGAGTACAAAAGTCGTTACCTACTCGAGAAATATGAGAAGATATTCATCTTTACGACACCATCGTAAAAGCCACGCTTGAAATGATGAAAGATAACACAATACTTTTGCCGATGTATCAATGTTTTCCTTAATCGTTGATGATTGATAGTTTTACCGTTATGTTTTTTGAGTTATATATTTCTAAAATACAAAAAATCAGTTAAAAAAGCCAAAACAATTTAATAATTGAATAAAATGAACTTAATACATCTGAACATGTTGCAAAATCTATTTTTTGAGTTACGTAAAAATACAATTTTTAAAAACAACATTAAAATGCCTTTTGGTGTAATAAAATCTCGCAGACGCAACAAATAAAAAAAATATTCCCCACAGCCGTCATTCGAAAAAATCGGTGAGGTAAAAAAGGGAAATCCAGCGATATTTTTGAGGGAGTGAGCGTAAATGCTGCACTTGGCTCTCGCTCGTACACTACACGCACACGGCGTGTGAGAGGCATAAAACTCGGGCTCTCAAACGAGCGTTGCACTACGAGCGGCGGATAAAAAAGTGCTGCTGCAACGCCAATGCAGCCGTGTAATTCTCGCTCTGTCTACATGTACCTGCGCATATACACTCAATATCGGCGTGTGGGCACGTACTGCTTGCTTTCGAAAGTGAGACAAACAAGTATACATCAAAAAAATAAATATAGCAAATTTGATTTTTTCCCCTCCACTTTTGTAATACCGAAGAGAAAAATTCACTTGCCAGCCAGTTAGCTGTTTATTTGCCCGATGAATTTATGATCATAATTTCAACGTTTAACTGTCATTTTTTATATTGATAATAGGATGTACGGATATTCCAATTTGCGTGAAATACGAAAACTCACCCCTTGTACTACAACCATGCAAACAGGGATGGATATTAAACGCGTCGAAGTGTATTTTTCCCTCCATGGATGCGATTATTCGGGCTTTATCAATCATCTGACAGCTTTTTTTCTCCGGTACACTGCTCCGCATGTCTATCGGTTCACGCGTTTATGCCCCTGCGTCTCTAGGGAGCTTGTGCTCCCTTCATGGAAGACAGTTAAGGGAGAGAAAAAACGAGTGATCGAAGCGTGCGTTTAGTCAGACGCCAAGTAATACAAGGCACACGAGCGGGAAAAATTTTCCATGTGTGTTTGGGTAGCTCGAAAATTATTCGAAAGGTGATTCACGTGTGGAATAACTCGTGTTTCCCTTTGCCTCGGCTGCACAAATAGAACTGAATAATGAGTAAGCAATTATTTTTTCTTGTTAGATTACTGAAATTTCTTAATTCAACATGCTTTATCATGACTATTTTTTCGCCAAGAGCTCTGCGTCAAACGTCGTAAATCTTGCGATCGCGAAATTTATCAATCGACTGGAGGCAGCAGCTTGGCACAGACGAAAGTTTTGGGCTACTTTTAGAATTCCTATACAGATGGTGCACGTCGCAAGACAGAGCAGACATTACACAGGGATGGCTACAAATCACGTACCAGTGCCAGTTCGACGCTAACACGTACGAACGAGGTGACTTTGAGCCTCGGGAATTTTCTTTGTAGGTATATATAAATTTCCGCAGGGATATGCCAGCTAACCATCTGTGAAAAAGTTTAGTCATTCACACTTGGGGGCCTTTTAAAAAATATTTTTTTTTCTGTCGGAATTAAAAAAAAAAATTATTTTAACGTTTTCCATGAGTCAAGCCAAAATGAATTTAAAAATTTCTATTTTGATGTATGAAATTTGTTAATTAAAGGAATTCGAAATTCATAACACAAGGTGAATTGAGAAGAAACATAAGTTGATGAGAATTCACGTACAGTCAGAGCTTCAGATTTTTAAAAACTCATCCGATAAATTCTGGATTATGATTTCGAGCTTATTTAACTCTTTGAAAAGTTGAAATAAAGTCCTAGCTAGGTTTTTATAAAAAGCAGCTATGCGAGTTGAAGCTTAGACTGAAGCTCTTAGTTTCCTCCGAATTATTCGTATTCAATGACAGAATAAATACATCACTCTAAAAAGTACGTCTGACTGAACCCAGATTTTTCTACTGAATTTTTTGCAACAAAACTGAAGAGGATCAAAAATGGCATCAGAAAAAATCGAGCTTCACCACTAACGAGGCAGCTTAAAGCTCGAATTAGCCAAGGCGTGAATTTATGCACAACTAAACTCAACGAGCGCTCGTAAAAAATATCCAACTCGGTGAGCAAAAAGAGGTGGGCTTGTAGGTCGCACGTCGCGTATGGTGAAGAATAGCTCTTTTCGCTGGTGAGCCAGGATCAATCCAGCCATGTACGCATATATTTTTCATTCAAAATCGAACCAACACATTTAGCACACCATTTTTTTTATCGCGTTTTATCGAGTACATTTTCAAGCTTTATGCGTTTATACAAAGCTAACAGTTAGACACATAATACATTGTGGTACATTTATGCAGAGGGAGGAGAGTAGTGCTTACCGATTAACAAAGACCATAGCGAAGCTCATACTATAATCGGCTTGTACGTACCATCATCCAATAACTATTACTACCCACGTATATTAGAGCAAACAACTAGTTGGCCGCGGCTAAAATCACGTTTGATGCGAGCGACCAAGTGCCCCCGCACAAGCCTCCGAGAAACAATCAAGCTCGACTTGGCTAATTTCGTTAATGGGCGCGTGATTGAATGGCGATTCGAGCGGTGGCCGAGGAATTAGTCGGGTACAACACGAAGAGCCCACCGCCACTGTTATCTCGCGATTTGATGTGTTTGGTAATGGAATGACCGGCCAATCGAGGCGCAGAGCCACGTTGATGGTTGCCGAGTAATGGGTGTACGTTGAGGCCGATGGCCTGTGCTGCTAAGCTGCTCTCTCTGTACGTACACGTCCTTCTCCATCCGTTCATCCGTTCGTTCTTGCTTGTCTACGTGGTCCTGTGTACGTTCATTATCTTTACCTATAAACAAGGACATTTACAAATACAATTCAGTTTTATGAATTATTTTCTGAAGAGATTTTTTTAGGAGAAAAAAAAAAAAAAATTGGGGTGGATTGACAAGTATTCAAAAAACAAAACTCATCAATTTTCCTACTACTCGCGTAATTTTCTGTCTTTTTGAATACAATTATCCTGACTCTGAAGATGTAGGTGTTAGTTACATTTAACTATACACTTACCACTTTTAGTTTTTGATACATGCTGCGCTTACCAATTTTTTTTTTTTTACTTGATATAATTTAGTAGTTTTGATTCAATGATGTATATCTTTATTTTTGAAATAAAAAGCTCAAGACCAAGAGAAAGTAGGAAGGAAGAAAAATAAGCCCCAGTGTCCTAAATCTTTTACCAAACGATGGACCTCCTTCCTCGACGTTGCCCAAATCAAACTTCTTTCCACGTTGAACGGATACATACCAGTGAGGAAACGTTTTTCCTTTTTCCTCCCCCGATTTGAGATAAGAAAACAAACAAAGAAAATAGAAGCTTAAGCACCACACAGTGCTAGGAGCTCCTATCACGTGAGCTCCACTTTTCGTTTTTTATACCGTGCACTAGTATGGCCAAACCTCCATAGAAAAAAATTGCTAGCCAGCTATTTGCGTTCAGGTGACCTGCCGCTACCTATTTGGAATATTGGGAAGGAAGATTGAAAAATATGTGATTTAATCTAATGGATGGTAGGATACGCGATGTGGAGCAGAGAATAACTTAGTTGCGAGGAAAAATTTTTTGGTACACAGGAAATATTAAATATTTTTGGCCATTTTCGTTGTTATTATACAAGAAAATTATAATTTGGATAAACTTTTAGATTCATAGCTGAATATCCATTATACTGCCTTACCAAAGCCTATTTAGCACCGGAGAGCAATAGACGGAAGTTAAAGTCAAGCAACTACGTGTACAAGCCCGGAGCTTGGTGTGCCACGTATAATCTTCGCTTCACTAGATATCGAGTGGGTAACTACTTACGCGGAAGTCAGTATGGCCTAGAGCTAAGAGTTGGTCTGCTGTGTAATTCGTGCCTCCCCCAAGCCTCTAACGCACAGATCGTCGGTGTAATGGACCTACGGGCCTGAAATTTGCATACTTTAAGCAAGCAAAAGCTTTTTTGATATCAAGAATAAATAAATCTACAAGGATGGCAACTCGGACTTAACAGAAAATAATTTGTCGTATCTGTCTTTGTTTTGGTTGATGTACTGAGGAAAAGACTAAGGTTTACATAATTTTTGGTCATTATACATATACTGACACATAATAGGATTATTTTTTAATACTACAGATTGCATAAGTACAAATACTAACAGTTAAGGATAAAAGCTGTTGCATTTTGTACATTTGGGAGTATGATTCAACAGCTGCTTCTTTCATTGATGTCAATATAAGCCATTTAAAAACTTAAAAACCGTTAGGCAATAAACATTAGATTAGATATTGGTCCTTTTACATCTAAAAAATGAAAGAGTGTGTGTATCATATCACTACCTATTATTACGTGGAGGAAGCTACTATTTTTTAAATTTTTTTAAAACCTAACAAGCGATTTTTCAAAGTATTGCCGTGATTTAATTTTTTTGTACAAATTATTCCAAATTTCTAGATGGAGTACATCAATAACACTACGTGCCCCTCTCGCTTCCGTATACACGTTCATGTATTGAAGGAGAAGAGAGGGTCATATAGATTATCTCGTTGTCTCTCGACCTAGTAATAACCCCCATCCGAGCTGCTGTCATGAGCACTTCCTCTGCACTTGCTGGCCAACTCTCTACTACTCGATGAAATTGATTGTCGCTCTGGGAAAGGAAAACAGGTTTGAGAGAGGTAATTTACCAGCATTGTTCGAGCACTTCGTGTACATGTATACGTCAATACAATGTCAAGGAAGAAGTATTTTTCATGTATTTCTCTACCTATACAGATGTCTCGTTTGGCTTTCACTGCTGACAAAGGAGTGCTCATCTCGCACTTTTAATCTTATTATTATTTTTTCTATCTTTCATGAACAGGAAAATCACATCAGTGATGGGAGATACAAAAAAGCACAAAACAAACCCTTTCTTTCGCACCTTTTCTCTCCTCACGCTGTTTCCGTCGATTGTGTTTGTACACACAAAAAGAGCCTTTATACCTTTTGTCATCATGCTCTTCACTTTCGGATAACACTATTACTTGGCGTAACATAGTGATGTCTACAGAGCAAATCTGTCATTCTAAAGCCCCCGTGGAACGTTGTGCTGTTGCAAATATTCAGCGGAGTGCTTTGTGAATTGAGTTTTGTTTTCCTCTGCTGATGTTTTGGCAAATGGATTCTCGGCACTTCCACTTTACTCCGAAATCCTTTGTACAAGTTATGTTTTAGTTGCCCGTTCGTACACAACCAAAGTTTTCATTTATTTATTTTTCATTTGAAAACAGCAACAACAACAGAAGAAAGTCTCGTATTTTATTCAGTAGAATCTTCCTGATGTGGTACATGGACAAAGAGATCAGCAGTAGAATCTGACTGAATGGAAAACCAAAATATCCTTAGTCTGTATTTACTGTTTTTATTTTGATTCACCTATCTCGCTGTAAAAACTGTAAAATGTCTGAATTTCTTACCTATATTTTGTAGCAGTGTGAAAATCCAGTAAGAAAATAACAGATAAGAGTTATAGTCTTAACAACATTAATTTAGTTCTTTATTGAAAGTCAGCAACCTTAACGATTCATTAATATACAAAGTAGCGTAAATATATCAGTTGCGAGCATGTATGTATGTACATAATCGTATATTTCAGCTATTGTAAAAGGCTATGTCACGTCGCAGCGTCCAATTAAGGGAGTTGAGAATACAGCAGAGAAAGAGAAAGGAGATAGCAAGTGGATTTGATCTGCGCTCTCGGCCTTGGAAAATAGTATTATCAATGAGGGATTTGTTGATCTCTCAATGCAGACAAACTTCAAGTTTTCAGATAAGGAGTTGGGCGGGGAGGTGGTAACGATGATGCTATCACTGCTGTTGTTTGGCTGCTGTGTAAGTTGTATACGTACCCAACTATACGAATTTTGGATGAAGTTCTATCATAAGCCATAAACGAGAGGGTTCTCTGATGGCTCTGCAGAAGATATTGTGACAAAAGCATTGGATATATTTCGGGCTGGATTATTCCATTGTAATCAATCTAAAAGCATTTTCCTCTGTCCTCTGTAGTTTTTCACTCAGTTTTTTTATGCCTTTCCACAGCTTGGCAGATTTCACTTCCTTTTCCCAAAATCCTCTTGCGTAACACTATCTCTGCTTTGGGGATAGTGTGTTTTTCGCTTTCGAAGCTTTAAAATTCTACGAATTGATCATAAAATACTGTAAAAGTCAAAAATATTGTACTGATAGTACATTTTCTTTAATTTGTATTATCATTAAACAAAATGAACAGTAAAAGTTTATTTTTTTCAACTATTTATGTTAAAATAAAGTGTTGAATCATAGGAACTTTTTTTTTTTTTTTTTAAACCACCTTTAAAGCGTAAGGCAATTCAATCTCAAAAAAGGTTTTAGTTACTTGATGAAATGTAATTATATCGTTTTCGTTTAAAATCAAAGTTGGGATGATTATAAAACACATATTGATTGCTGATGTATAAGGTGTTTAAATTTTGGGTAATTTGTCTGCTCCTTTCTTTCATCTGCCCTTCCTCGGAGGTGCAGAAATCTTTGGTCCTTCACTCGCAAGAAAACGAGGGGCTATGGACGGAGGAAGTGCAGAAGAAATATCCGGAAAAGAGCGAAATATACGAGGAGGAGGATGAGGAGGACTAAAGGATGGTGGGAGAGTCGCAATGAATTCGAACTCGGAAAAGAGAAAAAAAAGAAAAGGGATGGGCTGTCGGTGTAAAGAGAGGAAATCGCCGACTGGCAAGCTTATTTCCTGCCGATGGATTTATCGCACCCCCTTATTTGACTCAAATATATTATACTCCTTCTGTCTCCCTTTCCTTTTTTCCGTGCAATAGGCATCTCTGCATCTCTTAGATCGAGAAAATAGCAAAAAAGCAAATTTAATTATTCTTGTTGGATTTGTCACCTTCGTCTTTCACTCACACCATTTTTTACAACTCAACTGCCCTTTTCGTCTCTTTGGTTTTATCTATCTTTTTGTCTATCCTCTAATTTGATTTGGGCGTCAATTACTTCGCCTCTTTCCGACAGCATCCCCCAAATAAATCCTTAGCCCGTGCGATGCGCCGCACCAACTCCTCTTCTACTTAATAAATGTCCGAGCAGCGCATGGCCACTGGCCTCTCGGAGCTTTTACGAGCTTTTGTCTAATAAAACTCGCCGGGAAGTTCATCTGGAGCTAGACGCGCTAGTTTAAAGCTAAATGAGGAAGAGAAAGAGTTTAGTCCGCCACACTGTATTAATTTCTCTGGTGCTCCAGTTTTGCTCGGTGAATTTATGCGGTTCCTCATCCACTTCTGCCTCTTTGGTATGATTGTTTTAACTTCTCACGCTTGGCATTTTGAAATTATTATAAGCTTAATCTTTCTTAAAATATTTGTTGAAACTTCATGATAAAGAAAAGGCAGAAAAAGGATAGTACAACTATTTTATCAAACAGACTCTGCGTATGCGCTGTTCATTAATCCAATCAGCAGCTTGCGATCGAGCTGCCTTAAATTTTTTTCTACTTGCATTCGTAATTTCACATCTCTATTTTTTAAACTTTCATTCCACTTTATTTTTTACATAGAGTTTGATTTGCTTTTTATTTTTTCATCTGAATTTTTCCATGGCAACATACCTAAACCTTCACTTGTCGGTTAAACGTTTCTTCTTTTTCCCCACATTTTGCTACAATATATACCCGAGGAAAGTAGCAACGCTGATTTCCACTGACTACGTTGACAAATTGTGTTTCTATGCCCGAGAGAGCCGGAAAATATATATCACTATAGGCTATATGCACCACCGGGTGATGGTAATGGCATTGGTTTTTTTCTCCTCTACCCTGTTTGCGTATTTAAGAGCGAAACAAGAATCATCTCGTTAAATAAAGACGAGAGTCCAAGAGGAAGATGGGATGGGGAAGAAATTATCCACGCACCGTCTTGCGGTATAATTAATATTCATCTTCAATCTTCTACAGCAACGAGCCATCGTGACGCATTAGCATCTCGTTGGACATCTCGTCAAGAGTCACTTTTAAGGCTTCCTCGTGTTAAAATTTTTTTCCTTTTCCTGTATCATAAAGGTGAAAAAACTTTTCTTCATTATACTTTGTTGAAATAAGTGATAAACCAAGTGCCTTAGACGATGAAGGTAACAAAGCTTTGCTGAAAGGAGTGGTTTCATCTTAGTTACTAATCATCGGAATATCTAAAGTATCCAAGTATTTTATTCTAATCAATACCTCATTTTTTTGTTAATGAAAGTAGAAACATGACGTATTGTAACAGCAAAGTTGCAGTCAAATCATATGTCATACTATTTATATAAAAATACGTGTAAGGCACACAACAATCACAGTATCTTATCGAGAAACTCTATTTGTTAGTCTGTATATTTCTTGGCAGTCGATTCACTGTCATCTTCATATGAAAATATTATGACACCGTTTACCTATACCCAAACACTGTATTCACCGCTACGAGCTCGAATTTTCATGAGGATATAAAAAAGTAATCTCTTCTGAAAATTTTACCACCCACAAAGTACATCGACGACTCTAAAATCATGAATGAGTTTCGTGCACTCGAAATGTCGAGCCACTTATTATGCAAATGTATGTGTAACGCAAACGGTAGATGTAGGTATACTTGCAAAGCATAAACACTGCGGTACCGGTGATGCAAGTGTGCATTAGCTGTTGTTTCGGCTGCTGCTCACTACGACACGCGATATAGTGTAAATTTGCATGCGACGTATTAATTTAATTGAGAGACACGTGAACGAGAGAATATCTGGCTATTTTGAACCTCATAACGTGAACCTATACATTTCGTTGGATAAAGGAAGAGCTAATGAATTCAAAAAAAATTTTTCCTGGTACCTATGCAACTATATTCTAACTTCTTTATTGTAATAATTGAACAACCAATGTTTTTGGTAATCAAGATAAGCCGAATGTGTTTGTAACAAAAATATAATATTTGCATGTATGCGACGTTCGATAAATAATTATGTGTCTTTTTATCTATGTATAACGATAATCAACTATCATCACGAATTCGCAAATTAATAGGAGAGACCAACTAGCCAATCCATGTCCAATGCAGAAGCGAGTGGACACGATTTCAATAGTCGCAGCGGAGCTACCGAGTTACGCTTCAATCACGCGCTCGAGTTGACAAGCATTAATAGATGTGATGAGTTTTAGCAAAGACGACTCGAGCGTGTCTGTAGAAAATCTCATATTTGGCTTGGCTTTGTGTGTCTCTTGACGATAGATCAGAGGATTACGATTATGGGGTGGACATTTTGTAATAAGTCTAAGCGAGTGAAGTAATGCATTATTTTGCGCTCAAAAAGTAATTTGATCGTAGCTTTTTTATTTTATTTCAACTACTAACATCTATAATCTTGCGAATTAATGAATCCATAAGTTTCCATTCAATACAAATCTCAAATCCTACATCCCATCACCGATAATTCCTCTTTCGATATCCATATCTTATACATGTACACCCGTGATATCAAACACCCAAAATTAGAAATTGAGAATGAAACGGCAAAAGTACAAAAATAGCTCACGTTCGGAAGCAGCTATCTTCATCCCGTTTCCCTGAAACTTTACGATTCCCTTATCAACACGTACAAAAATGTGGAGGAGGTGAGATTGAGCTTTAAATTCCTCGGCGGGTTTACCCCCTCCCCGCATCGATCGGCGTCCCTTTCCTCCCTATACCATCCACTGATATTGCGAGTGTCTCTTTTACGTCCCTTCCGATACAAACATCGTGCCTAATCTCCATCGCGAACATATACACATGTACGCCTAGTAGTAGGGAACAGCGTACAGTGACTCCCATCCTCTCAAGCTTCCGCATTCCGTCCTCTCATTTCTTCTCTTCCTATCGCTTACGAATAGGTACGTGTATATAATGGCTTCGCTAGGGAGGAAAGGCTGGAGGGAGGCTTCCATCTTGACTTAGTGGGTGCGTTTGTGTACGTACTAGAGTACAGGAATTGGAAAGTTTGGGGGGACGAAGAGGAAGAGGACTTCCTGATTGCTTTCTGTATCTTGGGTTTACAGGGTTTCGAAAATAGGTGACTAATGGGAAGCTGTAAATAAAAGTAAAAGCCGTAGAATAGCTACTTTAATCTTTTTTTAAATTTGCATTTTTCGATGAAGAAAGCATCATTAGTGTGTGGATCGATTGTTTTTCAATACAAATCAATGGATTTATTCAGGGGAGAAAGAGAAAAGGACTTGGTGCAATTATTGGCTATCTTTTTATCTTGAAATCAAGTGTTTTTTATACGTAATAAGGAAAAAAAATATAAAATAGTATGTTTCCACGTCGAGGACTTTTTTGAAAAGTTAAACTAGGTCAATTCTCTCCCTGCATACATAAATTTTACTAAAAAAAAAAAAAAAAAATTATTTTTAATTAAAAGCAGTCACTTCATTTCTTGCTCAAAGTTTCGTTTTACTGATGCGGAAAGGCAGATCATCACGAACGAATTTACGTACCAATAATTTCCAGCTTCCACTCAAATGCTTTTAATTCGGTCCTTATAATTAGAACTTTAGAAACACTGGCATCCTTAATTAATTAAATGAAAACAATTCAAAGTCTTTGCTTCATTAGTCACCCCTTAGTTATTATCCTCAATGGTTGCACCCGCGAGTCTCCTTTCGTCTCTCCTTATTTAGCAAATCTATAAATGAGGGAATCCACAAAAAATATCCCGGTTTTGTCCCTCATTTTAATAAAAAAATTTTTTCGAGACGCACCTTCGAGATAGGGCTCATCTTACTCGTAAAACTATGTACTATGAGGAAAAAATTTTGAACACGAGGCTTAATGAGGGTAACACCCTTTTTCCGCGATTTATACGTTAAAAGTATATCTATATATATGATAGCTGTAGATATAATTTTAACACGTTAACCGCGGAAAAAGGGTGTTATCCTCACTAAACGTCGTGTTCAAAGTTTTTTTCTTATAGTACATTGCGTTACGAGTAAAATGAGCCTGGTTTCAAGGGTGTGCCTCAAAAAAAATTTTTTGTTAAAATGGGGGACAAAAACGGGATATTTTTGTGGATTTTTCCAAATATAGTCACCAACATAAACCTCGTCACGCCTAGACACATTAGCTTCTCTCCCACGCACGAATGAAGTCCTTGTCTGTCAATGACTCGGCGTCGTCAGATGTTTATCTGCACACTTGCTTGCCTCAACATCAACTCACTCATACCACGGGCTCGTCAGTTCTTTTTCCATGTCTACATATTTTCTTTTTATTTTTCCGTAAAAAAATGTATCTATGCGCGAGACGAGGATGGAGCCCCGCCTCCCTTAAAGTCTGGAAAATCACGAGGGAGCTTTCATTGTTGTCCCTCTCGACAACCAACGCTTTAGGCCTACACGTCTGCATGTTTTTGTTGCGTGGATACTTTTCTTTCCCTTCCTTTTTTCGTCGAGCTCAGATTTTTTTTTTAACGACTCTTATACACCCTCTATCCCTATCATATACAGGTATACATATTTTTTGTGTAGGTTCTAGAATTTCCACGGATGCTCAATAAAATTTAAAACATGAAATTAAAAAGCAACGAAGATTCGCGTGTTCAGTGTATTCCGAGCATTTCATATTAATAATAATATACGCCACATACAATTTTAATAAAAGCTTCCGTTCCCTCTCCGAATCCCATGTACTTGGTTTCCCTTGCACCCAAAGTTCGCTCCCATTTGTGCCTTTTTTTCCCTGTGATACCGACATATCCACAATTCCTCACGAATTGAAACCTGTTGTTTTCTAACTGCTTAACGAGTGTTAAGTTTAGTTTAACTAAATGAAACGTATGTTGGTAAAAGTAGCCAGGGTATGTTGGATTTGACTATTTTCGTGCTCTTCAAATACAAAACTTTTTTCTTTTCTTTCCGCAAATAGGGGTGCCAATGCACTCGGTCAAAAAATTCAGGTGACAGTATTTTTGTATTCGTGTGGGTACCTACGTTTGTGTCAACTCTCAGAGGGGAAAACGAAAATCACTGAACTCAAAAAGCGTACTTTTTTTTTGTATTCTGGTATGAATGCATTCGAGAAATTGAAACATCACTCAACGATTAATATATGATAAATTCATTTGCTGTCTATAATGACAGTGAAAATAAATCATGGTATTTGAAGGTTTTGGACCGGAAATAAGATAAAACATTTCTTACCAATAAAAGAGCACATTTCGTTATATCTGGGTCAGAGGACCGAAATAAGGATGTCTCCTGTAGAATGTCTGTAAAAAGAAGTGCAATCAGGTTGAAAATATCCCCTTCTCTACTTTATTTCTATCAAAATACGGCTACGAAAGCCATGATTTCACGGTTCAGTCGATAGAACCATGATGGAGTACGAAACAGAGAATTCTACGGAATGCGACCAACACACTACTTATCGGTCTATATTTTTGCCCACTTCTGTTATACTTTACTTCGATCTATGAACAAGAGCCCTGAGAAGACATGGAAACGGCAAAAAATGTCTCATACGATTTCGAGTATCATTATTTACAATACTATTGTGTGTCTACGATATTATTCTAGAGAGGTTTCGCTGAGCACATTGTTCGATTTCTACATTCACTTGAATTGACTTTGTGCATCTTGGCAAACAACAAAAATATGCTCCAAAAAAAAACTTTCGAAAGAAGAATTCAATCACTTGTCATTGACGAAATTTGTTTTTTTAAGAAAAAAAGTTCAGTATTTTTTTAGACCCAGGTTGATGAGAGTTCTTTCGGGTACTAATAAAAACTTTGCCCAAGTCGAGGAACGTGGCACCAAAAAACGATGTTTCGAACGACAGATATTTGTATTCACTCTCACATGCACATGGTGACCGCACAGGACGATATGCATGAAAAGACAGAAACAATTTCGAGCTCTTTGTTTTCATACAATCCCATATGTATGCATGGGGCAACGCTTTAATTTTTTTACTGCAACCACAATCATCTAGTCATGGTTTTTACTTACGTATCTGTATCTATTCAACAGTTCGCGTGTCACGTAAAAAGATACTTCGAGTTTTGCTTCATTTTTTAGGAGAGAGAAAAAAAATCATGCTACTCGAAGGCCAATAGCTGTACCGGGATGTAAATGGAGACACTTACACGAGGAAATAATTGCCGTTACGTTGGATCATCTCTACCTTCCCTCCACTTGTAGGGGCTCCGATACTCCACCTACCACAACTACACTTCTGTACATACATTATGTACTGCTATTGAGGGGCCATCCTGTAGACACTAATTACTCGGCGTCTGTAGGTACCTATAGGTGCCTGCTGCGAAGGGTGTAGTTGCACGTCGACGGGGAGAAGAGACTATGTGCGTGCGAGGGAGAAAACGAACGAACGAACGAGCGGATGTCGATTGTCGAGGGACAGAAAGTGGCTCTTGACTATAACTTGACTCGGATGATACTCTGCCTCTGCGATACTCTCTTTTGTGCGTCGGCATGTATTGTATTGCCTCTTGTCCCTTCAAAAGATAGGGATGCAGGGGTGTATGTATATGCAGGGAATGGAAAGTGAGTTAGCGAGCTATGGGTGTATGGACGGAAGAGCTTGGAAACGCAGTGGCGGAGAGGACATTTTTCGAGCTGGACTTTGATCTCCATACCTCTGAAATGGGGGGAGTGCAAATGTTTGGGGTATCTGGCTGGGTGCCAATACTGCCAATTAGAGGGGTTTTCGTCGCTCGGTGGATTATTGTCGTTTGACGATCGTTTTTTAATTTTTTTCTTTCCTTCATTCTACTGTCGCTTTGTGACGTTGAATTTCGTCTAATTGAAGTGGAAGAGTAGTCGCTTTGGCGTTTTTTTATTGCTGATGGGTGTTACGCGATCGAACGTATTTTCGCTTCAAGAATCCGATATTTTGATTAAAAAGGGAACACTGGAATTTCTGTAATATCCATTTGACGTGCAAAAATAACAAACAAGTAATTGATTTTTTTTTGTCTGAATTTCCCTACTTAATAATTGAAACAAAAACGTACTGCATCTGTAATGGAAACTAATCGAAAACTGTAGGTATAAAATAATTTTTTCTCAAATAGAAACAAAACGAAAAAAAAACTGAATTAAAACAAATATCCTGCGTACTATTGTACTCATTATAGATTTATGTACAGTGTTGCGGTGCACAAAAATTGTCGCCCAATCGTAATTTTTTTATGACCTTTCTTTATGTTTTTAACGTAGTTGAAAGGCGTCCGTTTTATTTTAGATTTTTTTTCACACAGTGAGCTGTTTTTCTTATTATTTTTTTTTTTTTCAATAAGCATCAAAATTTTATATTGCGCTTCATTATGGAACCATCTACGCCAGCGTTTAATCAAGTAAAAATTACAACAGAGGACTCGCGCTGAAAATTAAACACGATGTACAAGCACTTCCCGTATGCTCGTACTAATTACTTACCACACAAGTTACATCAATTAACGGAATAGGACACATGGTAGACCCAGGAAATGTATTTGCGACCGCGAATAACGTACCCCAAACATTATATGACTTTATAATTTTACTTAATATTTCACTGAAACATTTTTCGTAATAAAATTTTTGAACTAGGTACACAAGGACAAATTTGATTTTACCGTTTTAATTAAATAAAAACACAAATTCACTGAAAAATGTGTTTAGCTTCAATTCACAACAAACGAGGACATGACTTCGTTCCAAAACTATAAACTGTGATTTGTATTCACAATTAAATCCATAATAAAAACAAAAAACCATCTAATACAAAGTTGAGTAAAGTAATTTCTTGACGCAAGACCGCGCTTCTGCTGTTAATGCCTTGATTAAAACGAAAACATTTTTGTTACGATTCCAACTCTCATCAACATGATTTGAAACAAAAAAAAAGTAGGTATCTCCCAAAATCATTATTCCCATAGTTGGCCACGGCTGCTCCAAACGAGGTCAAAAAGATTCTATTCAACTACGAGCATACAGCAAACGAGATTAGACACAGAGTGCCGCACGCATGAAGTATACCTACGCACGACAACGTTACGGTCGCCAACTTGGCGAGAGAGCACACACCGTAAACGTATGCATACAGGTAATTGACTCACCAGAGCGTGCACCAGTGCTATACGTATGGCCCCACTCGACATCACATGTGGGCGGTCTCTTAGGGAATCTTAAGTGGTACTCCAATGCTTTTTCAAAAGCTCCAGAGAAAGGGATTTACTATACATATGTACGGGAGCACGGCCTCTTCGTGCGGGTTTTTTTTCTCTGAGCTTCTGGAAAGTAGTACTTGATTCATATCCAGCTGATGAATTTACTGAATCGGCGTGGCCAAGGATTTGGCAATGAGTAACTCTTGATTGAACTTGTTCATTCCAACGATTTAACCAACGGAACAGTTCCACCCAAACATTACACGCAATCATCACGCTTATTAAAATAGGCGGGCATTCAAATGGTATCAATTAAAAAGAGGGTTAAGCTCAATTTTTTCGGAAAAGTGAGTGAGGACGAAAAAACGCTCGGTGATCCTTGCCCGCGTCCATCAGGACTATTCTCGGCGATTTTCCAAAAAAAAGGCCACCTCAAGGAATTCTTTTCAGGAAAAAGCGTCCGTGTAAAAGCCTGCCTTTGAGACATGGTCATGCGCGTAACAGCCGAGTGAAAGGAAGATTCGAGCCAACAGCGACAGAAGAAAAGAAGAAAAAAATCAACCAAGTGGCCGCGCGTCAAATCGTCAAGCGCGTCGAGCGAAGAGGAGGAAAAAATGTAACGCGCCGTGTCGTCTCCTTGGCTCTCTCGTCCTTTTTTTCCCCTTCATAAATGCCTGGCAAGACGGAAATTGAAAAAGATCGAGGGAATCGTCGTCGTATAGTTACCAAGGAATTGGGAGATGGATCGAGCCAGCGAATTATCGGCCAAAGAATTTTCTCCATTTTACGGCCCGTCGATTACACGAGCTTCGTCCCTCTTTTTCAAGTGCAGATTCTTTTGGCAAAAATCACTTTTTATGGTGCAATAATACATTTTACTTTGTTTACGGCTTTTCATTTGAAAAAGTGTATGGGTAGTATCCAGTTCTCCTTGTTACGTTCGCCCTCGGTGAAATTAAATTAAAGCTCGTTCCTTGGATTGGATTCTCTCGTCACGTTTCAATTTGAAATCTTCCCAGGCAAATCGTACCAATTATTTCCACGTATTTGTACTTTTTTATCGGGCAAGTATAGATACCACTACTCCTACGATTGTAGCCTATAGCTGCGAATCTCCTTCTCGACCAATGTCGATTACTGCTAGAGCCAAATATAGAGAAAGAGAGGGAGGTTGGCTGCTCGCAATTGAATCCTCGCTGGAGTGCTTCTGCACACGTACACTGGGGAAAACAGCATGGAATGTACGTACGATCGGAAGAGTAGAAAAAAAAAATTGAGGAAGCCTTCCGATAATCAAGATTCATGACAGCTACGATACTTTTTGTTTCGACTTCATTTTTATTTTCCGATTCTGTTTCAATTTTTTCGGTGGTGCAAACTTTTCGCTCGAAGCAGCCTCGGAATGAAGGATTAAAATTTGTGTCTTCACTAGACATGTCAGGTGTACTTTTTTAGTTTTTAGGCATAAAATGATATTATGATTAAAATAGTTTTTGAATGAAAATAAAAATAAAAATACTTAACGAAGTTCGATCAGTACTTACAAAAAGTGAAAAGAAGGGAATACTTGCATTTTTTAGCTATTTAATATTTATACCTACCACTCGTGCCACTCGTGCGAGCTACCGAAGCTCTACAGCCGTTCTAAATCTAGACTTATACTAATAATCGATTAATCGAAGACGTGTTAAACTAATTATCTATTAATCGAAATTTTGTAATATTAACTATCGATGGATCGAAGCTGTGTTGAACTAACCATCGACTAATCGAAACTGCGTTACACTATCAATCGATTAATCGAAAACTGTGTTATATAATTTCGCCGTTCCTACAGTCCACGTAAGTCTCAGAAATGTGTAGCAATCGCACGAAAAGTTGTATTTTCCTTTTCCGTGCTTATACTTCTCTGGCCTTTCTTTTTCACAAACTTGGGACCGCAACGCCGACAATGACGAGAGACGAAACGTCAGCTCGGAAACACGTATAGTTTGAATCGTCGTTATCAGTACGTAAGCTTTTCTCTCGGAGTTAGAATCAATAAAACTCCTTTCTTGATTTCTCCTTGATATTCGTCTTGGCTTCTCTTCTGTATATGTACAGGGAATAGTTAACCTCGCTGGAGATCAGCCATATCATAAAGAGACTGGAATTAATCAATGGAAGAAGGATATGTTACTTTATTAAATACTTTTCAATAAGCTAGATTTAAAGAATTTAAAATTCAAATGTAATCTCAGCATCTGATGTAATACTTTCTGTATTGTAATGTATATTTAACGTAAGCTGTATTTGCTTTGGTAGAAGTCAAAAAAGCTTATAAATAATAATGAAAAAAGGAAAAAGTAGGGGATTTTTGTTTGATAGTGATATACAGACATGTGACCTGCGTGCGAAAGCTGTTGAAGAAGTTGAGAAATCTAGAGCATCCGCGTGTGTGAGTAAACAGCAAACAGGTACCCCCAACGCAAAAAATTACGAACAGAGAAAGACACTCTAGATCCAGTGATGCAGCTATATGTACCAACATACAGTAGCCCCCGGCGACTTTTCCTTCGCACTTTCGATTTGCTCGGCTTCCCGAAACGTTTACACCTCCCAAATGAAGCTTTCAGCCAAACAGTGACTAAACTCGAGGATTTCGCCTCTCTGTCGCAAAGTAAGAGCTGCTAGTGGGGGTGGCTGGTGAAAAAGTTTTTGGCCTCAAGCGCAAAAAGTAATTTCACGCACGCACACACTCCAGCTTCTATGAATTTTCCATCGGAGATAAATTTGGGGCGAGGAATCAGAGTCAAATGTAAATGCGAGAGGCGCACGTGTGAGATCGTGATCAGTGCTGGTAGAGGAAGAGGTTGCGACGTATGTGATTGATTTAATCAAGTTAATGACGCCTACTTGCTTTTGAAATGTATATGTTAGTCGTTCCTTGTGATGATCTATTAAAACATCAGGGTTCAATGCTGTACTCGTTCACTGATTGTTAGAAGAAACGGATTAAAATAATTTATTAGTCATCAGTTAATCAAAAATATGCATACGTTTTGTACAATAATGCTGGAAAAGCATTATCTCGTACGTGCTTAATATATCAGATAGTTACTTACCTGTACAGTAGCTGTGCGTATCATAAAATCAAGTTCAGACATTTTTTAAAACACCTAAATTAAAGGTAACGAAGCGAAGAAGTGTAAACGCAAGAAGAGGAGGAAAAGGTAGAAAAATTGGATCCCGAAGGGAAAAAAAAAAGTGTTCTCACTGAGAAAGTGATGAAAAGAGAAGACGAGAACGGTACGATCGGACGATCCAAGTAATTTTTTTTCGCGCACATGGAATATGCGGAGTATGAGAGTGAGAGGACTCGCTGAGCACCGGAGATGGATTCGCGTCTTACGATGATATCATGCTTAGGATATTGGATTGCTCCTATTGAAAGTTTTTCACGGAAAAGTACGATGCAACGACACGTACAATTTATGGGCACCAACGTGGAATTTCCGTTAAATTAAATGTAAATTAAATCACTAGGTATATCCCTCGCGAATGACCTCGTTGAAACCGTAAGCGAACGCATTTTTAATTAAAATTTTTAATTACCCACTGAAAATGCTCCCAGTTATTACTGCACCGTCGAGAAAAAAGCCGTAAAAAGGGTGAGAACTAATTAAAAATTTTCATTTACAATCCGAATGAAAAAGTAGGTGTTTGCACACAGCTGCTCGGGACGTCTTATTAAAATTTTCATCACTCAGGATTCGTCACCCGATGAGAACACCAAGCACGCCATTGTAATGAAAATCTTTATGCGTATCGTCTTGCACTTTATTTACCAACTCGAAAGATGATGAAGGTTGGGAGGAGGGACTGGCAGTTTAGTACCCAATAAATACCTAAGCTGGTGATAACAAAGTCATCAAAAGGAGAGTTTCCACGAAAATTTCATTCACTACGCTTTAACGACATTACAACTAGTGAAACTTCGCCATAACATCCATTATACGTACTAGATGTTAGCCATAAGCTGTTTATCAGATCGACGGAGGGGAAAACAGCTCTAGCTCAATTTAAGATGGCTGTCTGTTATTTGGTTGGATAAAAAAAATCCCTCCTCTGATTGGATCTATGAACTATGAGTATCTAAGTTTGCATCAATAAGACACCGTTTCAATCGATAAAAAAATGCTTTCCACGTACCTCTTATGAACTGCATGACAAAAAAAAGTACGAATTTTCATCGTACCACGCATAAAGAACGAGCCGTCCCTACTCGCTTCATCAAACTTTCCTCATCTCCTCTCTGGTTCGATCTTCTTTCCCCTCCCCCGTCTCCGCGTGGCCCCTTTTGCAAATCAAGCAGATAACATACGTGGTAGGCAGCGAGAACTTACGAGCCGCACGACGAAGGTAATACCAGCTTTGATACCTCATGAGAAAGTCCCTCGAGAGGCCTACACTCCTATATGCCGTCCATGCAAAGCAGCCACTCTCCAAGTAGGTGCGTCGAACGCGGAACATATCGCCCCCTTGGGGACGGACTCGGGCGTGTTTAGGTACTTTGCCGTGCTCACGGGAAACGTGGGCTGATCTATGGGCTTGATTGCACGGGGATTCGAGGATCTTATCTTGCCCTTCGTGTTGGCTTCTTCTAAAGGATCCTGATTTTTACCTGATGATCTTCGGGAATGTGCTTCTTGTGAATACAGACTAGGGCGAAGGGAGGCTCCTTCGCGCTATTTGTTACGAGGAAAGGACTTTCAATTAAGTAGTCAGGTGGAAAGTCGTTTTGGAAAAATACGGTAACATGCTCTTGAATATGCGGTGGTGGTCGTATTGTTGATTGGGTCTGATTGGCTTTAACGATATTCAGATGTTTGGCTTACTAAACAATATTTTATTGACAAAAAAACGAGGTTCCAATGTCCTCTGTCCTATGTACCTGCCCAGTTATAGAACAACGTTTAAAAGATAAGATAAAAAATAAACTTAACTTGTTAACTTCTTAGAAGCCTTTATCTGTATTGAAAAGTTCAATAAACAATTATTTACTATAAAGTGTATCGGGTACGAAAACCCTAGCATTTAAAATTTGTATAATCTTTGCACTCTCGTAACTAAAGTTTTGTTGTCACAAAATTCCTTAAATTAATTTTAATGAATCAAAAGTAAGCGAGCCAGATTAGCTTTTACAATCGTCGATCAAGTCTTAATTTCTTATTAACGATTTCATGGAATAAGAACAAGCAAAGTTCAGACTAGCTGTTTATCCCTGATTGATGCAAAGTATACGCCGAAATCGATTATTGGGATTATTATCAAGGGGTGAAAACCAGTGTTTAGAGCGAGAAGCCTGACGAGTTCATCGAACCGCAAACTGAATCCTCACAAGACGAGCATAACGCATAGGTGGGGTACAAAGAGAAGAAAGAGAAGACGAGCCCCATCCGTGCAGGAGACGTCCTTAGTCGTCAAACGCATCATCTGTTCCCAAAGTCATTCAAATTGAAAATCAGATTACTTCATCGGTTGTACGTATTATATGGGATGTGTATAGCCTCTTCCTGCAAAACATATATACGATTCATCATATTTATGGGTGTCATCATCATTATTTTGCCACTGATTATCAATTGTTTTTCAAGGGTTCATTTAAAAGTAGGTTTTTTACAAAAATTATTCGTTTGGTCATACATTGTAACTTGCTCGAGGGCCATTGAAAAATATCAGTTGCGTTGGCTGAGAGATCGGATATACTCTTTGGATGAGGGAAATTTAATTGGATTCAACAAGTAAGGAAAAGGAGACTAGAGTTGCCTGATCCTGTAGCTCATCCGCAGGTACTCCTCGCGATACTTCATCCCTGACGCTTGAACTTATAACTAACGTGCCCACGCGTACAATATACGAGTAGAGAGAGACAACCCCATTGTTTTCGCTGGCAGTGGTGGCTATAGACGAAAACTCACGTGAATATAATATAAAGACGGGGTTGCTCACGTACCAGGGCGTGACGAAATCCAATTTTGAGAAGTAAGACAGGGGAGAATCAGATAGGAATTAGTTGCGCTGAGAGCAGAAAGAGGAGTTGCGGATGAACGGATGAATGGATGGATGAGCCAAGTTTATTGTATACACAGAAGATGTCGACAAGCTCACTGCACCCTTCCATACTTCTATGTATTAGTGAGAATCTGGTGGAAGCTTTGTCATCCCTAACTACAGCCAAAACAGAGAACAGCAGGAAAGTGAAAAGTAAGAAACTCTAAAAGTATAATGATTGGGTGATTAGGCAGAAAGGGATCATACTCTTGTTTCAAGCTTGGAGGTATTATTATTGTGAGATGCATAAATTTATTAACATTAAGACAAATTATTTAAAAAAACCCAGAAAGTCACAATATTCGAAAAGTTAATCTATGAATTTTATTTATTGCGATCTACCTATATAATTGAAATAATCTTCAGCGTTCAAAATAAATGGAAATTGGTACTGTTTTAAAAATTAAGCCAAAATATTGAGCCTCACTGAAACTCACAACTGTGAACGACAGGAGGGCAAGAGATTGAAGAAGAAGAAGAAGTGAATACGAACACGTGCTCCAACAAAGGGTTGTATTTACATTCCCAGTGTGCACGGGGGGCAGGTCAGGTGCAATAAAACTTTCTTTCGTCCCTCCCTACCTTTTCCTCTGCCCTTCTACTGGGAGATTTTCTCCCGTCTGCAGTTTCAAAGATTAATACTCCCCGCCAAGTCGAGTTTGGATTATGAGGAACAGAAAGAAGAAAATGCGCCTACGTATACACGAGCAGTAGAGGTTGTATGATAAATCAGAAAAATATTCAAAACAACTGGTATACGCACGACTCTTATGCTTCTCGTATCTTCCTTTTTTGTTTCCTCACTCCATCAATTTTCTTTTATCCCGCAAACTCAAGCTTTGCACGCAAAGCTTTCTCTTTTTGCAGCTCTACTCTTTTCTTGGAGAATTTCTATAGTTGTGGAAATGAGATGTAAAAGTGATGGAAAGCTATGCGATTCCAAAGGATTGAAAAGGCAATTCTTCCTTCCTTGTAACAAAATTTTTTTTTGCAAGTAGTTGAAAAACAGTAGTCAACTCATACAATATTTGTTGTTAACACAGCGCACACGGGGACAAAACTAGTTTGAACGACACCATATCACGTAAGATTTCCAACTTCCTCTTGGTTCTGAAAATAAAAATAAAAAGATTAGAAAGAAACTTTGTATAAAACTTTATGCATCGATAATTTCAGAATATCCCACCGGGGAAGGAAAGAAAACGAGGGCAGACAGCTGGCTCGCGGCTATCTGTGGATCGAATGGCAAACAGGGAGATTTACGTGGTGAACTGCGAAAGCAGATACGGGGACCTAAATCCGCTCGACGGGAAATACGACGGAGCATGAGGGTCTGATTAGCTTTTATCATGTGCACAAGGATATAAGAGTTTTATTGCGATTCATTTTATATTTGGTGCTGGACGTCGTACTGGAAATCGTACCGAAAACATCCCATACCAACCACCTACAAAGGGGAGCAATTACGGCTTCGACTGCGATTTTGAGCAATTTGCCTGCAAACCAAGAGCTCAGGTAATGGCTTTCCCTCCCCGCCCTAGTCGTTTTTTTCCTTTAGATTTTCGATCGAGTTTTGGAGCCCCCAGGGCGACTTGCTTGACTGGTCGAGTCGTTAATTTCTGCACAATTTGCGGAGCAGCGAGTGCCACGCGGCTCGACCGATTGCACTCGTTAATCGAAGCCTTATACGTAGTTGTTACGTAGGAAATCGAAGTTTTAAAAAATACTTTTTCTTTCCTCCATATTTTACATTAATACGAGATTCGTCTATCTGGATTTTCTTGGACAAGACTTGATTGTCGTTCTGGTTTCAAAATTATTATCATAACACTCGATTTCATTTCGAATTAGGATATAATATTTTCAAAACTCTGGTATAAAAATATGGTTGTAATATGTCCAGGGAATCAATAAAATTTCACAAACCCCCTTCGACGCATGGAATCAATGCGACCCCATAGACTGAAGCGATAAAGTAACAGGACCAATTGCTTGCCTCAACGTTGATTGACCTTAACGAAGCCCATAAATATTTAGCTGCTTCGTTATGATTTCCACAAACGTATTTCACTCATTTCCTTTATCTTCGTCGTTGTACCTTTTAGTTTTGAACAAAGCACACATGTATTCTGGTATATATCGCTATTTGAGTAAAATATTCAAGAAAATTTAGTGTAACAATGTCGAGGACCATGACAGCTCGTGTGACATCAGAGTAAACTATATGCCTACATATTGGCACTAGAGAACTACATACTACCCCTAAAGAAACAAAGTCCTCAGATGTATGTCTATATTAGCACAGAATACCTGCAAGTACACACATGCACCATGTATACGAATAAGCATGGTTGCGTGACGTAGAATGGGGGGAGATTATGTTCAAGTTCAGAGCCTCGTTGATTCGCTTTCGCGCTTCTCTTCTCTTCAACTATCGCGTCTTACTCTATAATGTGCATACACCACGTGGTGAATGCGTTATGAAGCGTCTGCAGATGTGGCTATAGGATTTGGTGGCACGATGGAATTATTGACTCTGGAGATGCTGAGAAAATGAATAAGACGAGGGAAGAGGAGACGAGCCCAAGAATCTCAAGATTGAGGAAGCATTTTATGTTTGAGGGGGTGCCCATGGGACACCTTTTTTTGGAAATTGTACGTGTATATAGGTGAGGTGTTATCTAGAAAATTTTCGAAAATCTTAGAGATGCTTGAGGTGTTTTGGATATTGAGCTCGTGTAATGCGGGCAGGGCTGATCTGTCACCATATCAGGGCTTCGACTGTTACTACCTTGCAGTTGTACGAGAAATCGTGGGGTACAATTAATAACACGTTGAAATGTGAGTCCATGTGGATCGGATGGCAAAGTGGTAGGGTCTCTGGTGATCAGACCTTCTCGAATGTAGGGTTCGAGGCTCTATCTCAACCTACGTAAAAACCAGCAAAACAGACTATCGAGTTAAATGGCGTATACAAAATATATGAAATATTGGTGTTTTACCCTCCAAGGACAATAGAGGGTACTGAGCATTTTTTTAATTATTTAGTTTTCGTTATTTTTTAATGGAAAAAATTATGTAATTACATACAAAATTCTGTTATTAGAAATCAAATTGACAGTGTGAGATTTTTTTTAGTTTAATATACATACATATTTTTTGAGAGCCCATGTCAATCTGGTTCGTTAAGTATCGGATGATGACAAAAAAATTCGAGAAAGACAGAAGGGATAAAAAATGAGTTTTAGCACAAACCAGCAGCTACTCATTTTTCACGGGTTACCCGTTACAAACATATATATAATCTATGCATGAATCAACAACACGTGCACTTTACGGCCAGTGAACGGCAGTAAGCGAATTCTCGTGAATCTTTGTACATGTATTTATGCATTGGGAGGGTATAGGGTCTTGTCTGAGTTTTCGGGTGCCAAGGGTGGAGCAAAGAAGGGAGCAAGTTTGGCAATTAGCAAAAGGGTTATACCGAGAGAGAGGGTGGGAATGTTGTGCTGTACAGTGCATCATGTACTCGCAAGGGACGTGGCTGATGGATTTATTCCGTTTATTATACAGTTGTGGTGATGTCAAGTGCGTGTGAACTGGAGAGTTATAGATAGAATTGTATAAACATACATATGTTGTCTTATAACTTGTGATACTTTTTTTTCAAATTCATTTTGTTTTTATATTTTTTACGATGACTTGAGTATCCTCATCAAAAATTGTAAAATTTTCAGTGAGTAACGTTATAATTATTAATTTTTTTTTTTTTTCAATAAAAACATCCATCAATGACAAGACTAATATTCATTATTCTACAACTTGTTTCACCAAATATTGTACGAATAAAGAAGATCGAAAGGAACAAAAATTTGTGTAATTTAATCAAGTAAAGATTCAAAGTCTCACTGGCAATGGAAAGAAACTGCACCCCACGACCCACACTCCAGCATCAACGCGTCGTCTGGTCGATTATTCCGTCGCGTAAGTTCCCTGAGAATATTCGATCAGTGCTTAACATATTTAATTCGGCGTCACACAGGAGCGCAGTCGGAGTCTGCTCCTCCGCGTTCCAAAGCCCGCTTGGTTATGCACAGCGTTACCCGACAGCTCTAATTTAATCAGGTGCTACGCAGCTCTCGAGACAACGAGAAAAAAGTCGGGATTTTTATGCGTACAAGGATGCACACGGAGGGAAAAATAAGAGCTTGAAAGCGAGAATGAAAAAATCGGGGAATCCTATCCTCTGCCGTGGTTTGCGTTCGTTCGCTGTTCGTGTTGCTAAAAATTATAAGTCTTGCGAGATGTCACGATAAGAAAGGCTACAGATTTAACTTTTTTTAGTGATGCTGATTGACAAATTGTAATAAATGTACCGTAATAAAAGAATCACAGACTTTCTTAATTTATCTTCGAACAGCACCTTTAAATCAGTCATGTCATATATAAAAATTTTCTCTGTATTCAAATGCAATCCGTCCATAGTGAAACTAAAACAGTCTCGTAAAACGAGAAGACCAAATGAAAGTACCTTCATTATCGTCGTCGACATCGTCGTCATCGTCTTTGTTGTTATACGAATTTACGTCAGTCAAGTGGTGCTGAAGCGAAGACCACGTACTCTCCTTGAATTCCCTCGAGGATCGTGTCGTCGTTTCCTCGTCCCATTTCACTTACAGTTCTTCTCCTTAGATACACACGCCATCGCATNTGCACCGGCGGCCATTTAGCTAAGTGCCTCGTTTTTATTCTCTCGGAGGCGTCGCAGCTTCTCGTGCATTACTTTTCACCATCTCTCCAAGACTCCGTCTTTGTTGTTATACGAATTTACGTCAGTCAAGTGGTGCTGAAGCGAAGACCACGTACTCTCCTTGAATTCCCTCGAGGATCGTGTCGTCGTTTCCTCGTCCCATTTCACTTACAGTTCTTCTCCTTAGATACACACGCCATCGCATTTGGGACATTCAATTAATCTGCGCGTGTGTCAATCAAGACTATACATCTGTTCCTCTTCTACTTTGTGTTACTTATGCATAGTACCACTCAAACCATTTGCTGACTATCCACTATAGTCCTCCGATGGTGATTGTCAACGTTTTGATGGGTGAAACAAGTTATCGAGGCTATCGTGCGAGGAAATTATTATTATGGGTCTGATTAGCTTTTATTTCAGAATATCCCACCGGGGAAGGAAAGAAAACGAGGGCAGACAGCTGGCTCGCGGCTATCTGTGGATCGAATGGCAAACAGGGAGATTTACGCGGTGAACTGCGAAAGCAGATACGGGGACCTAAATCCGCTCGACGGGAAATACGACGGAGCATGAGGGTCTGATTAGCTTTTATCATGTGCACAAGGATATAAGAGTTTTATTGCGATTCATTTTATATTTGGTGCTGGACGTCGTACTGGAAATCGTACCGAAAACATCCCATACCAACCACCTACAAAGGGGAGCAATTACGGCTTCGACTGCGATTTTGAGCAATTTGCCTGCAAACCAAGAGCTCAGGTAATGGCTTTCCCTCCCCGCCCTAGTCGTTTTTTTCCTTTAGATTTTCGATCGAGTTTTGGAGCCCCCAGGGCGACTTGCTTGACTGGTCGAGTCGTTAATTTCTGCACAATTTGCGGAGCAGCGAGTGCCACGCGGCTCGACCGATTGCACTCGTTAATCGAAGCCTTATACGTAGTTGTTACGTAGGAAATCGAAGTTTTAAAAAATACTTTTTCTTTCCTCCATATTTTACATTAATACGAGATTCGTCTATCTGGATTTTCTTGGACAAGACTTGATTGTCGTTCTGGTTTCAAAATTATTATCATAACACTCGATTTCATTTCGAATTAGGATATAATATTTTCAAAACTCTGGTATAAAAATATGGTTGTAATATGTCCAGGGAATCAATAAAATTTCACAAACCCCCTTCGACGCATGGAATCAATGCGACCCCATAGACTGAAGCGATAAAGTAACAGGACCAATTGCTTGCCTCAACGTTGATTGACCTTAACGAAGCCCATAAATATTTAGCTGCTTCGTTATGATTTCCACAAACGTATTTCACTCATTTCCTTTATCTTCGTCGTTGTACCTTTTAGTTTTGAACAAAGCACACATGTATTCTGGTATATATCGCTATTTGAGTAAAATATTCAAGAAAATTTAGTGTAACAATGTCGAGGACCATGACAGCTCGTGTGACATCAGAGTAAACTATATGCCTACATATTGGCACTAGAGAACTACATACTACCCCTAATGAAATAAAGTCCTCAGATGTATGTCTATATTAGCACAGAATACCTGCAAGTACACACATGCACCATGTATACGAATAAGCATGGTTGCGTGACGTAGAATGGGGGGAGATTATGTTCAAGTTCAGAGCCTCGTTGATTCGCTTTCGCGCTTCTCTTCTCTTCAACTATCGCGTCTTACTCTATAATGTGCATACACCACGTGGTGAATGCGTTATGAAGCGTCTGCAGATGTGGCTATAGGATTTGGTGGCACGATGGAATTATTGACTCTGGAGATGCTGAGAAAATGAATAAGACGAGGGAAGAGGAGACGAGCCCAAGAATCTCAAGATTGAGGAAGCATTTTATGTTTGAGGGGGTGCCCATGGGACACCTTTTTTTGGAAATTGTACGTGTATATAGGTGAGGTGTTATCTAGAAAATTTTCGAAAATCTTAGAGATGCTTGAGGTGTTTTGGATATTGAGCTCGTGTAATGCGGGCAGGGCTGATCTGTCACCATATCAGGGCTTCGACTGTTACTACCTTGCAGTTGTACGAGAAATCGTGGGGTACAATTAATAACACGTTGAAATGTGAGTCCATGTGGATCGGATGGCAAAGTGGGTAGGGTCTCTGGTGATCAGACCTTCTCGAATGTAGGGTTCGAGGCTCTATCTCAACCTACGTAAAAACCAGCAAAACAGACTATCGAGTTAAATGGCGTATACAAAATATATGAAATATTGGTGTTTTACCCTCCAAGGACAATAGAGGGTACTGAGCATTTTTTTAATTATTTAGTTTTCGTTATTTTTTAATGGAAAAAATTTGTAATTACATATAAAATTCTGTTATTAGAAATCAAATTGACAGTGTGAGATTTTTTTTAGTTTAATATACATACATATTTTTTGAGAGCCCATGTCAATCTGGTTCGTTAAGTATCGGATGATGACAAAAAAATTCGAGAAAGACAGAAGGGATAAAAAATGAGTTTTAGCACAAACCAGCAGCTACTCATTTTTCACGGGTTACCCGTTACAAACATATATATAATCTATGCATGAATCAACAACACGTGCACTTTACGGCCAGTGAACGGCAGTAAGCGAATTCTCGTGAATCTTTGTACATGTATTTATGCATTGGGAGGGTATAGGGTCTTGTCTGAGTTTTCGGGTGCCAAGGGTGGAGCAAAGAAGGGAGCAAGTTTGGCAATTAGCAAAAGGGTTATACCGAGAGAGAGGGTGGGAATGTTGTGCTGTACAGTGCATCATGTACTCGCAAGGGACGTGGCTGATGGATTTATTCCGTTTATTATACAGTTGTGGTGATGTCAAGTGCGTGTGAACTGGAGAGTTATAGATAGAATTGTATAAACATACATATGTTGTCTTATAACTTGTGATACTTTTTTTTCAAATTCATTTTGTTTTTATATTTTTTACGATGACTTGAGTATCCTCATCAAAAATTGTAAAATTTTCAGTGAGTAACGTTATAATTATTAATTTTTTTTTTTTTTCAATAAAAACATCCATCAATGACAAGACTAATATTCATTATTCTACAACTTGTTTCACCAAATATTGTACGAATAAAGAAGATCGAAAGGAACAAAAATTTGTGTAATTTAATCAAGTAAAGATTCAAAGTCTCACTGGCAATGGAAAGAAACTGCACCCCACGACCCACACTCCAGCATCAACGCGTCGTCTGGTCGATTATTCCGTCGCGTAAGTTCCCTGAGAATATTCGATCAGTGCTTAACATATTTAATTCGGCGTCACACAGGAGCGCAGTCGGAGTCTGCTCCTCCGCGTTCCAAAGCCCGCTTGGTTATGCACAGCGTTACCCGACAGCTCTAATTTAATCAGGTGCTACGCAGCTCTCGAGACAACGAGAAAAAAGTCGGGATTTTTATGCGTACAAGGATGCACACGGAGGGAAAAATAAGAGCTTGAAAGCGAGAATGAAAAAATCGGGGAATCCTATCCTCTGCCGTGGTTTGCGTTCGTTCGCTGTTCGTGTTGCTAAAAATTATAAGTCTTGCGAGATGTCACGATAAGAAAGGCTACAGATTTAACTTTTTTTAGTGATGCTGATTGACAAATTGTAATAAATGTACCGTAATAAAAGAATCACAGACTTTCTTAATTTATCTTCGAACAGCACCTTTAAATCAGTCATGTCATATATAAAAATTTTCTCTGTATTCAAATGCAATCCGTCCATAGTGAAACTAAAACAGTCTCGTAAAACGAGAAGACCAAATGAAAGTACCTTCATTATCGTCGTCGACATCGTCGTCATCGTCTTTGTTGTTATACGAATTTACGTCAGTCAAGTGGTGCTGAAGCGAAGACCACGTACTCTCCTTGAATTCCCTCGAGGATCGTGTCGTCGTTTCCTCGTCCCATTTCACTTACAGTTCTTCTCCTTAGATACACACGCCATCGCATTTGGGACATTCAATTAATCTGCGCGTGTGTCAATCAAGACTATACATCTGTTCCTCTTCTACTTTGTGTTACTTATGCATAGTACCACTCAAACCATTTGCTGACTATCCACTATAGTCCTCCGATGGTGATTGTCAACGTTTTGATGGGTGAAACAAGTTATCGAGGCTATCGTGCGAGGAAATTATTATTATTTCACGATATTTCCAAGTACGTTTTATCTTATTTTATGCTTAAGAAAATAAAATTACTATTTCATCGATAACAATTTCGTGTTCCTCGCAGTCGCGCGTCTCTTTGGTACTCCAATCAGCAGATACTAATAACAACTTGCCTACGCGTACGTATGCGTATATATCGATTTAATCACAAACACGCACTCCAGCCTTGAAATTGTGCTAGGAACCGTCGGTTTCGCGGAGCTTTTGATCAATTTTAGTGCACAATAATTATAGAGAGCAGGGCGTGGAATAAATGGAGCCAAATCAACGATGTCTGACCAAAGCTACGGCTATACTACTGATACTGACGGGACTCTGACGGTGAATATTGGGAAATTGTACTTTGTGGAGGAAGTTGCTTTAATAGTACTTGTACTGCATACTGGAGTATATGATGTGAATTATTGCTGTAAAAAAAGTTGGAAATGTGGATTATATAAAATAAATAACCAAACGTACACGTAACTACATAATGTAAAACAGAATCTCTGCTGAAATCCTTTACTGTCCAGCTCAATTATCTAAAGTTAAAAATAATTAATCGTCAAAAGAGGCTTTATTTGAATCAATTTAAGCAGCCCCTATCTTTCTCCTTCGACGCATGGAATCAATGCGACCCCATAGACTGAAGCGATAAAGTAACAGGACCAATTGCTTGCCTCAACGTTGATTGACCTTAACGAAGCCCATAAATATTTAGCTGCTTCGTTATGATTTCCACAAACGTATTTCACTCATTTCCTTTATCTTCGTCGTTGTACCTTTTAGTTTTGAACAAAGCACACATGTATTCTGGTATATATCGCTATTTGAGTAAAATATTCAAGAAAATTTAGTGTAACAATGTCGAGGACCATGACAGCTCGTGTGACATCAGAGTAAACTATATGCCTACATATTGGCACTAGAGAACTACATACTACCCCTAATGAAATAAAGTCCTCAGATGTATGTCTATATTAGCACAGAATACCTGCAAGTACACACATGCACCATGTATACGAATAAGCATGGTTGCGTGACGTAGAATGGGGGGAGATTATGTTCAAGTTCAGAGCCTCGTTGATTCGCTTTCGCGCTTCTCTTCTCTTCAACTATCGCGTCTTACTCTATAATGTGCATACACCACGTGGTGAATGCGTTATGAAGCGTCTGCAGATGTGGCTATAGGATTTGGTGGCACGATGGAATTATTGACTCTGGAGATGCTGAGAAAATGAATAAGACGAGGGAAGAGGAGACGAGCCCAAGAATCTCAAGATTGAGGAAGCATTTTATGTTTGAGGGGGTGCCCATGGGACACCTTTTTTTGGAAATTGTACGTGTATATAGGTGAGGTGTTATCTAGAAAATTTTCGAAAATCTTAGAGATGCTTGAGGTGTTTTGGATATTGAGCTCGTGTAATGCGGGCAGGGCTGATCTGTCACCATATCAGGGCTTCGACTGTTACTACCTTGCAGTTGTACGAGAAATCGTGGGGTACAATTAATAACACGTTGAAATGTGAGTCCATGTGGATCGGATGGCAAAGTGGGTAGGGTCTCTGGTGATCAGACCTTCTCGAATGTAGGGTTCGAGGCTCTATCTCAACCTACGTAAAAACCAGCAAAACAGACTATCGAGTTAAATGGCGTATACAAAATATATGAAATATTGGTGTTTTACCCTCCAAGGACAATAGAGGGTACTGAGCATTTTTTTAATTATTTAGTTTTCGTTATTTTTTAATGGAAAAAATTATGTAATTACATACAAAATTCTGTTATTAGAAATCAAATTGACAGTGTGAGATTTTTTTTAGTTTAATATACATACATATTTTTTGAGAGCCCATGTCAATCTGGTTCGTTAAGTATCGGATGATGACAAAAAAATTCGAGAAAGACAGAAGGGATAAAAAATGAGTTTTAGCACAAACCAGCAGCTACTCATTTTTCACGGGTTACCCGTTACAAACATATATATAATCTATGCATGAATCAACAACACGTGCACTTTACGGCCAGTGAACGGCAGTAAGCGAATTCTCGTGAATCTTTGTACATGTATTTATGCATTGGGAGGGTATAGGGTCTTGTCTGAGTTTTCGGGTGCCAAGGGTGGAGCAAAGAAGGGAGCAAGTTTGGCAATTAGCAAAAGGGTTATACCGAGAGAGAGGGTGGGAATGTTGTGCTGTACAGTGCATCATGTACTCGCAAGGGACGTGGCTGATGGATTTATTCCGTTTATTATACAGTTGTGGTGATGTCAAGTGCGTGTGAACTGGAGAGTTATAGATAGAATTGTATAAACATACATATGTTGTCTTATAACTTGTGATACTTTTTTTTCAAATTCATTTTGTTTTTATATTTTTTACGATGACTTGAGTATCCTCATCAAAAATTGTAAAATTTTCAGTGAGTAACGTTATAATTATTAATTTTTTTTTTTTTTCAATAAAAACATCCATCAATGACAAGACTAATATTCATTATTCTACAACTTGTTTCACCAAATATTGTACGAATAAAGAAGATCGAAAGGAACAAAAATTTGTGTAATTTAATCAAGTAAAGATTCAAAGTCTCACTGGCAATGGAAAGAAACTGCACCCCACGACCCACACTCCAGCATCAACGCGTCGTCTGGTCGATTATTCCGTCGCGTAAGTTCCCTGAGAATATTCGATCAGTGCTTAACATATTTAATTCGGCGTCACACAGGAGCGCAGTCGGAGTCTGCTCCTCCGCGTTCCAAAGCCCGCTTGGTTATGCACAGCGTTACCCGACAGCTCTAATTTAATCAGGTGCTACGCAGCTCTCGAGACAACGAGAAAAAAGTCGGGATTTTTATGCGTACAAGGATGCACACGGAGGGAAAAATAAGAGCTTGAAAGCGAGAATGAAAAAATCGGGGAATCCTATCCTCTGCCGTGGTTTGCGTTCGTTCGCTGTTCGTGTTGCTAAAAATTATAAGTCTTGCGAGATGTCACGATAAGAAAGGCTACAGATTTAACTTTTTTTAGTGATGCTGATTGACAAATTGTAATAAATGTACCGTAATAAAAGAATCACAGACTTTCTTAATTTATCTTCGAACAGCACCTTTAAATCAGTCATGTCATATATAAAAATTTTCTCTGTATTCAAATGCAATCCGTCCATAGTGAAACTAAAACAGTCTCGTAAAACGAGAAGACCAAATGAAAGTACCTTCATTATCGTCGTCGACATCGTCGTCATCGTCTTTGTTGTTATACGAATTTACGTCAGTCAAGTGGTGCTGAAGCGAAGACCACGTACTCTCCTTGAATTCCCTCGAGGATCGTGTCGTCGTTTCCTCGTCCCATTTCACTTACAGTTCTTCTCCTTAGATACACACGCCATCGCATTTGGGACATTCAATTAATCTGCGCGTGTGTCAATCAAGACTATACATCTGTTCCTCTTCTACTTTGTGTTACTTATGCATAGTACCACTCAAACCATTTGCTGACTATCCACTATAGTCCTCCGATGGTGATTGTCAACGTTTTGATGGGTGAAACAAGTTATCGAGGCTATCGTGCGAGGAAATTATTATTATTTCACGATATTTCCAAGTACGTTTTATCTTATTTTATGCTTAAGAAAATAAAATTACTATTTCATCGATAACAATTTCGTGTTCCTCGCAGTCGCGCGTCTCTTTGGTACTCCAATCAGCAGATACTAATAACAACTTGCCTACGCGTACGTATGCGTATATATCGATTTAATCACAAACACGCACTCCAGCCTTGAAATTGTGCTAGGAACCGTCGGTTTCGCGGAGCTTTTGATCAATTTTAGTGCACAATAATTATAGAGAGCAGGGCGTGGAATAAATGGAGCCAAATCAACGATGTCTGACCAAAGCTACGGCTATACTACTGATACTGACGGGACTCTGACGGTGAATATTGGGAAATTGTACTTTGTGGAGGAAGTTGCTTTAATAGTACTTGTACTGCATACTGGAGTATATGATGTGAATTATTGCTGTAAAAAAAGTTGGAAATGTGGATTATATAAAATAAATAACCAAACGTACACGTAACTACATAATGTAAAACAGAATCTCTGCTGAAATCCTTTACTGTCCAGCTCAATTATCTAAAGTTAAAAATAATTAATCGTCAAAAGAGGCTTTATTTGAATCAATTTAAGCAGCCCCTATCTTTCTCATTCCCGAAAACTGTGGGGGCTAAGAAAGACGGCGACTCCACGAAGCGAAACGAGAGCGAAGAAAATAGTGGTGGTCGAGTCTCCAACCAACGAGTCCTCGAGTTTCCATCGACACGAGCCATTATCTTCGAATTTACGGCAGCAGTAGTTTTAGTTTCCTGCAGCGACTAGCACCACCAACTACTCTATGGAGCAACAAAGTCTCTTTATCGCGTGTGTATGGCGGGAAGGACTGGTCGTCGTAAAATGATTGAATTATCCGGCAGTGCCCAACAACTTGGCTGGACAAACTTTGAACAAGTTGCAACTTGTTTCGGAGATGGTCTGCATTATGTGTGAACGTACATTAGTTGCGAGGAACTACTTGCAAGAGAGAAATATAAGGTTTAGGGTCTTGAAAGTTTCTCCTCTTGGGACTCTGCATGTAACTGGATACGAAATAAGCTGATCGCAGATAATGTAAACGTACTTTGGAGGTAGCTATTAAAGTTTTCTTTCGAAAGTAAATTACAGTTAATACCTGATATCTCCAAAAACTTTAGTTTCGTTATTTCTTACAAATCGCAAACGAAAACGATCACCTACGGTAAAACCAAAAAATTTTTTGGCAACTACAAAACCTTTCTTTCTGTATGTTAGCATACGATAATTGTACGGAAGAGTGGTAAATAAAAAAATTGGTAAAACTATCGTATCAAAAATATTCCACAAAAAGTCTAAAATTCTCAACCAAGCCTTGTTTCTTATCGTAATCTTAATATGTATACTTCAGAAAAACAAAAATTCTGTATCCCTCAGAGAAGAAACAATAGCTTTGGAGCTGTATTTCACGTTTATCCCCTTGTTTCCGCTGATTTTCTCTTGGAACAGCTGCAAATGAAATTTTCCCCAAAATTGGGCTTGTAAGCCCCACATCCGGCAGATAGAGGGATACGAAAAGACACGTCCTCCTGGCCTCCCTAAGCAAATGCTAAACCCTCATCTCCCCCTTTTTGGTATAGAAAAATTAAACCCACCCCCATAGAAGGAAGTAATCGCGAGATATTGAAAACATAAATTCGCAGCTCGTCGCGGATGCTCTCAGGACTTAATCTACTTCTTCTTCTCTCATACATTTATGCATGTGATACGCGACCACGCATATTTATCTACATAAGATTTCATTTACAAAATCCGTCAGCACAATAGATTTTTCGGAGCAGTGAATTTGTAAATTATAAAATTTCTTACATCGGCTGATACTTCACCCTTTTTCTGGTCTGGGCATTTTTTTTTTTTTTTTTTTTTTTTTACTATCTAACAGTGAAAAAATATTGTAAGTATTTATCTGCCTTTTTTCCGCTTTTTAATCATTTTAACCATGGTGTATTCATTTTTAATCCACTTTTCATCCAAATCTTTGAATGAAGTCTACCTTCCAAGTCATTGTATCACGTACAAAAAAGAGTCGAGCTCCGTCTATTATAATCGGTGCTACGAAGAAAGCTCAGCATAGCAGAGCTTTTTTTTCTCCAATCCTTTGAATTGTTTTAATTGCCTCGTTTCGTGTTTGAATATATGTATAGTTGGATCAACAGCTGAAAGGGAAGCAAATGCGCTAGTTGTCTACGAGCTGGACTATCTCATTTTTCAACTCAGTTACTTCTACGGTTTGGGAATCTCGTTTTTAGGATTAATTTTAAATGCGTGTCTGGAAATGTTTAGAGAATTCGGAAAAAAAATTATTCTTAGATTTTAAAAAGACTAAAAGAAAAGTAGAAAACCAGAATAAAGAGTAATTTAAACGAGAGGGATAAAAAATGAGTTTTAGCACAAACCAGCAGCTACTCATTTTTCACGGGTTACCCGTTACAAACATATATATAATCTATGCATGAATCAACAACACGTGCACTTTACGGCCAGTGAACGGCAGTAAGCGAATTCTCGTGAATCTTTGTACATGTATTTATGCATTGGGAGGGTATAGGGTCTTGTCTGAGTTTTCGGGTGCCAAGGGTGGAGCAAAGAAGGGAGCAAGTTTGGCAATTAGCAAAAGGGTTATACCGAGAGAGAGGGTGGGAATGTTGTGCTGTACAGTGCATCATGTACTCGCAAGGGACGTGGCTGATGGATTTATTCCGTTTATTATACAGTTGTGGTGATGTCAAGTGCGTGTGAACTGGAGAGTTATAGATAGAATTGTATAAACATACATATGTTGTCTTATAACTTGTGATACTTTTTTTTCAAATTCATTTTGTTTTTATATTTTTTACGATGACTTGAGTATCCTCATCAAAAATTGTAAAATTTTCAGTGAGTAACGTTATAATTATTAATTTTTTTTTTTTTTCAATAAAAACATCCATCAATGACAAGACTAATATTCATTATTCTACAACTTGTTTCACCAAATATTGTACGAATAAAGAAGATCGAAAGGAACAAAAATTTGTGTAATTTAATCAAGTAAAGATTCAAAGTCTCACTGGCAATGGAAAGAAACTGCACCCCACGACCCANCAAGGGGTTTCTGTGTTTTCTCTCCTTTGCGTTTTTTATTTTTTCCCCGTCTCTTACTGCTCCTGATTGAGCACGTGCGCAGAGGACAAGCTCTTGCATTCCTTAGCCATTCCAGGATATTTTCCTGTTATTGAAGTGTGATTTTTTATCCCTAAGTTATGAATATTGTGAAAAATAATTTTATCAAATTCCAGTTTTTATTGTCTCATATATAAATATTGGTAATCTAAGCGTTTTGTTTCAATTTTTATGGAACTTTTTATGGCTTTATAGAACTTTTACTTTCCTACAAGAACAATTTAGAAAAGAAATTGTCGACTGCGATAAAACTTATAAAATAGTGATTGGCAATCAGATGTATTCGTTTGTCATTATCAAATGCATTTTTTTTATTCGCTTGTATTTGGAATCAAGTTATCTTTGTACTTTCAATTTTTGAATCAAAACTTGAAGACCCGAAGTTTTACTTTGGCATTATTTTTTCGACGTTTTTCATGGAAACTTATTCAGAAACTCAATCCATTTCATTAAAAACTTTTGAAATTTAATATTCATAAGCCAGTATAAATAAACAGCAAGTGCAGCGAAAAAATCCACGGGTACTGAGTTACAGTATAGAGCCCTTTGAATTGAATGAACTTAAAAAATGGAAATTAAAAATAAAAGAGCGAGCAGAGCCGCGGAGAGTAGAAGAAACAAGAAGTTGAGAGTTAAATCTACGGCGAGGGTACACAAATTATTCCTTTACAAAACTTAGCGAAAAATCTACGCCTCTCGCGTTTATTCAGCGAGAAGTTGCTCGTGGTGAAAGGGGTTGGGGAGTGAATAATAGCGCGGAAAAAGCTGTGGGTTGCGATCGTACGAGGGAAATAGAATTTTCGAGATGAAGAAAAACTGTGCAACACGCGCTGGGAGCTTTTTTGCGAATGTAAAAAAAAAAAATCCAAAACTAAAGGAGAGGAAATGCATATGCCAGACTCATCATGTGTATACGTGGGTAAATTCATGCTCCCGGTTTTTGTGTTGTTATGCCACGATACACGCTTACAAGCTCGCTGTTACAACAGCGGATGTCTCGTTCCTCTAACTTTTTGTTTTTTCAAAATGTTTTTTAAATTCATTTTCCTTCATTTTTGTTCTCTGGATTTGTCGTTATCGTTATTGTAGGGCTCAAAGTTGTTTATCCCACGAATATTTAATGGTAGTAGCAACAGCAGAGCCACAAGGAATTAATTTAAATACAATTTTTCAAGAAATTTTTCACGAGTGCAACGAGGGGAAGGAAAAATAAATGAATTCTTACTCTATTTCTGATTCTTGATTTTGATATGATTCAATAAAGATACGAGAGTCAGGTTTTCTTGTCAATTTACGTGTGATGCATATTCCGTTCGCAATGGCGGTAAAAGTATAGTGGAGAAAGCAGTACCTCCACAACGGGAAGTTTGGAGAAAAGTTAACGTAGCAGATCCCATTCCAACTTGCTTCGTGGGAATACATATATTTCAACAGCACATGTTGCACACGTACACACATTCTTGCATACACACGATTCTCACAATATGCATGTATGAAAGGACGAAGGGAACGGAAATCCTGTGGAATTAGCATGTCTGAAAAGAAGGTAGGGAATGCACGTCTACGGTCTGGTTCACGGATTTCTGCTTCCTTTGTATTTTGGTAAAACTTTTTTAAAACTTTTTTAGATGCAATGCGATACTCCAGCAAACTGTTGCCATCTAGCCCTTCTTTCTATCTTCTTCTTTCCATCTGGCCCTTGAATTTGTTTGTCTACTATTTTTTTTATTGCTGTTTCGTATGTGTACACGTATATTGTATCGTTTCTTTAAACGTATTTTAGTGTATCAAAATAAGTTACGTGCGGTTATAGTTAAACTAAGGATAAGTTTAAATTACTTTTCACATCACAGCTTAAATAAATAAAAATTTGAGTCGAATAACTGATAAAAAATAGTGAGTAAGAGGAAAATATATAATTATTGATTAATCTATTTTCTTAATCCTTATGGTTAGGCTGCTCAACCCTGAACTTTAATTTACTACCAACTTATGTACGGTCCTATTATTATAGACATACGATATAACCGAAGAGCAAATACTTTCCATTGATTGTCAAAAATATGATATATATACTTACTCGATCACATTATACTAGAATCTTTACTCTTGGAGCTCGTCGTTCACAAGCCTCCATATACGTGTACTAGGTGGACGTCTAAAGACCCGTTGATGCGAGTCACGTCCATACAAACAAATACAAAAAAAGGGGTAATCAAAAGAAAGAAGAAGAAAAGATAAGATAGCAGTATTAATAACTTTGGACCGTGTGGTCCTCCATTCAAAAGCGTCCTGGGATCAGGACTGTAATCTCGACCTGTCCAGGATTACCTGCCTCATACTGAGCTTCAAGCTCGTGGGGATATTAATTCTAGTCGTCACTCGGTGATTGGTCCTCCGACGGGAGTTTAGATATACTCTTCCTTCCCTTTGAGGCTCATCCCCCGCGTCTTTTCCCTTCTTTTCGATTAAGTCAAGCTCAGGACTCCAAACCTCCAATCTTTCCATGCCATCTCATCGATTTTCTTATCAATATATTAAGTATAAGGTATCAAAGACTCACGTGTCTAGGAAATCTCCTGAAATTGAATTCAAGGCAAATCCTAACGCCACGTCACTCCAGTGGTAGCAACTCCACCTCAAACGTATTAATTCCCACTCGAACTTGATCCAAGCATTTATTGGTGCATGTGAGTGTGTATGTATGCCATGCAGTTCGCGAATTACCAACCAACCATGACAAAGGAGAAACGGATCTGCGTACATATCAACAAAGCGAAACAATAACCCCTTGCCAGGTCACATGCTCTCTACGAGTGTCCTCTGTTTTCTCATTGTTTCCCATAGGACTAACATTGTTCCTTTTGTTATCATTGTATGTACTCGATTATGTAAAATTATATGGTTTCCATTAATGAAATTAAAATTAATAAACACATGATTTTATGCTAAACAAAAATAAGGTTTTATTGTTGGGTTACGACGTTGATGCAATGCATCGTAACATGAGTTGAGCACCTATAAAAACTGTATACAAAAAAATATACAATTGAAAGTAGTGATCAAAGTTTGCTACTTTAGCCTGAAAGGTCTCTTTCTTATGTGTTCAGTTGCCAATTTATAAATAGATAGCTCAGCTTGTTAGCTAATAAAAAACGCAAAATTTCAATAAAATCACAGATGAGAAGTGATTTAATTTACATTTCCTAATCATACCTAATCACTGTGAATGTCAAAAGATTATTACGAAATCCTGAATTCACCGATGTTAGTATATTTGGAATTATATCTGTCATTATTTGAATGTAGGGTGAATAACTAAAGTACATGACCTGGTTTTCCTCGTTGCCAAACCAATAAGTCATTTATTCACTTGCCGGAAAAGTCAAATGAACTTTTTCAATACAGTACTTGCTATTTGTTGAACCAAGATAAAATTGTGGATATTTCGAGCAAAAGTTTCAATTTACTTATTGAAAAATATTGTATGCGAAATCACTTCATTAATTTATGCAATTAAGAGCGCAAAGACAGTCCAATTATCCAAAGCAATTATCGTACGCTCCAACTATAGTTTACTGCCACTCTGACGGCTCTAGAAATGATTTTGCATTATTTCACCCACCCAGCATCGTTTGATTTGTTTGCGTGGTATGAGACCTATTGAAATATTGCAAACAGCACGGCCTGTTTAATAGAAATTCACTGTTTGGCTTTGTATACGGTAATTCACACAACATAATTGCGCGTACTACCTAAATTTCATCCATAGAATACATTTATGTAGTACACCTTTGACAAACACAGCGTCCAATGAGTTAAATGTATAGATAACTTTTTTAGGTAAATTGGGCGTGTCTGTCAGTTTTTTAATGCGGAAACGCAATTGAACTCTCCTTTTTTTACATTTCATGTTTGTGTATTACTTCATTTTGTATTAAAAGTATTTTTTAGACGTCTCTTATTCTAGTTTACTAACTAGCAGAGACGGAATAATTAGGGCTTTTCATACTTGATTGACCACAAAATCAGCTTAACAAAAGTACAGGAGATTAAAGTGCATTCACGAGTGTATTTTGGTCAAAAGGAAAAGGATGAGAGGGAGGAAACTATGTAATCTACACATACCAAATTTGAAAATTAAAGTCAGTTTGACGAAAGCTTAGCTTTAAATTTTAAAATCTATAGTCCATAAAAACAAAACATGTGGTTGATAATTTTTTTTTTTAATTTGAATACTAAAAAATACAATAAGTACATGTATCAAGTTAACAAAACAGGTTGGCGTATAGGCACTAGTTGTTCGCTATTCAGTATCTCTCAAGTTTGTTACAACAATATTAAAAACAAAATTAAAGAGTGAGCGGGTTTTCAATTAAAATTTGAAGAAAAAAATTGCACCACATGAATAACAATCCGATTTAAAACTAAGTGGTTATACGAGGTAAACTCAGAGCTTTTTTCGGGCTTTGGCCCTTATACGCTGAGGAGCGATTCCTTTCCCGGGACGTACTCAGGGGAGAACACGGAACAAGCAAACAACTTCCCCTGTGCAAAAATGCGTAAAAATGACTCGTTATTTTTTCAGAGGGGCGCAAACTACTTTGCTCTCCCCCCTTTTTTCACTCCCCCGTAAGATTGATTGGCCACCGCTTTACTCTTTGCTTGTTTTTGTGCCCCATTTTTTTTAGCTTATACGCTGCTACGTTATCTCGCCTCGGAAAGGAGTGTTGAAAGTTTAGAATGTTTTTTCTTGAAATTTACTTTGATTGTATGTTTAATCGATCATGTAAACTTTTAACTAGTAACCAAAATCAGTTGAATTTTAGTCCATCAGAAACATGTTATTACCGAGATCACATAGACTAAAAAATAAGTAGTTGAAATCGAGTACCGAAGAGTTAAATATTATGAATAAAATAAACTTCCGAGGAAGAGAAAAGCAAGTCACTCCTCTGCGAAATTTCTCGGTGCGCGTTCTTGCAATCCAACTTACAATTCCCCCCTCATTTCCCGCTCAGCGAGGCGAGGCGAAGCTATGTACCGTATAAGCCCCCGCGGCTCTTTCTCCTGCGCTTGGATCACAAAGTTTCCCTCCGGCATTGTTGCACCGCGCGATTTCGCGGCCAACTTAATTCATTGGAAATTAATGAGCGACTGCCGGCAAAGGTAGCAGCTTCCCTCCTGTCTTTGAAGCGCTGCTGCCCATGAGGTGGGTAACCCTCGCACCCACTATAATAGCGAGGCTGTCTATAGGTAGGTGTACCTACTTTAAATTTGTTGCAAAGTGCAGAGTATCGGGGGTAGTAACAGTCTCGGGTGGAAACGAACAGGTGCTCTTAAGCGCTGCTGGTGCACTTTCTTGGGAAAACTGAGTCCGTGAGCCAAGGGTATGCGTGTGTGAGAGAGAGGATTGATGGCTAGACGAGCTTCAAGTTGTTTTCCCATTATTGTGGTAGTGCACGAATTATCGAGTGTACAATGCAACCTTGGGACAACTAAGTGATTGGAACTTAACTTGCATTACTCAGCGATTATTTATGCTATTATTGATATTTTTGAATTTATCATATGATTTTTTTGTTTTCATAAACTTGAACGGATAAATAGCAGTGCAAATCATAATTTACAAACAGTTCATTTAATTCAAAATAAAAGTCTTTCAATGTAGTAATTACATTATAATGTAAGTATAACTTCAGATAAACAATACGTACACTACACTGGGCATACGAGTATACTTGCACCTGGTAGTGCTCTCGAAATTAGATTTAACAGTATATAGCTTCTTGATATCACACAAAAGCAATTACTAAGATTATATTCTCCTTCATGAAAGATTATAAAATATCCCATGTACATGACTTGGTTATACTTTTTTTTTAAATAAAAATTTCATAAATAAACAAAAGCTTTGATGCAATCAAATATTCGTTACTCGTATTAAACTATAACTTTTTAAAGTACTTTTTCTATGTCACAGCATCAATGCACCGGTAAAAAGTAAATTTTTTTATTTACCATAGGAACTCTCAGGTACTAATAAATTTAAGTACCACAGCTGTATGTATAAACGTAAGTACACTTTTACAGCAAAATTTTATGACCACGCCCATTACAGCTCCTAGAGCGTTCAGTACTTGAGATAGTGGAAATGGTTAACACGACGCACATTGACTAAGTTTGAAATATACTATGAATAAGGAGTGCACTAGAACCAAGTATTAAAATATTAAATAGTAAGACACGTGTAAGTAACCTTTGGGTATATAACGGAGGGCCGAAAATGTCGATCGATTCGATTGCTTTAATTTGGTTAGTCGTTCAATAATGCCCCTTACAGACGGTGTTAGGGTAAATTTAGAAGACAAACTGATTACACTAATTGTAAAAGTCTGCAGTGACTTGCACAATACCGTATCTAAACTTAGAGTATCCAAGGCTTCGGAATACGATATCCTGGGTGGAATGGATACTACCATATATGTTCGTCAGTGTCGTCTGATTTATCCTTACGACAATTTGTAATCTGATTCATTGCGTTTTCACGAGGCTGATGATATGTACCCTCCAATCCTCCCATACAATCAAGCAATTGGATCCTGCTGTGCACGCCGATCATTAAAGGCCGCTTAATTATCGCTACAAGCTCTAAAGCTATACCTACTCGTACTTTTACGAGGAAAGGGATTTTGTCCGTCGAAACTACGATCGAGTCTTGGGCTATTTTTATGTACAAGAACACCCCAACAAGCCTATGCAAAATAACCATACACTATAATTTAAGGGATAAAAATGTTTGGACAAACTAATATCTTTTTTTTTTCTTATTAGAATCGAGGTCTCCGTGGAAATATATTATAGCAAATAAAAACACGTATCCAGCAATGGTCTCTACGCTTTACATAAAGTCGACTTGTTTTTGCAAATGAGACCGAGTGATAGCGAACGGATGTGTACGTGAATGCCAATAACATGAATATTCGATGAGGCAAAAACTATGCTAAGCTTGTGAGACTTTACATGTACAAACGGCATCTTGGAAAAAGTGTGCCACAAAAGAAAATAAAAACACAAAGAAAAAGAAAAGAAATTTAACTATGAATATCATGATATTTCATGGTAGAAAATATGGCGTCTTAGATTATTGTTACGCTGAATATTATGTACTCGCTGAAGACACTTTGGGGACTTGTTTACCAAGTGCGCTGTCGTGGCGGAGTACCAGAGATGGCTTTATTACCAACTGCGTTGGTGAGTTCATTTTTAGACGCCAGACTAAGTGACGGGGGTTGGGGAGGAAAACGGGGGAAGGCGACGAAAGGCTGGAGCGCCTCTCCCTCTTTTCTCTCCAGTGCAAGGGTATTGTCTCACACGTGCCAGTGTATGCTTCGAGAGGAAAATCAGTCTTCGTCATTTTTTCCACCCCAAGCGACTAGTGTTTCTACCCACTACACTTACACGCACTTTCATCCGAATGGGATGGGAAATGGTAAGTTGCAAATGGTACAAGCAGTGAGACAAGTGGTTGTGAATGCTGTATACATGTGAATGCTTTTTAGTGCATAGAAAAAAGTTAAGGTTATCAAATCGTTTGTTTTTTGTATGCTTATGAAGGTTTAAATACCATCAAATATCTTTGCAGCTGTACAAAAGGTATTTAAAAAATAAATTTGTATCCATAGTGGTCAGGTAATCTACTTCGTTTTGTTTTTCAATCAATAATAGAATTGATACCCTAAATTTTCATACTCAGTAGCTTCTTTCCAACAGAATGGCACGCAAAATTTTCCTAAAACATTTTATTTTTTCTCACATAATGATGGATTTTACCCCTAGGCTTAATATATGTATAATACTTACATACTTATTTACATCATTTAATTTTACTTTTATTTGAACTAGAAAGAAGTGCTGTATGCGGTACAACTGGTGGATAATCTACCAGAGTAATGTATGTGAATTAAGCCACGAGGGTAATAAATTTTAATTTTCTGCTCATTATAATGCGCGCGCGAACTCCGAGCACCGCAAAAGGCAATATTACAGCGCACGTGAGTGGACTCGCGCATTGTCGAGAAAGTATTGTTTTGCTCATTTTTTTTTTTTTTCTTGTTCTTGCTCCAATTTTCATTCTCGAGATTTTACAGATTTCAAGCTCTTGTTTACTTTTTTTTTGTTCTTGACATTTATTACAATTTCATGTTGTAGATTTTTCAGCAGGTTTTAAATGTTATTTCCATTTTTCAAGCTTATTTATGCTTTATTCATTTATATTTTCTTTAATGTTTTTAAAAATTATTTTTAAATGCACATTACGTATCACGAGTTTAAATTTTTTTCTGAAATAACAATTTTTTTTACTGCTGATTATAAATGGATTCAATAATGTACGTACAGAAAAACGACTATGACCTACTGCTCGATGTCTCTTCCTCCCTCTCTTGCTCTCGAAAAGTAATCAACGATTACTCAATCAGTTTACGAGGGCCACATCGTCCGTAATAAAATTCAAGCCTTACGATAGCAACGTTGCAGGAAGAAAAATACGGTCGGTACGTGACTATCGGTTCTGTGAGTGTGGCTCATCGAGTGCTTTTAAATGAATTAATCTTAGTATCAAACCTTTCCAGCTTACCTACTCTCGTCCCTTTTTAATTATTATTTGTATACTTAATGAGATTACAATGTAAGTCGTGAAAATTAAAAGATTACTTTCCTTTTCTATGGTTTGTTAATCGATGGGTTAATTAACATGCATTTCCGTTATTCGTCGAGTTGGTCAACCACATTTATCGCACGGACGGGTTGATCATCACGGGATTGTTGAGCCGACAACGGTAATTAAATTTTAAGATCAAGAGTCTGAAGACACCGATGATTAACAGCTGTTCCTTCAAATAAATGTGATTACATTTATAATGTATTGCATAGCTGAGGAAACAGTATTAAGTGCAAAAGTTTTAATGCAGCTCGTCTCTCTTCCAGGGCACTAATGCACGGTACGTACACTTGCTTTGCAATTTGGCGACAGTTGGGAGCATACCATCAATCTGCCGGCGAGTTATATGTAATTTGCAAATCTATGTCACCACCCCCTCCCGCCCCTCTACTCTTCATTATGTAGCTCTTCTTCGCAAAGCAGAGGATTATGCTCTTGATTCAATTTAATTGGTGCACAATAACATTTGTGTTTGCTCATTTGTGCGCGCAAAAAATAGTTGGATGAAAGCAGCAACGATGAAACGGAAATATTAATTTCGAAATTGTTGGAGCAACTCTTTTTTTTTTGCTTTGGAGCTTAGCCAGACTTTTTTTCCCGTAATCCTTGTCGGCGCTTTGCTACCGCTTAAAAACTCTCGCGAGGAGCAAAATAAAGGATTGATTAAAATGTATTTTCTCTCACGTGGCCTAATCGAGCGAGTCGCTTGTTTTTCAAAGCTGAGCTTGAAGTTACCCAAATGGCCTGTCGGGAAAAGTTATCGAGAAAATTATTGTCTCGCGCCCCAACGTTGCACTGGAGCTTTCGGCCACTCGTAATTTAATCTTAGACTAGTGCAGAGAGCCGCGTCACGATGGAAATTTAACGCGAGGGTTTACGTAGAGTTAATGAGTTGAATCGAGACGGGAGCTGGTAATATTTTTTCAGCTGCATTACTGTTACTGTATATCAGTTCAAATGGGTAGTTTGTATTCGCCAGTGGGTCAAGTAAGAAAAGGATTGACGAGGAAAAGAGCATACCTGAGGTTTATTGGAACTAATGTTTTTCGGTCGGTGGATGAAGCTTGAGGGAAAGAAGTGACGATGGGGTGACAGAATTTTTTTGGAAAAAAAACGAACATGTATATATTTGTCTATAAGTTTTCTTAAGCTGCTTGAATACTTTTGTCATCATAGGGAAAAAACGTGTAAATCAAATGTTATTTAAACGACACTTACACTTTTTTTTCTTTGGGATGGCGGATTTAACGTATAAAATATTGGATTAAAGTTAAGATTCTTACCAAAAAAAATTAATAAAGTCAAAATTTCATTTGAGTAGGAGATAAAAAAGAGGAAAATTTACATTTACGTGTAATTTACGTACTTAATGTGACTGGCTATTAAGGAACATTTTATGCAATATGACATTCGAGTGAGAAGTGCAAGTATTATCGCGGTGAAAATCGTTAAAGGCTTGGTGCGAGAAAGTAGGTCAAGTGTGCCGTATTTTGTCGTAATATAATATTTCCATAGCTGTTCATATCTTTACGACTTTCCTTCCACTATTCCATGTGTTATTTACGTTTGTAAAAACAAACAGTTTGCTTCTTAAATCCTACATGCACTTATATTTTGTTTATGACGTTTTCTAAAACTAATAAATTTTTCACTTAAAACACGAGAACAACCAATCTTTAAACAATATAATGTACGTACAATGTAAACAATGTAAATAATGAAAAAAAAAAAAAAAAAATTACAATATACATAGTTTTAAAACATATGTTGTATCTGTGTGTGAGTCAACGATGGAATTAATTTTTTAATAAAATTTGGTTCGACTCAAACTAAAGCACACACCGAAATTCACATACACGAGCAAGATAAAACTATCATAGAAACCTGAAAAAATCCTAAGTATACAAGAAGACAAAAAGGGTGGAAATAAATGAAAACAGCACATCGAGAAAACCATGGAAAATCAATACCGAGATGTAAGAAGTACAGAAAGAGGAAAAAAATACGAAGAGCCGTACAAGCAGCACATCTACAGCCGGCATGTCACGGCAGTTATAGTCACCTCATTTATTTATTTTACCTCGGCTCTTCCAAGGCATCAACTGTCCTCAACTTCATAGCAGCACCACTAATCCATCCCCATTGTCTTTATATCGACTTATTTCCTGTTGAAGAGTTTATTTCCGTACCGCATAAAACTTATCAATTTTAATCATGCAGGGGTGGTAGGTGCATTGAGCGAGGATTTAAATTATGGAGGTAAGCACTCTTTGGTGATGCATTTATAAACGTGGTGCAGATAGAAAGTACGGATAAGCCGCCCAAGTATTGAATTTACTACTTACTTCTAGACTGTTGTTACTTCATCAAGTTGATAAAAATGGTTGCGGCTGACTTGCTGGTAATTATGTTTTGGGAGTTAAGAATTTCGATCAATGTTTGATTTTCCAATAAAAATTATGGAAAAAAAGATCATTTTTATTGTTAAGACTAGCACTGTAGCAATAAATAATACCATTCAGTAGAGCCACGAAGCAGCAGTTGTTGTATATTAATAACACTCCTCGGCGGGAAGGAGAAGTTTGAGACGCGCCGTTGAAAAATTGCCGGGGAGTCGAGCTCACTCGGGCGCCCATCCATCCGTGATATGGGAAATGAGCCTCGGGCTTCCTCCGGTGCTCATCCTCCCCTTCTCCTTCTCTGCTGCTTCTGGTGTTGCTGTCGCCAAACTTGTGCTTCGAAGCGTAGCCTACGGCACGTGAGATCACGCTTTTTCCCATCGTATTTTTCGATATCCTTCCCTCGAAATCATTTTTTGGATGCTTATGAAATTTCAAGAGAAAAAAGAGTAAGGAAAGTCATTCAGGTGTTGTACGTCTAGAGGCAGATTGGATCCGTGCACTTTAACTTTGATAGATACACGCCACGGTAGTTGCAAGAGCATAAAAAATGAATATCATTTTGTTACAAAGTACATGTGCTGATGAGGACTTTTAGTAAATATCCAACGCAAAACACTTTAAAAAAATTTTTTTTTTAATCCATAATTTTTTGTAGATTATATAAATGCGTTACCCACATACCAAGAGCTAGTGAAAATTTTTAATAATCAAACAAAACACGACAGCGTGGATCAAACACACAATGTATCTGCATAAAGTACTCAGCAAGATGAAAAAGAAAAAAAAAGAAAAAAAATAAAAATAACAAAATCAGCCTGTTGCTATGGAGTAGAAAAGTAAAAAAACCACAAAATGTGGGCATTTGCAGAAAAAAGAAGTATCACTCGTCAGCAGAAATGTAATAGCAAGGATTTGGAGACATTGATGAAATTCGTGGAGTAAATACATTTGTTGGATTGTGACTTACGTGTGGATGGATTCTGATGCAGAGGATTAAAATTCATGAACTGGAAGGTGTCTCTTATACAATTTCCGCTTCGACTCGTTTTCAATTTATTTATCTGTGTGAAGTTTCGCTTCGTATATTCTTTCTCCCTTTGGACAATGTGAGCAGAATGTGAGCCCCATCTTGTTCAGTGAATCTCTTTTTGTAGTTTTTTTAAGCCATTAAGAAATAGCTCGTGAATTTTAAAACTTCGTTTCCAGTACTAGATTAGTTTTTTTTTCTTTGTGTAGTTTTACCTTGAAAGTAATAGAGGTTAGAAGTAAGAAAAATATTAATATCGAATATAAAATATTAGTGCGAGAAAATGATGATTCAGTAAAATAAAAGCGTGATTTAAAGAATAAACAGTACTTTATTATTTTTATTCATATTATTGTTACACATCGATATGAAAGAATAAGAGGTTCTAAAAGATTCTTACATCAGGTAAAACTTGCACTCAAATACGACTCGACGCACTCAAACGATAAATGAACAAATCCTTCACACTATTTAGACGAAAAATTCCTTTACTGTACTGCTCGAAACAATAAAAAATCGATACTTACATTACCACTCATATCTTATACAGAAACCAAATTTTATGTTTGTGTGTTTTTATCATTATTATTTTATTTTTTATTTTTCATTACAATTATTATTATTATCATCTTATTGCAAATCTAAGATAAAAATTTCTTAGAGAACATGTTACAATTGAATCACTCAATGTGTGTTTTTAAAAAAAAATTAATCTAACAAAATGCTCATGCGTCACTTAACTTTCAACTACCTTTCTTTGACATCGATGGTAGAATAAAACGTGTTTCATACGAAAAATACACCACTACTTTTGATTATTGTTTGATTCAGCAGACAGTTTCGTTTTATTTATTTTTTTCCCCCATCTTCCACATGCCCTACACCTTATACTGAGAGGTCGAAAGAAATCGAAAATTAAAAAAAAAAAAAAATTTTAAACAATAAGTGTTAAAACCAACATTGCATGCCAGAGTCATGGCTACGATTTGCTCATGAACCGTGGAGCCATCGAGTGTCGTACTCCATAATGATAATTATCATGAAAACGATTATCAAGTCAATTCATACTACTGTTTATCTTTCTCTCCAATTATCTTTTTTTTCTCTCACACGCCAAGCTCGAACTCGCAGCGCGTAATTTAATCCCATCTTTTTGTACCACCAAAAATAACCGTTGTTACTCGAATACATACGCATCCCTTTCTCGTTCTGCTTGGAGTTGACTTCACTTGCGAATATGCATGAGCATATGCATTTTCGTGGTTGTGAGGGTCAGAAGCCGCGAGGGAAGGGAAAGACAGAAAGGGCGCGTGAACCGGGGATTAATATTTACACTTTGCGCACCGCCACACCGTCACCACCACTGCACCGTTGGCCTTGGGGTTGGGGGGAGTAGTACCCCATATTAATCTCTCTCTCCACCATCTGCTGGACTGCCCGACCTTTCCTCTCGCTCCACACGTCTAGTGGCTTGTCGTCGGTTTGTACTATGTGGATTGGAGGAGAGGACCGGGGTCTGTCGATGAGCGAGTTTTAATGGTGACAAACGTGTCCGACAACTTTTTTGGCACCTCCACCTTTTGACTTTTGCTTGTAATGCCCACCTGATAGTGGTAAACAAAATCGGTCCTCAAAAAAGATCTGGAAGTATGGGGTGGAAAGGAGACGAGAATCAAGTAGTAGAGATCAGCGTTTGGTCAGACGCTCAGACGCGCCAAACATTTTCTTGGCACGTGCTTTTCTATTTTTTCAAAATGTGGCAGGGTTTTTTGATTATGTGCTAAAGAACAAGCAAAAAAGTACTAAGTGGGCTCCATAGTTTAAATGGGTTTCGTGCCAACCATTCCTCTGAAAACAGTTTTGGACTCTCATACGCGCGTTTCTGCCTTTCCCATCACAAGCTACATTTATGAACTAACGGTTGCTCTTTTTCTCTCTCTCTCTTGCTCTCTCTCTTCCTTTCTCTCTTTGTCTTTGATTTTTAGTGAAATAAATGAAAAACAAAAAATAAAAATGAATTCACATATGTATTCTGGCTGAAAGGTATGAAAATGTTCGTTTTATGTATTGGAATAAAAACAGGAAGGAAGTGTGCACATGTATGCATATATAAAAATGATGGCGATGGTTTGTTTAGTGGAATCTTCAGAAATGTCTTCAAGTCTCTGTGTGTTTTCTCCAGAACCACGGTGAGACAGGAGCAGTTGACAAGCAGATCACGTCTTGTGGACACCCTCTCTCCTTCACCTTTCCTCGAACGTTCACACTTTTTTCATTGATCCTCTCCACCGTTTGATCATCCTGGCATTATTATCTCCTCGTGATTTCAATTTAAAGTTTTTTTGTGTTTCCCTTTGGCGTATCCTCCGAATCATCAATACGAAAAATAATATCCCCACCATATGGCCATCATCACACGTCCCTGTAGGACCGACACGGCGGGGGTGGATCGCTCCACTGGCCGTTTTCTTGACGTCACGTAGCCCGGCGAGCAGCTCACCTGTATGGTGTCGCCCGATTTGTACCAGAACTTCAGTGGCGCTATGCGCCCGTGGATCGGGTCGCCCGGATAGGGGCACCTCACGTCACCTGCGAACAAATAAAAAGACAACATCCCAATGAGGGAGACTATACCTTCATGGGATTCTTTACAACGATTTTAAGGTTTTGTTGTGCAAGACGTGTTGATGAGTAATTAAACAGAATCCATTCACTCCTCAAATATCCATACAACTATAATTACGCAGTTGATTAAACTTGCCCAGCCTGGAAAGTTTAATTGAAATAATAATAATAATAACGGTAATAACAGTTTGCTTTGCTTCCCGCTAAATAATTATGCAGTTGAAACGTATAGCAGCTAACTTCTCGATTTCAAACACGGACTCTCATCGTGAGGTACGGAAAAAGCAGACTCACGCAGTAGCCAAGGTTTAATGGACTCCACATCAGAGACCCACACCTTAGGCCCTTCCCTTTTCGCTGCAGCGCGAGCAAACGATTCCCGAATCGAAATTGCGTTTACTCGAGCAAATGACTTCTCTGCGTCGGAGCAATTAGTGCCTGCGTAGCCGAGGGTGCCAAGGAGAAGAAAAAAGGAGATGGACAGACGTACACGGCGACGGAATGATGTATGAGCTGCGATTGCACCGGTTACCTTTATCTGCTAACTCGAGGGAGAGGCGGGGCCAGTGGCACACGTGCTTGGGACAGAAGAGCCTCGGAGGGTCAACGTATGGGGAAGGAGTGATTTGGGGTGTGGGTGGCCGGATATTGCTTTCGCGCTTCTTTTCCCTCTTTTGTTGTCTAGTCATCCTATCTTCCATCGAAATAGCCTATTTCTATCTTGCTTACCTACCTATGCTCGAAAAGGACAAAATGACTAAAAGGACAAACTGACATCCGCGTCTGTCGTTTAGGGACCAACAAAAAAGTGAGATTGCGATGATCCCGAAAACTATGTAAATACCAGGTATAGTTTGTATTGTTTTTCGCTTCTTTTTGACTACGTGGTTGCAAGAGATATTATTTTCATATTTTGGACCGTAGCCAATACTTGATGAAAGGAAATGGATCGAAGGTGGTCCAGAACCTCTAGTTTTGGAAGTTTTGTACTGCGGGAAAAGTCGTGCGAATGTACCGTGAGCTACGGTCTGTAAATATACCTGTGGGGGATGTACAGCTTATCGTGAAACTCTCACTGATTCTCGAAACGTACAATGAATTTTCTGCTTGTTATTGGAAACATTGAAGTTTGCAACGAAGGAAAAAAAATATACAGTAACCACTATCCATTGTATCAGTTTTTTTTGCTTCCCACGCTGTACCCAATGATCCGAGGAAACTTCCAATCAAGTGCTCTTTTATTCCATCCACGAGGATGGACAATGACCAATCAATCGCGAGCCAATTTGCCACACACACGTACACATACACGCTATATATAGACACTATAGAGTACAGCAAAGGGGGACTTACATATTGGCGGCTGGTGCGACCACGTGCCGTTTTCGGTGCAGATGGCCGAGGCGGGGCCAACGAGCTGGTGTCCGGTCAGGCACGAGAAGCGCACCAACGAGCCCACCCTGTGCGTCTGGTCCTTGCGCCTCGACCACTGCTGCTGTTGGTTGTCCATCAGCTCCCCGTTTATGGGCGTCTCGGGCGTTGGACACGTTATCTCTGCAGACAGACAAACATGGAAATATTCCCTGTTGTATTATGAAGCAATTAAAACATCAAGCATTCTAAAATGGAGAATCAACAACTTGTTAGACTTGTATTGAAATTTACTTGAAAAGCTGGGAGTATACGCGTAGTAAACTTGAGACATGGATAGTCCCCTGATAAACTAGTAACCAAATCAAATATATTCCTTTTTGTTTTTGTCGATGTGCGTCCAACTTCCGTGTCAGTTTTCAACAACTTTCTCCCCCTCTAGGCCTGGATATATGAGCACGCATTACACGTGGAGGAGACCATTCTCCATCTCTATTAGCGAAAATGCTTTGCCACTGCGTAAAGTGGCCGTGCAATTTTGTGAATCATCCTGAGCTACCTGAAGCTTCAAGAAAAAAGGGGAAAAGGAGAGTTAGAAAAAAAGGGGGGTTAGCACGAGAAGCCTTCGAAGAAACGAAAGAGATGAAAGTAGGCAAAGGTACCCGCAAATGAGAATCAGAAAAAAGGCTTGTGAAGGAAGCTGGTGATTGTCGTCGTCACTGACGTCAGAAAAGGGAACGGAAGCGGAGGTAGTTGAGAGAAGAGAGAGCACTGAAAACTAAGAAGTGAGAACGAAAAAAGAGAAAGAAATTGGAGGTGGAGACGGAAAGGATAGTTTCGAGCGTCGGGAAAAATAAATGGCCCACAGCGGGTGATTTAATTTTTCAGAAGAACTTCACTAGGCACTCTCTGTTTCGCGGAAAACATATGGCGTGACTTGATACCACTGATGAAAGCTCCCGTTTAGAAGAACGAAGTAATAATACCAGCCTTTTTTTTCACTACAAGTAATTTCTTATTTATTTAATTACGTGACATTTTACGCGAGTATTAACTGAATATTGGTGGATTTAAATTGCCAAATTCACATCACTATATGAATCAGCACCTTTAACTTCACCCGACCTTTTTCAGTTTTCTGTCTTATCCCTTACTTGTCAGTCATTGGCATTTCTTTTTACACGTATCAATTAATTCAGTGAACGTAACGTGATCAAAACAGAAGAAAAGTGGGTTAGCTTCCGACCATCTATGCACAGTAGCCTGTCAAATGTAAAATCTTAACCATGCATCCCACGAAAACACTTCGTCTTCAAAACTATACCTGCCTAAAAAAAAAAAAAAAATAAACGATTTCCTGGAAACAGTGTGGCAGCCACCCATAAAATTCTGACCCTTGATCGGTAGGCAACCCTCGAGTTTTTTAGCCCAGCAAACTTTCCTCTGTTCTTTTGCCTTTCCTCTTTTCGTTGTCTACATACGCGTGAACCTATATAAGACACCGTAGCCAGATAACGACCCTCCCTTTGTCAGGAGCATGGACCTCGATTTTTTTACTCTCCAGGAGAAGGAGAGATGGGAAAGAAAACACGACGCGGAGCCTCCCGCTTCCCGAAGACAGGTGGAAAATTAAGCTCTTGTTATTTGTAATTACCTTGGCTTTTATCGAGCCTGACCTTTTCACGCTCCAAAAGACTCTGCGTCCCTATATTCATCGAACCAAACAGTTTTTGTCAGAAATCCCGTCAAGGGCTACTCTGCTTTCATTTGCCAACGACATTAGTTGTTCTGTATATCGTTCTCTAGTCGAATATTTTTTTGCGTTTGCTATGCTATTAATAACAAGATATGGTGACAAGCTTGATGGTTATGCATGTGGAAGCAATGTGTAATTTTGATGCTCTATTGCGATACGTAAAGTGAACTCAATGAAAACAAAAACGCTGCGAATATAATTTTTTAACATATCTGTAGTATCTCCAATGTACGGATCAATTATATAGAATAGTAATTTCTCTACATTATTATGCTAAGCATTCATACACCATATGGAACTGATGATTAATTTTACAATCGAATCAATAGACCAATTTACATGGTTGTATGTAACCCAATTACCGTCAGATTGAATCTCGTGAACATATTATATTAAAACCCACTCCACAGCTACATGTTTTTACTTTATTTTTGTCCAGAATTTATGGGGGCATGAAAAACGGGATTAATGTGCACTTAGAGAACAGTTTAAGGTTGCCAGTAAAAGCAAAAAGAGTTATAACCCGTACTAATTTGATGAATGATCAGGAGCGTTTTACCATTGTATTTCCATCCATCGCATACATACCTAACGCAAAATAATACGCTTACACGCCAACCTAAAGACATACCTAACGCAAGGCTTTTTAAATTTCATTAATTATTCTTAAAATGTATGATTAAAGTTGCATATACGTAATTGCAGCCCCTTATAAAGCACATTATGCAAGACGCGAGAAGTCCGATAGCTGCGAACTCTCGACATAGGTAGAACGAAAACTAGTAACTCGTCAAGCGTATCTACACATACAGTGTACAGGAAGTCGAAGTTTCGCGCCCATCCTATATGAGTCGACACTTGGGCCGTAACTTGGAAGATACGCTAAAGTTGGGCACACACCCTTGATGTAACAAACCAATTTCCACCCACGTCATTTTATCCATTTTCACGACTTTTTCAGTTTGACAATTTTTGGTTACGTTATTTGAGCAAAAACGATTGTATCCAGTTCGATCGGTATTGAAAACTTTGCTTACCTAAGCACGTGGGTATTGGTCCACTCCAGGTGCCATTGTTTGAGCATCTTATACTCTGGGAACCAACGAGCTTGTGGCCCCACATGCAAGTGAAGATCGCCCGGCCGCTGTAACTGTTATTGTGCTCGAGTAACTGGAGCTTTGGGTTCATGGGCTGAATAGGTGGACATATTATCGCTTCGCAACGCGGCATGTTAGCCGACCATTTGCCTAAAAAAGAAAAAAAATTATGTGCACCTTCGACGAATTCTATTACTTCAACAATTCACGAAAAACAGTTCAAGTGTCATGGTTACGGAAATAATTTCTATGCTGTAGAACTTAGTTGTGCCATATCTCTAATTAGTAAAATTTAAATTTTATCCATGATTTCCTCTCAACAAAATAAAATTGGTTCAACAATAAAAATTATTTAGCCCAATATTTACAAATTTTTATTGATCCCATGGCTTTGTCGAGTATCCTAGTAATGCAAGGGACACCCCAGAAGGTTATGATATGCGTAAGTATAATTTTCGAAACTATTGTTACAGATTTATATACATGAAGTAAAAAAAAAAATTTTAATAAATTTTTATGATCTCTAAATAAAGCTTATTTGGCTCTATCTCCATTATTTACGGAGTTACGAGCGTTTAAAGTTTTAGCAAATCATTTAGCCCAATATTTCGAGTTTTTATTGATCCCATGGCTTAGTAGAGGTTCTCAGTAATGCAAGGGACACCCCAGGAGGTTATGATATGCGTAAGTATAATTTTTAAAACGATTGTTAGAGATTTATATACGTTAAGTAAAAAACAATTTTTTAATAAATTTTTATGATCTTAAAATAGGGCTTATTTGGCTCTATCTCCATTATTTACGGAGTTACGAGCGTTTAAAGTTTTAGCAAATCATTTACCCCAATATTTCGAGTTTTTATTGATCCCATGGCTTAGTAGAGGTTCTCAGTAATGCAAGGGACACCCCAGGAGGTTATGATATGCGTAAGTATAATTTTTAAAACGATTGTTAGAGATTTATATACGTTAAGTAAAAAACAATTTTTTAATAAATTTTTATGATCTTAAAATAGGGCTTATTTGGCTCTATCTCCATTATTTACGGAGTTACGAGCGTTTAAAGTTTTAGCAAATCATTTACCCCAATATTTCGAGTTTTTATTGATCCCATGGCTTAGTAGAGGTTCTCAGTAATGCAAGGGACACCCCAGGAGGTTATGATATGCGTAAGTATAATTTTTAAAACGATTGTTAGAGATTTATATACGTTAAGTAAAAAACAATTTTTTAATAAATTTTTATGATCTTAAAATAGGGCTTATTTGGCTCTATCTCCATTATTTACGGAGTTACGAGCGTTTAAAGTTTTAGCAAATCATTTACCCCAATATTTCGAGTTTTTATTGATCCCATGGCTTAGTAGAGGTTCTCAGTAATGCAAGGGACACCCCAGGAGGTTATGATATGCGTAAGTATAATTTTTAAAACGATTGTTAGAGATTTATATACGTTAAGTAAAAAACAATTTTTTAATAAATTTTTATGATCTTAAAATAGGGCTTATTTGGCTCTATCTCCATTATTTACGGAGTTACGAGCGTTTAAAGTTTTAGCAAATCATTTACCCCAATATTTCGAGTTTTTATTGATCCCATGGCTTAGTAGAGGTTCTCAGTAATGCAAGGGACACCCCAGGAGGTTATGATATGCGTAAGTATAATTTTTAAAACGATTGTTAGAGATTTATATACGTTAAGTAAAAAACAATTTTTTAATAAATTTTTATGATCTTAAAATAGGGCTTATTTGGCTCTATCTCCATTATTTACGGAGTTACGAGCGTTTAAAGTTTTAGCAAATCATTTACCCCAATATTTCGAGTTTTTATTGATCCCATGGCTTAGTAGAGGTTCTCAGTAATGCAAGGGACACCCCAGGAGGTTATGATATGCGTAAGTATAATTTTTAAAACGATTGTTAGAGATTTATATACGTTAAGTAAAAAACAATTTTTTAATAAATTTTTATGATCTTAAAATAGGGCTTATTTGGCTCTATCTCCATTATTTACGGAGTTACGAGCGTTTAAAGTTTTAGCAAATCATTTACCCCAATATTTCGAGTTTTTATTGATCCCATGGCTTAGTAGAGGTTCTCAGTAATGCAAGGGACACCCCAGGAGGTTATGATATGCGTAAGTATAATTTTTAAAACGATTGTTAGAGATTTATATACGTTAAGTAAAAAACAATTTTTTAATAAATTTTTATGATCTTAAAATAGGGCTTATTTGGCTCTATCTCCATTATTTACGGAGTTACGAGCGTTTAAAGTTTTAGCAAATCATTTACCCCAATATTTCGAGTTTTTATTGATCCCATGGCTTAGTAGAGGTTCTCAGTAATGCAAGGGACACCCCAGGAGGTTATGATATGCGTAAGTATAATTTTTAAAACGATTGTTAGAGATTTATATACGTTAAGTAAAAAACAATTTTTTAATAAATTTTTATGATCTTAAAATAGGGCTTATTTGGCTCTATCTCCATTATTTACGGAGTTACGAGCGTTTAAAGTTTTAGCAAATCATTTACCCCAATATTTCGAGTTTTTATTGATCCCATGGCTTAGTAGAGGTTCTCAGTAATGCAAGGGACACCCCAGGAGGTTATGATATGCGTAAGTATAATTTTTAAAACGATTGTTAGAGATTTATATACGTTAAGTAAAAAACAATTTTTTAATAAATTTTTATGATCTTAAAATAGGGCTTATTTGGCTCTATCTCCATTATTTACGGAGTTACGAGCGTTTAAAGTTTTAGCAAATCATTTACCCCAATATTTCGAGTTTTTATTGATCCCATGGCTTAGTAGAGGTTCTCAGTAATGCAAGGGACACCCCAGGAGGTTATGATATGCGTAAGTATAATTTTTAAAACGATTGTTAGAGATTTATATACGTTAAGTAAAAAACAATTTTTTAATAAATTTTTATGATCTTAAAATAGGGCTTATTTGGCTCTATCTCTATTATTTACGGAGTTACGAGCGTTTAAAGTTTTAGCAAATCATTTAGCCCAATATTTTGAATTTTTATTGATCCCATGGCTTAGTAGAGGTTCTCAGTAATGCAAGGGACACCCCAGGAGGTTATGATATGCGTAAGTATAATTTTTAAAACGATTTTTAGAGATTTATATACGTTAAGTAAAAAATAAATTTTTATGATTTCAAAATAGGGCTTATTTGGCTCTATCTCTATTATTTACGGAGTTACGAGCGTTTAAAGTTTTAGCAAATCAGTTAGCCCAATATTTTGAATTTTTATTGACCTCATGGCTTTGTAGAGGTTCCTAGTATTGCAAGGGACACCCCAGAAGATTATGATATGCGTAAGTTTGATTTTTAAAACGATTTTTAGCGATTTATATACGTAAAGTAAAAAAAATTTTTAATAAATTTTTATGATCTCAAAATAGGGCTTATTTGGCTCTATCTCTATTATTTACGGAGTTACGAGCGTTTAAAGTTTTAGCAAATCATTTAGCCCAATATTTTGAATTTTTATTGATCCCATGGCTTAGTAGAGGTTCTCAGTAATGCAAGGGACACCCCAGGAGGTTATGATATGCGTAAGTATAATTTTTAAAACGATTGTTAGAGATTTATATACGTTAAGTAAAAAACAATTTTTTAATAAATTTTTATGATCTTAAAATAGGGCTTATTTGGCTCTATCTCCATTATTTACGGAGTTACGAGCGTTTAAAGTTTTGGCAAATCTATCAGCCCAATATTTCAAAATTTTATTGATTCCATGGCTTTGTAGAGGTTCCTAGTAATGCAAGGGACACCCCAGGATGTTATGATATGCGTAAGTATAATTTTTAGAACGATTGTTAGAGATTCATGTACGTAAAGTAAAAAAAAATTTTTTAATAAATTTTCATGATCTCAAAATAGGGCTTATTTGGCTTTATCTCCATTATTTACGGAGTTACGAGCGTTGAAAGCTTTAGCAAATTATTTAGCCCAATAATCCGAATTTTAATTGTTCCTTTGGCTTTGTATAGGTTCCTAGTAATGCAAGGGACACCCTAGGAGGTTATGATATGTGTAAGTATAATTTTTAGAACGATTGTTAGAGATTCATATACGTAAAGTAAAAAAAAATTTTTAAATAAATTTTTATGATCTCAAAATAGGGCTTATTCGGCTTTATCTTTATTATTTACGGAGTTACGAGCGTTTAAAGTTTTAGCAAATCATTTAGCCGAATATTTTGAATTTTTATTGATCCTATGGCTTTGTAGAGGTTCCTAGTATTGCAAGGGACTCCTCAGGAGATTATGATATGCGTAGATATAATATCAAAACGATTGTTACAGATTTATATACGTAATTTAAAAAAAAAATTTTTAAATAAATTTTTATGATCTCAAAATAGGGCTTATTTGGCTCTATCTCTATTATTTACGGAGTTACGAGCGTTTAAAGTTTTAGCAAATCATTTACCCCAATATTTCGAGTTTTTATTGATCCCATGGCTTAGTAGAGGTTCTCAGTAATGCAAGGGACACCCCAGGAGGTTATGATATGCGTAAGTATAATTTTTAAAACGATTGTTAGAGATTTATATACGTTAAGTAAAAAACAATTTTTTAATAAATTTTTATGATCTTAAAATAGGGCTTATTTGGCTCTATCTCCATTATTTACGGAGTTACGAGCGTTTAAAGTTTTAGCAAATCATTTACCCCAATATTTCGAGTTTTTATTGATCCCATGGCTTAGTAGAGGTTCTCAGTAATGCAAGGGACACCCCAGGAGGTTATGATATGCGTAAGTATAATTTTTAAAACGATTGTTAGAGATTTATATACGTTAAGTAAAAAACAATTTTTTAATAAATTTTTATGATCTTAAAATAGGGCTTATTTGGCTCTATCTCCATTATTTACGGAGTTACGAGCGTTTAAAGTTTTAGCAAATCATTTACCCCAATATTTCGAGTTTTTATTGATCCCATGGCTTAGTAGAGGTTCTCAGTAATGCAAGGGACACCCCAGGAGGTTATGATATGCGTAAGTATAATTTTTAAAACGATTGTTAGAGATTTATATACGTTAAGTAAAAAACAATTTTTTAATAAATTTTTATGATCTTAAAATAGGGCTTATTTGGCTCTATCTCCATTATTTACGGAGTTACGAGCGTTTAAAGTTTTAGCAAATCATTTACCCCAATATTTCGAGTTTTTATTGATCCCATGGCTTAGTAGAGGTTCTCAGTAATGCAAGGGACACCCCAGGAGGTTATGATATGCGTAAGTATAATTTTTAAAACGATTGTTAGAGATTTATATACGTTAAGTAAAAAACAATTTTTTAATAAATTTTTATGATCTTAAAATAGGGCTTATTTGGCTCTATCTCCATTATTTACGGAGTTACGAGCGTTTAAAGTTTTAGCAAATCATTTACCCCAATATTTCGAGTTTTTATTGATCCCATGGCTTAGTAGAGGTTCTCAGTAATGCAAGGGACACCCCAGGAGGTTATGATATGCGTAAGTATAATTTTTAAAACGATTGTTAGAGATTTATATACGTTAAGTAAAAAACAATTTTTTAATAAATTTTTATGATCTTAAAATAGGGCTTATTTGGCTCTATCTCCATTATTTACGGAGTTACGAGCGTTTAAAGTTTTAGCAAATCATTTACCCCAATATTTCGAGTTTTTATTGATCCCATGGCTTAGTAGAGGTTCTCAGTAATGCAAGGGACACCCCAGGAGGTTATGATATGCGTAAGTATAATTTTTAAAACGATTGTTAGAGATTTATATACGTTAAGTAAAAAACAATTTTTTAATAAATTTTTATGATCTTAAAATAGGGCTTATTTGGCTCTATCTCCATTATTTACGGAGTTACGAGCGTTTAAAGTTTTAGCAAATCATTTACCCCAATATTTCGAGTTTTTATTGATCCCATGGCTTAGTAGAGGTTCTCAGTAATGCAAGGGACACCCCAGGAGGTTATGATATGCGTAAGTATAATTTTTAAAACGATTGTTAGAGATTTATATACGTTAAGTAAAAAACAATTTTTTAATAAATTTTTATGATCTTAAAATAGGGCTTATTTGGCTCTATCTCCATTATTTACGGAGTTACGAGCGTTTAAAGTTTTAGCAAATCATTTACCCCAATATTTCGAGTTTTTATTGATCCCATGGCTTAGTAGAGGTTCTCAGTAATGCAAGGGACACCCCAGGAGGTTATGATATGCGTAAGTATAATTTTTAAAACGATTGTTAGAGATTTATATACGTTAAGTAAAAAACAATTTTTTAATAAATTTTTATGATCTTAAAATAGGGCTTATTTGGCTCTATCTCCATTATTTACGGAGTTACGAGCGTTTAAAGTTTTAGCAAATCATTTACCCCAATATTTCGAGTTTTTATTGATCCCATGGCTTAGTAGAGGTTCTCAGTAATGCAAGGGACACCCCAGGAGGTTATGATATGCGTAAGTATAATTTTTAAAACGATTGTTAGAGATTTATATACGTTAAGTAAAAAACAATTTTTTAATAAATTTTTATGATCTTAAAATAGGGCTTATTTGGCTCTATCTCCATTATTTACGGAGTTACGAGCGTTTAAAGTTTTAGCAAATCATTTACCCCAATATTTCGAGTTTTTATTGATCCCATGGCTTAGTAGAGGTTCTCAGTAATGCAAGGGACACCCCAGGAGGTTATGATATGCGTAAGTATAATTTTTAAAACGATTGTTAGAGATTTATATACGTTAAGTAAAAAACAATTTTTTAATAAATTTTTATGATCTTAAAATAGGGCTTATTTGGCTCTATCTCCATTATTTACGGAGTTACGAGCGTTTAAAGTTTTAGCAAATCATTTACCCCAATATTTCGAGTTTTTATTGATCCCATGGCTTAGTAGAGGTTCTCAGTAATGCAAGGGACACCCCAGGAGGTTATGATATGCGTAAGTATAATTTTTAAAACGATTGTTAGAGATTTATATACGTTAAGTAAAAAACAATTTTTTAATAAATTTTTATGATCTTAAAATAGGGCTTATTTGGCTCTATCTCCATTATTTACGGAGTTACGAGCGTTTAAAGTTTTAGCAAATCATTTACCCCAATATTTCGAGTTTTTATTGATCCCATGGCTTTGAAGAGGTGTCTAGTGACGCAGGGGACAACCCAGGAGGTTATTATATACGTAAGTATAATTTCAGAAACGATTGTCATAGCCTTATATACGTAATAAAAAAATAATATTTTAATAAATTTTAAAGACTAAAAATTCTTGCTATTTTTAACGATACTTCTGTTTCTAGACGGAGCTTCAGGTTTCAAGTTAAAATAAAAGAATGCACGAAATAGTGCCTCGAAAAGAGAGAGGGACCCGAGAAACAAAAGGTTCAATACAAATGAAAACAATATCTAGTTTGCAAAAGTGTTGTAATTTACTTATATTAGACTTAAATACGCTTACCATTATACTGGCAAGTGATAGCCGATGCTCCCTCGAGCCGATAGCCGTGCGGGCACTCGAACGTCGCAGCCTCACCGAGTCGCGGACCTTCTATCTTCGCAATCAGAGGTGGCTCTGGTTTCTTCAGCTGTGGGCAGTGCACGTCTGAAACAAAATACACGATTTATCGCTCTAATCCTATTTAACTGCTCACAATGTCTTCCTCTTGTATTATTTTTTTAGGATTTCTATGCAGCTTTATTTACACATGGATGTATTCCAGACATAACTAAACAACTGGTAAGTGATTTACATTGGTCGGTTTTGGAGTTTTGGATTGACAAGAATGAGGAAGTACGTTTGACTAGTACGAGTTGACCTAAACCTCGCTGGAGTTCATTTTTGTATTCATGGCCAAGAACTTGATAGCTTGGCTAAGGCCTCGATCCTCATCTAATTCTGCAGTTTTATTAATTTGCTTTTTTTCAATGCACTTTTTAGTAATATTTTTTTTAAAACTATTATACAGTGTACTAATTCAGTAGTGTGTATTTTTCATTTTAAGTACACCCTCTAATCATGAACAACCTTTTCTATCAACTGTCACGTTAATAACTCAAAAGTTGTTAGGTAGATGCATTAATTAAAACATGAAAAATATCCTGTTTTAGTATGTCGATATCGTCGATCCTGCTCCACATTTCCTCGAGCATCGTTTATTACGCTGTGCTGTGTGAAGCCATCATCAACAGGCACATCGCTGTAGGTCAATTAAAAACTGATTTTAATTAACGCGGCGATGGAGAAAAATTACCTCATTCAGTAATAATTGAATAATTAATTGAATTGAATAATAGTAGTAGAACATGTCTTAACAGGTTTTTGTAAAGGACGAAAGAGTGTTTAGATTTTTGTATGATAATTAATGATAATAAAAAATAAAAGAAATCAATTTCCTGAAAGTATTGTTTTTTTCAGTTTGTTGGATCGATTGAATTATCTTTTTTTTTTTACGGCTCCAAAATTAAAAACTGTTAGTAGATACAATGTGATTACGCAATCTTGGTGATCATGACAATTTCGCTCGAAAAATCATACTCATTATAAAATGAGACCACTTATTTTAATGACGAGCTCTTACGCTTCTCTGGAGACAGAATTCGTTCTGTTTCCTCTGGAATCTCAAGCAGTTACCATACATGGTCAAAGTCAGAATTTTAATTACATTTTTGCTCATAGTACAAAGTGTCGTTTTTTGTCTACCCCTGACGGCGGTACACGTACACGTGTTAACCCCAAACGCCGAGCTAACACTCAAAAGGGGAATGCGTGGGTGACAAAAATATTTTGCTTGAGAACGCACATGTGTTTAATACCACAAGGTGCTTGGATAACTTGAGCTTTGTTGGACATTCTGGGCTGTCGTTGACCCGTGCGGTAAATGAGTACAGGTATACGATACTTCCTTTCGAGTACGTCGAAAAATTTTTAAGTGTATGTGTGTATACTCACCGACGACGTGTACCTTGATGGAATTCGTGAGGCCTCGAGGTGTCGTGCAGGTATAGATGCCCGAGTCTTGGGTTTTCGCGTAGTATATCGACAGCCGATACTTCCAGTCCCTTTCAATCTGGGAAATCGCCCAGCCTGCAAACAACACGAAATTCCTTGTGTTTACTGGACTGTTAAAATAATATATTAAATCTTATAAAAATAACGAAGCATGAAACAATCAATGAAAATCATTAGGTTTCTTGTTCACCCTCGCCCGAGGTTCCTCCACTTTACGATTAAGCCACAGAAACTTGAATACATTTTTAAAAAATTCTCAAGCGATATTACTAGAAAATCTAGCATCCAGAGACTCCAAAATACGAAGTGGAAAAATAAACACCACTATTTACTTCGTAAAGGTATTCCTAGACCGCCCAACATTATGTCACCCATGCATGCACGTACATCACTTTTCCCCTTGCAATTTCCTCCGTCTAAAATAATATCATCCTGATAAAACATGCCCCGTCCGACTGCCACCTTCATATTTTTTCACTCGCTCGCATGCAAACTGGTGAGTAAGTGGAAAGTCAATCATCTTGGCAAATGGGTGGAATTGACGGTAACGAGCGTGGCATGTGTGCGAGCGATACTGGGGATACGTGCAGCGACATTAATCTGTCTGGCGGTGCCGCCGGTGCTTCTACCTTAACTACACTGGACGCCCGTCAATGCTTCATCGCGATGAACCGGACGATTGCCTCGTGCGTTGCGTATATTTATAGGCACAGTAGAGAACCCTGGCGTAAATAACGCTTGTCCTTAACTACAGCGAATTATTCCCTTGCGTCACCAAAAATTGCGTGTATGAGAGCTGTTGGGTGGACCCCAATATGCTGAGGCTTGGCGTGTGAGAGTTTTCCGTGTTACGTGAAAAAAAAAACTTCCGGAGTAGGGTATGTATTAGATTGTCTAATTTTTTTGTATGCGAAACAAGTTTTTAAACTGGAAAAATTTCTTAAGTAGTGTAGCCACATTTTGGTCTGGCAATTCGGTAATTTGACACGCAGCTTTATAGATTGTCTATTGGGTTTCAATATGTTTGAAAACAAAAACAAAATTCAAGTATAAAATTCATCGTATAACTTATAGAAAATAATAAATAAAAAAATCGCATTGTTCTTGCTCTCTCACACGTTTTAGACTCCTCTGAATATTTGCCGCATATAAACATAAAATACACACCACACCGCTAGAACTACGGACGTCGATGATAAAAAACGAAATTTTAGAGTTTAAGAGCTACAGAGCAAACGCATTTGAAATTGATTGCAGCACCAATCAGTGACATCAGGACAGGGAAAGGAAATAGTGGCGTGTGTGATCAATGCCTGAGATGAATGATATCAGTTTCAGGATGACATGGCATCCGCGTGTACCTGTGTCCATACAGCTGTTCGTACCAGAGAGGGCTGAAAATCGTCCTAGCAACGGTGTCATCATCGAAATAATCCTGTTCAAAACAAAGTTTGACCTTTTTCAAATGTTATGATGATATGTCTAAGAAATTTTAAACTATGCACAAGATTGGGCAAATGAAAAATCCACTGATACCAAACGATAGTACACATACAATTACACGTTCCTATACACATATGGATGATTGGGGAGTGACCACAGCTACCAGCCGTGCCTGCAATATATTACTCGGTGACGAGAGTAGGGAATGAGAAAATGGTCTTGCTCATTTTTGCGAGCACATACTCACACATACTTGCATACATAGGAAGAGAAATGAAATTTGTGGGTAGCGGTGGTCTCTACACCGTTGGAATAAGAGACGAGTACTGATTCCTCCTCTTTATTTTTTCTCCAGCCCCACCTCGTGTGGCTGCGAAATTAAATTATATTTAACCTGCCACTATTGCTCAACTGCCTGCCACCCACGATAATCACGATTTTTTTTTTCTGAGTATGTGACTGACGAGGACTTTAATTAAAGAAAAAGGTCAAAGTAATAGGGGGTCCCAAGTGGGTAATTATGTTGATTACACTGAAATAATGCCTGTGTATTTGGGGACCTATGTTGGGAAGACTAGAATATATGACAAAATTAAATGTGAATACACTCTCAGTACGTGATGACACTACTATTTTGAGATAAAAAAAAAGGATATATTTAAAGCTGTACTAAAACCAAATTTGACTGAAAAGTTGTAGAGCTGTACTAACCAGTCAAGTATTGTCGAAAATTCGAGGTCCAGGTCCACTCGGGGTTGCCGAGGCGCCTGGCAAAGAGACACTCGAGATGCAGGATACTCCCAGGAAAGACGGCCAAGGAGCCCGAGGGTTCGAACGTCGCCGAACCCGCTGGGAGCCCGAAGAGTATCGTAGGCGGCACATCCTCTGAAACAAACATCGTAACGACACCACAAGGCGCACTTTATTGCTTTGGTTGAGGCTGCAGTGGCTACTTGCCTGTGAATCCCACAGGGAAGTGAAATATAGGACTTTTCCATGCTCGGACTGAGGGAGGGATTTCTTTGATTTACTTTTTAGGAATTTTTTTCTGATGGACACCATAAAAGTGCTTGTGGGTCGTGAGCACGAAAATGAACAAAGAGGAAGTCAAGGACATCTTGAAATAAATAAAAAGGGGGATTCATTGCTTTTTTTCTGGAATATCCTTTCGGTGTTTAAGAGGAAATAGCATCTTATGCTCATTTCTTATCCGTCTGACGCGGTCAAAGCCTCCCATTCGCTTCACTAGAACCCTCCCGTTAATAACCCACAGCTACTTTCGCCTCTTTTATTTCTCTCTTGTAAAAGGTTCTTCGTCGTTCATTTGCTATTTACATATAAAATGCAGTACTGGCATCTTCCCACCACACTGTCTACAAAAAAAAAAAAAAAATTTTAAAAAGCCCTGAATATTCATGGACCATCCTTTTGTGCCACCTCCGTATAGATACGCATGTTGAAGAAGACGGTTTATTTAAGATTCTGTTCTCTTCATCCCCCACGTACCCTTTAAGGCTTATTTTCTTTTCTGCTTCTCATTCCTCCCAAATATTTTTTCTTACTCACGAGTTGTTTTCTAAGCATCGTCTGCTGTAATTCACCCTAAAGATTTGAGGGTTGTACGAAATAAACATAAATAAGCTACGGGGTTTGGGGGATAGCCATTTATTTACGATTTGATTGTAAAAGAGTATAAATTTTGTGGAAGTACCAGAATTATAGAAAGGATTGAAGGAGGCGTAAGAATGGACACAAAGGAGGAATTAAGAGAAAACTACGAATTTTATTGTGATGTCTTCTTTTTATTGATTCTGTCCTTTCAATAAGTTTGACTTTGTCAAACAAAGTTTTTTTTTGCTGTTATTAGTATGACGTGAAATAGAAGATTTTAAATTTTGTAAGAATATTGATTGGCAGAAGAGATGTGAAGAAGGAGTGAATGAGTTAAGCTTTGGTGGGCTTTGAGATCCGATGACTAGCCATTAATGCAGTTCTCATGCAAATATGCGCGAACATTACGTATACAAATGGTAAACAATTTTTTTACGCTCAAAGGTAGAAACAGCAAACATGATGTATTGTAATTTTTTTGTTTACCAATCTCAGACAAATGAAATAAAATTTTTTTAAAAGAAACACATTAATATTTTGATTACTACCGTCTGCCTATAATCGATCTATACTACTTAAATTTATGTTAAGGATTTTCAAAAGAGTTAAAGATGGGAAATTAAGGATAAATAATATTTCGAAATAAGTACAAAATCAAGTAGTTGAAAGGACAGCTGATTAATGATTCCATACATAAAGAGAGTAAAAAAAATAAAAGATACGAAGCTGCATGAGAAAAATATTTTGATTTGGTAAATAAAAAAATTACGTTTTTGCGATAGTCTGACCATAGAATGTACAACTAAAAATCAATTTTAGTAGATCCTGAAGCAACTGTATGTAGAGAAAAGCAATAATAAAACTATTCTTAACTATACATGAATATACGTAAATTTCTTACGCACGTCTGACCATAATCGATCTACACTACTGTATAATCACACCAGTGAATCCCAAAGCAATCAGAGATAGAGAGCACCGAGGAATCCTAATCAGAGGAGCACATAGTCCAAAGAATAAGAATTTCTCTCGGAAAATCCGAGACCGCAAAACGAATCTGTAATTACGTGACAAAGTCCAAATGCGAATTTGCATACGCACCCGAAGCACCCGTTTCCTGACTTTTGCGAAAAGAGCCCACTCACACATTCATGACTCTTGGCACTGTGACGAGCTCTATACGTGGCCAGAAAGTTAATAGTAAGATGGTATAGGCAAGGATAAGTGAGAGCATCGTTTCTTTGTCACCGCTGAGAAGTGACTGTCTGCATTGCCAAACATCGTTACCAGCGTTACCGGATAGAAAAATGGAGAAGAAAAAATTTTTTTTGAGGTTTGATGTTTTCTACGTTTTATAATTTTTCTTCTAGCTCCTGTAGGCAGAGATCGAAATTTTTTAATAGGTGCGTTTGTTTGTGTGCGCACGAGTTGACTATTTTGACAATGATACACTTTTTTATGTTGCGAACCTCAAATGTAAAATCTAAATTTTTAATTTTCAAGTAGAAATACTACAGTATGGGCAGACATACCAACTACTCTTTCTCTGTTGTCTTTTACTTTCAAGCCAGAATATAACTAAATTATTCACATGATGGAGGTGACGGCACATTAAATTAACGAGAATAAAAGCCGCACGTAAAACGAAGTAAATCAGAGTAGAGGCCGGGCGACAGGGAGGATAAACCCAAAAAAGGGACGAAGGCCAGATAAAGACTCGTTTATTAAATGGACTGGTAGGGCATGTAACTCTGGTGAATTGGACTTCTCGTACGTGACGTTATTTCGTGGAGATGAGCTAGACCCCAAAAAAGAGGAACCAGAGGATCACTCTGTATGAGATGATGAAGCTTTTGTCTGAAGGGAGAGAGAGAGAAACAGAACGATGGTGGGAGCACGCGCTCACTCTTATTCTTTTATCTTCAATCACAAATTTTATGCTTCCCTCTGACTGTGTATAAGAATTAATTTATCTTTTTCGTAAAAAAAAAAAACCATGAATTTTGTTGCAATTATTTTCATGCAATCGAAAGCAAGAAATGTTGTTTACGATTTTTTTTTCTCTTTTGACAACTTGAAAAAAATTCAATAACTCAATGATAATATTATTGCTCAAAGAGAAAAAAAGTTAAGAAATAATAGATATCAAGAAAAAGCATTAGCTCGAAAAAAAGATAATGGATTGAAACGAAAAGAAGCCAAACGATGTAAGATGGCTTAGACGGGATGATCGAACAAACTCCCAGCACGCGATACAGCAGTTTTAGCTCTTACTTCTCATGAGATCCTTCCCTTAGGAAAACAGCTAAACTTCTCCGTCTCTTTTAATACAAAGAACAGACGGTACTTGTGAAAAAAGTGTACAGACTCTGTAAGGATAATACTTACCGGTGTAATTAGATATGGCAGTAGTGGCTATACAGGAAGGCAGTTTTCCACTCCAGACGGCGTTGCGGCATTTGAGAACTGTGTCGCCGACGATTTTGTACTTGCCGATCTCGCGACATCTCACTGTCACCTTCTCCCCATGTGGCACTGTGATTTCTCCCAACTGAAAAATTAGAAAAAAAAAAAAAANAAATGTTCATTTAACAGTATTCTATCATACAAATAATTGGGAGATTTCTACAGATAATTTCCTTATAAATGCAATTTTACGAATTTTTTCCTAAGGTTACATGTTTAACTAGGATTTAAAAAAAATCAAGTATACTAAAAACAGTACAGTTAGCTTTATTTTTAATCGTTCATTATGAATACATATCATCAGTATGTTTGCAATATATTTTAATGACAGTATGTTTATCATCTATTTTACATAATTGAACAAACATTTGTAATGAAAATAGTTTTTCATTAATTGTAAGCCCTTTCTTTAAGTACCTACATATTGTGGGTATTATGAACGCTCCTGAGAATGAGTGGGTGAGCGTATGTGACAGATAAAAGTGTGATGTTAGAAATTATATCAAGTTGTTTTGGATATATTTTTTCTTATGACTTTTCATTTCTTAACTATTAAAATGTTCATTGAAACTTTTATTTTTTTAACACTCCTGAGTGAGAGATAAGGTAACTTGCTGGGTCATCCAGAATCGTTAAGATAATTAAAAAGTTCTTTTTCTTGAGCCTTTTTTTTAGAAGTAAGTGAATAATTTTTTTCCATGAGAATTTGTAATCCTTCCTTTTTTGTTTCGTTGTTAACTTTAATTTTTTTCTTTTCTGAGAAACTTAGACTCCTGCTTATAGCTTAAAAACGAATAAATACTTTTGCATGAACCCCAATAATAAATTTTCGATGTAGTGAAATTAAGTTTTACGATCGCGAAATAATAAATTCCGCGCCATCAATACACATACGTGCACGTATATTATTAAACTTCAACAAAAACGAAGAGCTAAACCAAGAAGTACGATTCAAATGAAAAACTTTTTAACCCCATAGAATATCGTCGTAGTTGTCGTCCCTCACAAACGTATGATTTTGCGATTTAAGCGCCAATGGCAGCCTGGATATGCAGAAGATGTGCAAGAGAACAACGTCCAAGTCGTGATCGGAATGCAGACTCGTCCTTTTGCCAAATAGAAGAAATAGTTTCTCGCACCACTACTCGCTCGATATTTCAGGTATGGATTTTTCTCAGTTGGTTGGCACGCATTAAAATACCCTCTAACGGTCTTGTGGTCTTGCTTACTGATCTCCTTTTTTGGCTAATAATTTTGGGGGCTGTCCAGGGGAGATTCCATACACACTCTGAATTTCCCATGTCATCCTTGAGGGGAAAAAACATCGAGGAAGTACTTTGCACAAGGTACGGACGGTTAATCGAGTTTTTTCCGTGACTTTAGCCGCAATTTATCAACGTCACGACGGTGACTTACGTTAATATTAAAGCAGATCTCAGACTCCCCTCAAATATTTGGTCGTTTATTTCTAAGCATAGATAATATGAATCTCTGAAAGGTTTTAATTGAAATATTCACATTGTTATTTATCAAAGTTGTTGAGATCTATGTGACTGCTGGATATTCAAACACAACTTTATAAATTTATGTTATTAAATCAGGTGCGTGGATTACCTAATGCCTGTCCAGTATTGCAGCCCAATCTGGATGATTAATGAAAGTAACATCTGTATTCCCAAGAAATAAGATCACATAGTATATTAGGTAATTTTTTATGGTATAAAAATGAATTCACAACGAATACGTAAATCTTTCATTTTCAGTCATACTGGTACGCTCTGTCTACGAAACAAGAAGGCAATTAAAATTATCTAAAATTCAAACTCTCCTGAGCCAGCATAAATTAACCCTGGCCAGCTCACTCCTCTCCAACTCAGTAGACCTGGAGCTAAGACGAGGTTAAAAGAAGCCCCGAGGAAAATTCTCAAGGCGACAATAAGTCATTGCGTCGTTGCACCCGAAAAGTTTCAAGCTTTGAAGAGCCCCGCAGCCGCAGACATGCCTCGAGGCGAAATCGCAAGCTGCCGAGCGACGAGACAACGACTGTGTCAATGCACGGGAGCAACGAAACCACGTTGGGGGTAGATTACTCTGCGGTTCAGGAATTCGGCGCTGGTATGCGATCCCCCGAGCGACAAGGTATGCCAGCACTTGATTGGACGAACAGATTTTTTGCCGAGATAGGGTGTTTTCTTTTTCGACGGATTTTTACCCCAATTTGTCTTTTTTCTTTTTTTTTTTTTATGGTGGAGCAAACAATGCATTTAAATTTCGGTGAAATACAGCTCAACTGAGACAAATGTTTTTCGTTGGGTCTGCGGTGGAAATAGTTAATTAACATGCACGAGCCAGGAGTGTACGTTTGTCGTGGGGATTTCGATCCGTACGTATTTCATTTCTCCGTAGTCCGTGACGCAATTATTCAGATTTACTCGATACCCAAAAAATTTTGCCAAAAGATGATTCAACATTTGTGTGTTAATTGATACCTACGAATAAGAATAGGTATATAAAAGTCTGGACGAATATTTTCAGTCTGCATGTGCACAAGCAAAAAAATACTCTTACTGAGAATTTCTATGAGGGAAAATTATATTTTTAATGATATGCCTAAAATTTATTTCACACACTTTACATCCATACAAAAGTTCGTCCTCGGTACATTGTTCTATGTGAGAAATTCATCGATTATTTAGACTGATGATAAAACAAAACTTCTGATTTATTTAATAGACTTGAATGTTGCATAGAATACGAGATCGTATCATAAATAAAAATTGGTTGTGTAAACATCTTTGTAAAAAAATCTAAAAAAAATCTTTTTAAATGCGATACTAAAAAAAAAAAGTCATTTATACCATGCGGGTATTAGCCACATGAAGTCACTCAAGGTACCATTAAGAAATAAATAAAACTGGTTTAAGGTACAAGTACAGCAAAGCAAGAGGAGTCGTCACTTTTTTGCCGAAGCAGTGCTAAAAAAATTCAAGTGTGTCCATCATCGACTGGCACCACCACCGTTGCTGTTCCTTCCATCTTCACAAAATCTATACTGTACAGGACATGTGAAAAGTCTCCCATTTCCTATTGACGAGTAAGCGAGCGTTGCCACCATCGTCATCAGGCAGAAGCGTAAAAAGCTGAGAGGTCTCGACGAAAAAAGCAAAGAGGAAAATTTAAACGTGATATATATATGAGTCTCTGTAGAGCACATTGCAATCGACGACATCGGCAATTTCCACCACCGACCGTGTACATACAGCTGCTGCTACGGTGACGGCGTCACGTGCACGTTCAGTTCCGCTGTACTCAAAAAAAGAATGAGAGAAATGGACGCTTGAAAATACAACAAAGGGGGAAGAAGAAGGAACTAGACTGGCCAAGGAAAACGCAGCGAAATGAAATTTGGCAAAGCTTTTCTTCGGTGTTCGCTCTGTGTGAGAAATACTGTGTGTGCACAGCGTGACGCAACCACTGTATACTTTTATTTGTAATACGACCGCCTTTTCTCTCTGTCTACGTTTTATGTACAATGCTAGCTTTTTTATTTTTTATTTTTTACGCAATTGTATTTATGGATTTTTTGGGAGGGGGGCATTTGAGAGAATTTATGTGTGTGACATTTAGAGACGAGCAAATGTGTCGAGCACCCGAACTTTTATACAGTGGAGAGCAAGTCGTGCATTTTATTTCACCTCCTTTCTTTTTTATCGGATTTTCTGCTCTACTTTGTATTTTTCGCTTCATTTGGCACTTGCTTCCGGCGTCGCCAATTTTGCCGAAGCCTCGCCTCGTCCTTCCGCCGAAAAAATCCACGTCCAATTTTCACCACACTTTTTTATTTTTCAACTTCTTTGTTATACTTTCTTGCTTTTAATCTTTTTTTTTCCTCTGTTTTATTTTTCATTTCCAGAAAAAAAATTTAATAAACTCCACGCCGTTCAATCGGAAAAAATTCAAAGATTTTACGAGATGGAAATAAAACTGGAGCAAAATTGCAAACTACGGAAGTAGGTCGTGCAAATAAAAGAATCTCTTTTAGCAACGTTGTAAGGTTTTTTTTTTTTTTTTCTTAGCCTGCATATGACAGATAATTAACTGCTGTAAAAAAAGGCCCCATAGGAATGCTATAGAGAGGGAAAGAAAGTATGAAAAGCGTTGTAAGTTCTCCGAACTGCTGGCAAAAAAAATTAATACTTTCATAATATTTTCAAGTAAGCATTTGAATGTTTCGACTGATTCAAGTGCAATTTTTTCCCGCTGGAGATGGTATTTGATAATAAAAATTGTAACTTTCTGCGGACGCACCCACGAGCTCAATTTATTACATTTAACTAAATGACAGTGTAATAGCTTACACGCGAAAATCACTTTGCCCTTTTCGAGTAGTGGTATAAATTATAGTACCTCAAGTGCACAATATCACTACTTGAGAATCACATTAAAAACCATTAGTTCCAACAAAAGAAGTAACGAGATGGCTGGTAGTAGTTGCAACTAAAGGGAAAAAAGGAATTATGCTCCAAGAAAATACTCTACGCTTGCGCTATCGTAAGAAATGAGGCGGAAAAAACGAGATGAATAAGCCGTCTTGGCTGGTACGAATCGTTGGTGGCAGCTAGAGTTTTCTTTTACTCTGCTCTCACTGGCCATTTGAATGCAAAGTAGTTTAGTAACGCAACCCAGAAGGTGAGACAAAAAATCCTCACTGGCAAGATGTGAAGAAAGAAGGGAGAGGATTAAGGGACTCGAGGAGAGGTTTAAGTGCCTGTGGTGGGGCTACACAATGCGCCAGCTAGCTAGCAAAATATCCCTTACGACCTTACCATAGTTTTCCATTTGTTCATAAAACTACATCCTTGCCTATAATCCTCTAGTACCTCTCGTCTGGTCCATTTCGAGAAATTTTATATTCTCTCATCTACACTCTACACCAAAGAAACGAACAAGACCAATTTTCTAAGCTGCGTCTGACATGACGCTGACTCGTACTACTGAAAATGTGATGTAACGCCGCTCGTCCCTCCCTTTAAAAGGGGATGGCAATCCTTGATGTAAGAGATGATTTAAAGTTTGCGTGACGTGCATTTGCATACTGGCTGTGACCAAAAAAGCTGGTGTGTTTCATACAGAAATCTTACTGATCGTTAAAAAATGCAATCAATAATTCTAAAACAAAAGTTATCCGTATGCCATCAATAAACAGATATACTTCCATGATCTTTTTTTCATACCTTTCGTAGGTACAGACAAATAACTCTCAACTAAACATTCAGAGCGGCCATCACTACGTTCAACCACGTCTCGACGGGGGAGAGAGTGAAATTCAATGTGGGTACGTGTGCACCAAAAATATCGATTACTGGGAAAGGCGAAGCGGAAGCTGCAAGTTATGGGTCTTGCCGGAAAATTTCCTCCACTTTCTCCTGACCGTAAGGTACATCTTCGTAAATCTGTCTGCAGAACGTGGTGTGAGTACCCAGAACGTAGAGGAGATATAACGAGCAGCCAAAAAGAGGAACTGCTATCGTTAAAATCTGCAAACGAACGGCCAAGTGAAGAGCCGTAAGAAAAAACGAGAGACTGGGGATTACAATTATTCTAACTCATGAAGGAAAATTTAATTTGAAAGATGTCTCCAGCTTGCACAACTGTAATGCATAAACGTATCTAAAAAAAACTCATTAATATGCATTCAATGGGAGCGTCGCAATTAAAAGAGAAGCTGTTCTCGACTCAGGGAGAGAGTTCACTGACATTTACTATCTGCGTATCAATAAACGTATACTCACCGATGTCGTGAGGTTTTTGTAAGTGACGATGAGAAGGGGCTGCAGACCCTCGAGTTTGCACCCGAGCTGTGGCTGGGACGTCGACTCGCTTCGATCTGTAACAGAAAAAGAGAAAAAATTTGAACGAATCACTTGAATTTCCCGATGAAAACGGATTTTCTCTCTTCCTCTCGTTAGCAGCGTATAAATCACAATAACTATGAATTCGAAACGAAGCTATGCCTGACGATGGCCTATGCTTCTGATGCTACTAGGAGTTGCTTTTAAATTTCGTTGTCGTCATTAGTCACAGAAGCAAAAGATTGTTTGAATTTCAGATAGAGTATCTCGTTATTTTCGTGCAGTGAGTATGACTGAGACAAAATCACGGCTGAACGAATGTATGTATGTAAACTGTCGTTTTTTTTATGATACGCGATCTTTATTGGGATCGAAAAATATTTTTTAAGTAATGCCAACTAATCATTTACACAAAATATGAAATATTCATACGATGAATAAGGTAAATTCAAAAATGTGGGAATTAATTCACAATTTTTAGCTGAACGAAATTTTTAGCTGTTTTAATCTCTTTGTTTACAGAAAACAAAATATTCCATTAATAAATAAGTTATAATTATCATAAATCTGATTTACACAAGGTTCAGTAATAAATAGTGATAATGTCTCTTTTATTCAAAGCCTCGGTTAAAACTTATAAGGAATTTTAATTATGAATCGACTTAAAAAACAGATTGAGTATCTGAATTCACTTATCGAAAAATATATAATTGCCATTAATAGTGCCGTTTGATTCACAGTTTTAAGTAACTTTAAAAACAACATACTTAATAAAAGTTTATACATTTAATGTTATGATGTACTTTGTAACCGTTAAAAACTATCTCTCCCCTAGAACTGGAAAAAAAATGTAAGAAATCTCATGATATTTTCTGTACTTTTTTACTCATTAGCATAGCTCAGACAGCTAATGAGGAAAATTTTTCTCTCACTTTTGCAGACATTTTTATTCTTTTTCCCCATGCATAGCCAAAGGAAAAAAAATTACTTAGTACCAGTTTTAGTCCCAGGGAGTTTCCATGGCATCGAATAACGCGCGAAAAGAGGCACCGACTCTCCGTGATATCCTACGTAAATGAACGTGAACGGAGCAACAACGCCAAGTCGAATCGACGTGGATATACGTACTTAATATATGCGCATATCTTTACAAAACAAAAAGTAATTACGCGTGTGGTGCCTCGCAGCTTCACGTACAATTTTCGAGCTTTTTTGCGTGAGATTATTCTCACGGACACTCGTAATCCCTTTGAGAATAATTGCTTCTCGAAAACCCTGACCATCTCTTTTTCTTTGGGCGCACTTGGTTCCGTTAATATTTTCAAGGGCTGCCAGCCCCAAGCAGTTGATGGTAAAGTAAATCGAGGGAAGAGAGCGAGACTTTAATTAATTTCGTCGAGATTATTTTTGCAGATAAATGACTCTACTGTGGTCTCATTTTCTAAGCCTCTAGTTGTAGTTATTTCTACTTCGTTTCTCATCTAAAATTTTAAAGCATCGTGGGGTTGTTAATCTTTAAATTTTTTATAACTTTACTAATAGGGCACAAAACAAACGAGTTGAAGGTAACAATGTAAAGTAAATAATTTTTGCCGCTCGAATAAAATATACGTAAGTAAATGTTGTTGATCATAGAAGAGCCAATTTTCTTTGCCAAATAGCGAAAGAAATTCTGATGTGGATTAAGCGGTGGGTCGAGAGGAGATGGAACGAGATTAACTAAATTAATCGATCATCGGATCGGTGTTTGCTTGACCTGATTTGCTTTGGTTGCTCTTTTTTACCCAAAACACACTCGTTATCTTTGTCTCTCCGAGCTTTCGATACATTCGAGCGTAATGTGAGCTTTTGGTGTGCCAACCACAAATCCGTACGAACGAATGGACTGTACTTGAAACATCGAATTCTGAGCTCTTTGAATGAAACAACAGCGTATAGAAATTTGAAATTAATTGCAAAGTCATCGACGCTTATTTCATGCCCAAATTAAATAATTGAACAAACTCATGTAGAAAAAATTTATCATTGGATACAAGAAATTTTTAAATTGATAATCAAATTTTGCTTGGTCGTCAGTCGTTGACAAATGAAATATTCACTCTCGCATTTGCATTTTCCTAATTAGTATGCTCCGTGCGTGAAAAAATTGTAATTCAATAGCGCAATTATAACAAAAAGGGGCATCGCATTGCGCCCGCAAATGACAGTATAAAAAAAAACGGGGTTGACGCAACTAAAAAAGTTTTTAAAGCGAACGCAAAAAAAAAATAACAGAACTTTCCCATTTTTAATTATCTTAATGCATTAGAGGAGGAGGGAGGATTGCCAGCCATTCGTAAAAAACTACTTTTCTCGACGGGCGCGGCATTTATGCAAACGACAGCGTCGGGAACGCAGTTCTCTCTCTTCGAACGCCGGGAAATGGAGAAGAGGAAACGGTATTATACATGTACAGGCTTTTTAGCAAAGTTTTTCGCGGTCGACCGAGACGGAAAGTTTCTGTTTAACCGCGGGAATTCCGAGCTCTCCAGCTGATTGATACACGTAACTTTATGTTTTTTTGAAGTGAATCTTTCAACAGCGTTTTACCACTTTTAGATTCCGTGTGGGAGTTGATGAAAAACTGGATGTTCCGGGAGTTCATAAATATTATGTGGGAGTGCCTATATTTTGTTTTTCAAACCCTTATGCCAGTAACATTTTCTTCAAATACTGCATTGGTGGATTCATCAAGCACAAACATGATTTTTTTTTTTTTACTTAAGAGAAATAAGAAAGATAAAAAAATACAAAATTACAAAAGGCCAGTGTTGATGAAAAATCGACGCTAAAACTTATTTTTTCACTTACATCTCAAAAATTTCTAAACCTATATACTGCAATAGTAAAAACAACCACTAAAAACAATAGTGAAAATTTACCCTGATAACTTGTGTCTTTTTAGAGTTACTCAGCGATATTTAAAATGTATTGAATTCATCTCTGCATCCTCGAGGAGGTCCTTAAGTTTTTTCACATTTACTAGGCTTCAGTTACGTTTGTAACTGTAAAGTAGAAATAAAAATATTTTCATTCAAAATTGTTGAAGAAATATTTTTGCAAAGCATCATTTTAATGTATGCAAAAGTTTTACTTTTATTAGAGTCGTGAGATATACACTATTTTTTCTCTACCAAGATAAAAAATAAAAATCTATCATTTACGGTGAGTTGCACAAGGATATTTTTCTCAACTTTCTATAAAATTTAAAACCCAAAGAGTGTAACTTGACAATGCGTATATGTATCATTCCAGCCACCTCGACAGCATAGTGCGGAAAACTGCTGTTGCGAAAAGTTAACACTTCAGCAAATGCCTGCCTAACTTTTTAAACAAGCACCAGAGAGGAGTTGGATATGGAGAGAGTATGGTTTAGCGTTCATACCACACTTCACGCGCAGTACAAGTAAGTACAGACGATTTTTCATACACCCCAGCGAGGAGTTGGATCGCTTTTTCTCGATTCGGATGCCCCACGAATGGTCCATTGGTCACAATTGGTTGGTGGTTAACTGTACGCAGAAGAAAAAAAAATAGAAAAGAGGGACGGTCGATTTGAAGACACGTGCAATGATGGCGAGTTTGATTGAAATACCTTTTTCTCTTGGGTGAGCTGTTCAAAGGGATACAGGGAAAAAAACAGCCCCCATCGGACCAACCCTGAGGGAATCCATCCCAGACAATCCGCAACACGAGACTCTCAAGTAAGATGTTTACCCACTGAACGATACGTATCCCCAAATCGTGTAGTGATGTAGCGCAGATGATTAGCTACTATTGTATCGTGAACTCAAGCCGACGCAATACAAATATTGATCGATGGTGAACTCTCTTGTCTTCTTGGTCGGAGTCTTCCCTCGCTAAACATCGGGATGTACTCCCGAGACATGTTGCAGTAAATCAATAGCAACAACAGCAGCACAGGCCGAAGACCACACACAGGTGTTATATATTGCCTCGCAGCTTCACGTACAATTTTCGAGCTTTTTTGCGTGAGATTATTCTCACGGACACTCGTAATCCCTTTGAGAATAATTGCTTCTCGAAAACCCTGACCATCTCTTTCTCTTTGGGCGCACTTGGTTCCGTTAATATTTTCAAGGGCTGCCAGCCNTATATATATGTATATATATATTTGCAAGGGGATTATTCCGACTGTGGGGCTCAAGTTTCACTTGGCTGCCTGCACATAAGTATAACAATAGCACGCGTGTATTTTCCGTGGCCTCGTAATTGTATTTAAAATTATGTCTCGTGTATCCGTGTAAAGCAGCCGTGGCTGGACAAGCTTTTAAAAGCTGTAACGCAGCCCGTGTGCATAATTATCACCACTGTACGGCCATTACCAAAGATTTACAACCGAGCGTTTTTGCAGCGTGTGTACGCGGGTTTTAACGGGGGCTCTGATGCTATGAATTCGCGGTTTTACGGTGAACTGGCTGTGCCGCGAGTAGTTTAGATTATTCGTGGGAATCGCGAGGATTATGGTGCGCGAATTTGCGGCTCGACTGCAGCTTCCATGAGGTAATTTAATTTATCATCATCATCACCACCACCCCCGGTGAATCGAATGTAAACATGTAAAGGGCACAGTAAATAATAAAATGTGTCCACTCAACAAGTAAAGTAGTTTTTTATTGTTTGCCAGATATAAATTTTAACAAAGGGGTTGTAAGCTTTTGGAATCCCAGTTCTATGCTCCTACTGACAGTGAGAGGTAACTTTATCGATGAAATGTGCCGGCGTTGTATTTTTTAAATTTTATTTTAGAAATTCATACAAAGTCCCGATGGGTGTAAAAAAATACGAGCACGTGCCCACAAGGCAAGTAGACGCACAGTTACGATGGGCCATTGCTTTTCTAGACACGAGTTCTACCTCCCACTTAAATTCTCCTTTTCTCTTTGGCAACGCTGACTCTTCACTGTCTCACTGTTTCTCTCTTTCCATCTACCCCTTCTGTGATGTTGCTCCATGCACACACAATGTGTACTTGTGTATCGGGACGCGGCAGCTGTCTCGAATTCAAAATTCGCTTGCATATTCAGAGCTCAGAGGGTGAGGTTAAGCCGCTAAGCAAACGTGGATGGAGACGGTGCGTTACTTACGTGCTAAATGAGCAACAGCTGACGATTCCGTGAAAAGATTTATACTTCACTGGTGGCACAAATTATTATCCGAAAATAAAGCACTTGTGGGAGAAATTTAAGAATTTTTATTACTTTTTTTTACATCGAAACAATGATTATTGAATGTCGTGGAATCGTCTTTCTTTCATCCTAACTCGGAGCCCCGCTGAGCGTTTCTCCATTTTTTCCCTTATCGTTATTTAGGGTTATAGCGTAATGTAGGGTCACAAAATAAGGAATTCAATTTCAGGATCTCGTGCAACGGACATGAACATTATGATCGCGCGTTTAGATAGGAGGTTTCAGGAGATGTCCTCGTAAAAATACTACTAATCCGAAGCAACACCTGAACCCTCTTTTCTTCCCTCCAGAGCTCATCTCCGGCTTTATTGTCGCGAATAATACCAAATTACTCGATAAACTTTGTCTCGCCCCTCCCCCTGTAATGCTAAAGGATTCAATTACGATAAGGCAAAGCTGCCCCGTTTTAATGTGGTCGACTTTTTTCTTCAAGCCACCACTTTTTAATTCGGCTAATGCACGAATGTGGTCGAGACTCGGTGTTGTCCAGTCGTTTCGTGTTCAAGTGTGATTGTGAAGTCAGTGTCGTTAATTTGCATACAAAAAGTATTCTCAGAATCAATTTGCATAGCCAGATACCATAGCGAGTCCTGCATATTTAACATCTGTGGGGATAGATAAGGTTTGACTTATCAGAGTCTTGCATGCATTCGTTATTATTATTTTTTTAACTCTCATTTCTTATCTTACAATACTCGATAGTGATTCTGTTTGATTTCCCCGATGTAAACGTAATATGTTATTTTAATTGAGAAACGTGATAATTGAGGGAAAAGTTTGAGACAACAAATTAATTAAAGGCAAAAGCAAACACGCTGTTTATCCGAGCAAACTGCTGTTCACGCAAGGGGCGATGAAAACTTTGGTTTGCTGCATTTAATTATGTACACAGCCATTGGGAAAACAGCCCCCCTTTCCTAAGATAAGGAGGAATAATTTTCAGGAACTAAACAGCGAGATATTGGAGATTCGTTTTGATGAAAAAAAGTGGTATAAGTACAAATTGCTTTGCGCGACTTCGGATAATCACGTGATTTTACTTGTTGCTGTTTGTTTGTTGCTCTATTATCTGGTTACCGTATTTACACTCTGAAAATAGTTATTTCCAAAGTTCGCAATATTTCTTACACGTATTATGATATCACGCAGTATTCTCGGTAACGTTAAAAATTTTCAGTAGTAGTATCAGCGCTTGGTCAGCCATATGATTTTACACTGCTGTATTAGCTCCTCGATGTATTATATGTGAAATGAATTGTTTGGTGGAATGTCAAAGTTTAATCTTTCGACCCATCACTTGGACAATGAACTCAGATTTAATTAAAATTTGTAGCAAAGCAGCCAATCCTAAGCTTGTGGATTTTTTAATTAATCTTTTGAACCTTACTCAAAAGTACGCTATTAACCACAGTTATTAATCCAGTTTCTCATGATTCTCTATTTACAACTAAAGAACTAGATAAATCGCCAAGTGCTTTTGGAGTATTTGATCAAAAAGATAATTGTTAAAAACTCAGAGCAGTCAGAAGGATTTTCAGTTGAGTGGAAAAATATAATTACAAGCTATTTACTGTGATATCCTAATATAGTGATTTTTTTGTATTCTATGCCATTGTAAGAAGTAAATAATCTGCATCCAGTGCATTTTCTTAAAACTCAATACTATACATAGTAGAAAATCTAAAAAACCTTATTAGCATTACTACAAAATTGGTCGAAGGGGTAAACGGAAGGATGTGGTGGCTTGTTTTACGACCAGAGTAAATACACGAGCCTGAGTGTTGCGTGTGCATAACGAGCAGCCGTCGGTATAGCATTTATTACCCCCGATGAAACCGCAAATTCGATCGGGTCACCGACGCTGCTGTTACGTCCGAAAATACCGTGGCATTAGCCAACCACTCGTGGTCAGGAGGATGAGATAGTGATCGACGACCCTTCAAAAAAATTATCAACTCTTTTGAAATAAAAAAATCATCACCTTGAAAAGTATCTGTACCGATGAATGGCTTTTACTATCAGCAAGAAATAAAGGAGAAAAGTGTAAATCTTTCACATAATAACCAGAGTTTATTAACTTTGGTGAGCATGAGGGATTGGAGCGACCTCACAGCCCCGTGTAGAAGAGAAAAATATAAAGCCACCATTGGACCCTGTCCGACGGCGCGTAATCAACTCTGACCAAATATGCGCGCTTGCCCTAATGGAAAAGATAAAAAGAGATCAAGTATAAAGTTTTGTTGATAAAAAAAAAAAAAAAATAAAAAAAAAGAAATTCATCACAGATACAGACTAACGCAACCCCTCGAGTGTAAAATCGAGTCAAGAGCGCCTAAAACTAAGAGCACGTGCACGCAGATGAAAGGCTTTACTGTGCTGATTCAGTACATACCCAAATAGAAACATCGCTCATTGAAATGCAGAACATCCGCGTAGTGTTTGGGAATCGATTTAAAATTCTACTCAAAAATTTACAAACCTATGTATCAATTAGTTGCTTTAACCTACAAGCATTGCATTGTATTGAAATTCAATTGAGGAAATCGTTTGAGTAATCAAAATTTAATTGAAGAGTATTAATTATAACGTTACTTTTATTGGAATTCCCTGTTGCTGTGCCATTTGAAGCTATCATCATGAAGTGCTAAACATTTATTATTCACGTGAATGAAGACAACTTGATCTACCAATATCATGTTATGAAGGTATGGTTTTATTGTTATTAATAATAATAATAATATTACACGATGATTTGACGGTGTATTTGAACAAAATAAGTCTAAAAAACAGAGTTGTCCCTTACACTTTCCCATCAGAACAATTATTTATATTATACACAGCAAATATTATTCCTCCCGAAATGTGCCATTTACTAAAGAAACTAAATCATCCACCAGACTGTTAACATGAGGTACAACACACAACTAAGCGTAGTTTAGCTGACAGCTCAATCCAATAGCCTGGCACGTACACATCAACCGCGTTGGTAGATCGCGTGCGGCAATAGCCCCGAGCAGGAGCGCTTTCGAGCCACTCCTGACATGCACGCGTGCCCCGTTTACTTGCAAACACGTGAGCCGACAACTGCATTGCCAGACGCAGAGCTCCCGATGTATCGATCTGTGCAAGGAGCTCGTCTTGATGCGGTAAAAGGATCTAATACTACTACTACTACCAGCAAACCTCAGTGACAATAGCTATTCCAGCGATTGTGGCAGAAAATCTATACTGATGGTTATTGACTATACGGGCTGAGTATCAAAACAGGGATTATATGGTGGTATTGTTTTTATATCGGACTAGGTGTGGCTTGAATAATGAGATTTACAATTGTTTTTCAGTGTCTGAGGAAGGCTTGTATCATCTTCAATTTTGTTTTTACTTTGTAATTTTGTTTTGGCTATACATAATAGAATAAATTATCACACTTTTGCTATAGTCGTTTGTGAGGATGGTTGAAAGTGTGAATACTGTGGAAGTCAAATACTAAGCGTTGGTTAGTAGTGAACATTTTTCATCAAAAGTTTAATGACCTCTAATCAAAAATCAACAAAGTTAAAAGAGAAAAAAATGTTTGTTAGCAGATATCTCGGACTTGTCAATCGAGTTATACATTTTTCAAAACCAAATAAAGAACAAATAGTTTACTGTTACAGTAAATAATACTTGAAAAATCTAATTGTATGTGCTCCAATTATCGAATCAAGATAAAATTGTCAAGATTATTCAAATTGTTACTGATAATCTTTTAAATTTTGTGATTCATTCAATAACGCGTGAAATAAAAAAATTAAACTCTCAGCCCCTGTTTTGAGGCACTGAAAACCAAATCACGAGAAATAGAGCGAACTTTCGCTTCAATTACTGCTACACCTGCACACGTTACTCCGTAAACTAAAAGCTAACCTGATCAATTGAATGCTCTGAGTGCAGTGGTACTTTCATTTTACTGCAGAAATAAAAATACCAACCAGAACTTCAGAGAAAAAAAAGTCTCCCTTCCCAACAAGTTCACATTCAAATTGAAAAAAAAAATAAAACTTCGAAATCACTCTACACACCTTTCGGATGGCAGAAGCCGGTGCTGGCAAGCACAAGCACAAAACACAACACGTCAAGCATCATCTGAACTCACTATGCACCAAAAAAAAGACGAAACTAAAAAAAAAAAAAACAGCGAAATCCAAACTAGAGCTTCCCTCGACGGGGCTCGCAAAATCAGTTTCCCTCAACAGTCCCACCGTCACATGGCATCTCCAAAAAGCACGAAGCTACGAAAGATGCGCGTTTCCGTCTACATCCTGTTGTTCGCGAGCATATGGAAAAATTTAAGCAGAGGGGCTGGACTGCACCACTAGCTATGTAAAAAGTCGAAGCGTCCAGCCTCGCGATCTGCCCCTGCGAGACTGACGCTGGTGTTGTGCCACCGCTGCGCATACACATGCCGCGCGAGACGAGAAAGGGAGAAGGGATGCGGTGGTTGTACGACCCCCCTGAGCTTCCCCTCGTATCCTTTCGACTCTGGGCGCCGCGCAGATTCAACCACCTTCTCTTTCCTGCCATCACCACCACCGGCAGGAAAGCTCCTTTCTCTTTCGTTCTCGCCCAGCTCCGTCTCACTCGCGTATCAGCAAAAAGAGATAAGCTTCTTGGGTTTTTAAGGGTGGGCAGTGGAAACCCGGAGGAGCTTTAAAAATTGCTTTTTACTTTTTTAAAAAGAGACGGAAGACAGGGTAGCTTGTAGTTGAGCAAGGGATTTTACAGCTGTATGGGTGTTTCGAAACAATAGAGTAGGCGAGCGCTTCCAATTGTGCGCGCACACATTAGATGCAAGACCCCTGGGTGTTGGTAATAAAATTTTTAATTAAATCTCCGTCAATGTAATCGATGAAACACAGCTCTGTAAATAATATGGAAAAAAAAGGGAACGCCAAGAATAAGTCATAAACCTAGAATTCCATTTATGCAATAAGTATAGTAGAATAGAGGAATTTTTTTTAAATAAAAAATACTTTTTGAATAGTCAGTTCTTGAACACGCTTAGTGAAGTAGACACTAGGTAAAGTAGACATGAAAATTAGTTTTGAACAAAACCTACGTTTAAAAATCGTGGGGAAAATATAAATATTGATGATGGATGGATTTTTTTTTGCGTTTAACTAGTACGACGTAAATGGCAGCTAAAAAAGGCTCATACAAACTATTTTTCCAACATATGTGTTGTACGTATCGACACTTTTTTTATTACCATGAGCATTTTCGCAAGTCAATATTTCTTGCCCATTTGAGCATTTGCTTTCATTAATTTACGTTTATTCAAATGCTCAGTCCTCGGATTAAATGTTTGAAATAAGTAAGATGGCTTAAAATGAAATTTCTTTTAGGGCTCGTAAAATGTTATGGATACCGGATAGTGCAGTTTAATGGATGGAGTGTGTGGTGATAAAGTTTCACGACTTAGGTGTACAGGCTTCTGTGGTGATGGCATTAAAGGACAATAATGCCTGTATTTAAAGAAAAAATGCATTAATTTTATCATCTCAACTTACAGAATACAAAATCCACGTAAATCGTCTCTCTGGATCTCTCGATTCTCAACTCATAGTAATTGTATCCACGGGGCGACCAACAGTTTATCGTAGCTCGACTAAGGATCCCGAATTCCAAGCGCATGGAATGTAACGCCACCATACCATGGAAAAGTGTCTGGGATACGGGAAGTACGAAACTCCCGCAAGCACACGAGGTGAGTTATGCTCGCAGCGGGCGGTTATTGTTACCGTGGCACGCACTTCTGGGAATTTATGTCCGACGCTTAGTTCAAGTGTCTGCCGCACACACGAAGGAATAAAGGAAGAAAGGCACAGTCGCGCTTAAGATTTGCCTCTTTGGCTCTTACTCGCAAGCTTTTAATTGTTGGAGGGTAGGAGGAGTTATGTAGAACTAATGCGTTGGCGTATTTGAATTTCACGAGAGCCAAAGGTGGCAAAATGAGCTTTGAGCTTGTTATAATAACACCTTACACTTTAATTTCCCCTAGAAAGTGTGAATTATTGCAAGTAAAGCGAAACAAGTGATTTTAGAATCAATTACGTAAAAAAGAAGCCAGTCAAAAAATACTTCAATCGAGAAACAACCATTTTTTGACATACGTGCACGTATACCAATATTATTTTAATACAAGCATAGAGAGAAAAAGGAGGGAGTCAACGAAAGCTTGCGAGGTGAGAAAGCTCTGCGTACTCGTGCATATGCGTATATGCTATGTGTTGGATAAATGAGCTTTGCAAGAGTAGGGAAACACTTCACCTTACGGTTTCGTGCGCTAGTATAGCAGAGCTTTGAGAAAAGCTCGGGAATTTCCACGTAATTTCTCTGAGAGCTTTCATACGGAATTGCGTAGCCTAATTTACGAGGCCTTAATACATGGAGAGCCGCATTTTTTCCCCTTTGTAATTGGCTTTCTCGCTTCGTGGCCAAAGGAAAATTTTTAAAATTTCCCTACGGTATGCCAACGCGTAATTAAACTTTTTCACTTTTCCTCTTTTCCCCCACCCCCTGCGAGTCACAGCTCTTTGAGTCTGCATTTTTATGTCGGCGTTTAAAATGTTAATTTCATCCTCGATAAAGATTGAATGTCAAACTGGATTGTTCAATAAATTACCCGATCCGCTTACTCACTAATACGCACACAAATGATGTCTGGGCACATAAATCATCGGTGTGATAATACGAGCCGAGCAAGATAAATACCCTCGAAATCAGTCAAAGCTGCGTGGCATCTCTTTGATATACCGGTCAAGACATTGCGTCGAAATGATGAATGGAAGCTGTAATACGATATTCCATCGGATAAATTTGCGTATATACGTACATCGCTCGATTTATCCCGGTTGGCGAGCGAAAAGAGCTATTCTTCTATCGACTGTCTCTCGGCGACGCGCGACCTAGAAACACGCCGCCCACCTCTCCTCTCTCGTTGTGCTCGACATTTTTCACGTATGCGCGTGGAGCTTAATTGTGCATAAATCCACGCCTCGGTTAGCTCGAGCTTTAAGCTGCCTCGTTAGCAGTGCAGCTCGATTTTTACTACTGCCTTATTGGTTTAAGTAGAATAAGCTGAATGTGGCCAGACACACTTGGACAGACTGATTATAATGCAGGAGTAATCTTGAGTATTGAAAACTTTGCCCATTAAATAGCATATCAAATGGTTTTTGATAAAATTAAAAATTTATTTCATGTAAGATTGTTTTATTTAATCAACTACACGTTGGGACTTTCAAGATTTACAAATGTGTATAAAATCTTATATTTTAAAAGACTACTACTTCCAAACTTAGCAGCGCTTCTTTTCCCGTTAATTGTGTGCGGGAAGTCTCGAGCAAATCTGAATTAGAAGTTTGTAGTCCTAATCCTTCGGTTCTCAAGTGATCTTCATCTTTCCCGACAAAGTTTAACAAGTAGTTTCGCTGTACTGAAATGCTTGAAATACGTACAGTGTATGTGGCTACAAACGCGTATTGTACTGCATGGGAGCATAAACGCGTGAACCGATAGACACGTGGAGCAGCGTAGCGGAGAAAAAAACTGTCAGATGATAGATAGAGCCCGAATAATCGCATCCATGGAGGGGAAAATGCACTTCGATGCGTTTCATACATCCATCCCCGATTTCATCGTTTTAGTAGAAGGGGAGGGTTCTCGTGGCTCTTGTGCTGAATTCATTCAAACGAAAGGGTTGGCACGTCCAATTACGTCACCACCATAAGCAAACAATGGTAAAAAAAATTTTTATAGCCGGTAACAACGTTTGTATGTCTGAGAATTTGAGAAATAAAAAAAGATGTTTACGCTGTCAAAGATTGATTTAGGGGGTGTTCAATTTAATACATCAAGAAATTATTGCTAAGCCGTGAAATAATAGCTGCGTGTGCATATACACACATAAATAAGTCGCCGTTGACGATAATTTTAAACCCCTACGGGTTGATGATAGACTCTGGAGCCCCTTTATCGCACTAATAAACAGCTAACTGGCTGGCAAGTGAATTTTTCTCTTCGGTATTACAAAAGTGGAGGGGAAAATAATCAAATTTGCTATATTTATTTTTTTGATGTATACTTGTTTGTCTCACTTTCGAAAGCAAGCAGTACGTGCCCACACGCCGATATTGAGTGTATATGCGCAGGTACATGTAGACAGAGCGAGAATTACACGGCTGCATTGGCGTTGCAGCAGCACTTTTTTATCCGCCGCTCGTAGTGCAACGCTCGTTTGAGAGCCCGAGTTTTATGCCTCTCGCACGCCGTGTGCGTGTAGTGTACGAGCGAGAGCCAAGTGCAGCATTTACGCTTACTCCCTCAAAAATATCGCTGGATTACCCTTTTTTACCTCACCGATTTTTTCGAATGACGGCTGTGGGGAATATTTTTTTTATTTGTTGCGTCTGTGAGATTTTATTACACCAAAAGGCGTTTCAAATGCTATTTTCGAATTTGTTTGTATTTTTATGACGCTCAACCAAGTCAAACTCAACATATGCAAAATTACGTCACTTTTTTTTTATTACTTGATATCAATGGTGAAACGCCTTTTTTTAACTTGAACCTATTTTTCTTGCAGCGTATACATGTATATACTCATTTTTAGGCTCCAAAACTCGCGTACGCGTCAAAGATCAGAGTGAAACCTTCGTTTGTACTTCCGAGCTTTTGGTCTTATTTTTAACTTTCCGCAACTTTCCTTCACCTTTCCTATTTTTACCTCTAACCCTCTACTTTCCGTCTCGTGGGAGAAAAAAGAGGGATGAAAACGATACGGAGGAAGAAGGAAGAAGAGCAAACTTTAGAGATTTGCGCGAAGCTGCTGCAGTGGACGGGTAAAAAGAGGAAGAGAAAAATGGTAAATCGTGGCGCGAAAGTTTTGCAATTAACGTGACGGACTCGGCTGAGTGCGTCTGCGTATGATGTACCACTGTTTTAGTAGCCTGAAAATCTTTGTACAGAAGAGGCTCACCCCTAGCTAGACCATAAAGATCAGTGCCACCTGCTGCGGGTAAAGAAAAATGTCCTCTTGTGCATGTGATGGGCTTATATAGCAAATGTAGAAAATAGAAGTATCGAATTTGAAACTCGTAGAATCTAATGACTGGTATATTTTTCTGAAACTGCAACACCACAATTCCTAAACGAAGCCTTTGTACCGTTAATTCTTTCACAGAAATCCTATTCAAATGCAGAAGCTCCTGGCGCACCATTGAAACTGTTTAATCAAGCGAGTGCTTGATTCGAATCGAATTTTCATCAACAAAACTACATAGAAAGTGCAGGTTACGTTATTTAGAGTTGAGAGAATGCGTTCGAAAATAATTAAAGTTTCATCAATCAGCAGCAACAACAGCAGCAAACACGTAAATTGTGTGAATTCCCGATTCAATCACTCGTCCTGTGCGCATGTACATCGCGAGAAATCCGCAGGATAAGCTAGCTTGTAAACATATCGATCGAATCATTATCTCACTGTATACACGTACACAGAGTTCACTTATAAATTATGAAACGCAACGTTATTGACGATTTGTACCCAACGAAATAAATTCACCACTTAGGGCTGACCGATTCCTGATTCGCACTACTTGCTACAACTAACGGGCGTCTTGTAACTTAACCACATCAGACTCTAATGCAACCCTTTGTAATTCCACGTCAAGATTCCAAAGCGGCATATATATATATACGGTATCACGAGTCCATGGCTTTAATAACTGTAAGTCGAGATTCTCGCGTCAAGTCTATCCCTCTTGTTATCTTCGAATTGCGCGTTACTATCTCCCGACGTCGAGTGGCATTCCTCATCAGCGTAATAAGGTAACACGTGCATATCCCTCGCATGACTGGGGATGATAATTCACGGGCTGGAAAATAGGCCAACGCCATAGATATCTCGTTACCGTGAGGGAGAAAGATGCTGTGATGTATACTCGACTCACAGCTAATTAAACTTTACTTGCGGCGAGGCGTGACTCGCATCATTTACAGGAAATCAACGTTACTCTCGCGGGACTCTGCGTGAAAAAATGCACTCTCAATCTGATTTTGAGCTTTTCTGAAATCACGATCGACTTCTTTCACCCAACATTCACGCTTGTCTCGGAGAGCGAGAATTTCCAACAAACTTTTGAAGATCGGAAAAGCATTAGCAGCTGGGCTTCTTCCGTTTGCAACAGAGGACCCGTTAATAGGATATCGATCCGATAGCCGATGCGCGTTGTACAGTTCCCGCGAAATCCAGCCCCGGGACTCGCAAGACGGAGCTTTAATTGCGGGAAAACCCTTTTCCTTCTTCTCGCAAGCTGATCCTGAACGAATTTCATATCCTTCCACTCGACGACGACAAACGAGGAGTTGACCCGTGCATCCTACAGACACTCTTTTTTTTCCCCTTTGTGAGTCGGTTTTTTCCTATTTGTTGGAAGGACGTGTGTGGCTTCTCTTGATCGATCGATTGTCCCCCGTGTTGATGCATTTCTATCTTTCAGGGCCTTTTTCCACTGCTAGATAATCGGAGACCCAATGGTTGTTTTTTTCGTTATCGAATGTTCAACAGCACTCCAGATTTTGATGAAAATTTCATTCTTTGTTCCTCACGTGAAATGATACCTCGTGGGGACTAATAAAAAGGGCCGTCAAAGGGATTCTCGTGACAAAGGACATGCTAATATACCGCTCGTGCGGAATTCAATGCATTCCTGCACCCTTTCTCCCTCAAACGCTCTTTCATCCTCTTACTCGGTATTGGCTCGTGCGTTCCTCTTTTTCCGATCACTGCTACGATTACAAGGGATTTTTCCGCGAACCGAAACCCAATGGAAAACAGAGACGAAAAAAAAACCTCGGGGGGTGGACAGGAGAGGGGAAAAATGTTTTCCCGTCGCTCGAGCGCGTCCCTTGTTTCTATCGAATTAATCATCCTCTCGCACGAGCCTCGAACAAAAAGCACCCACGCGGAACAAGAAACTCGCTTAATTCGAAGATGCTCGGCGAGCGATTCGCATTTATTTCTCATCAGCCGGGGAAATAACTCATCGCGCCCGAGCGAGCAAACGCGAGCGCTCGACAAATCTCCATTACGACGCGACGTCGAGCTCCTCCTTTTTTTTTCTTTTTTTTTTTTTTTTTGCAGCTGGAAAGTTTTTCGCAATCTCTTTCTCCATTTCTGGAAGGACCCGTCGTCGTCCATCATTACGCACAATGGCCGGCCGTGATAGCTAAACCGATTGGGAGAGTCGAGAACAAAGGAAGAATCGTGCGTCCAGCGGTGGAGAGCGGTCGTGTTATTCCCTTAAAAAATCAGGATTCGAGCTGGAAACAGAGAGGGGCTGTAAATCGTCGAGGATTTTTTTTTCCGTCGTTTCTTTGCGGTCGAGAATCGTCTGAGCTCCTCCTTATGTGAACGGAATTTTTGTTCCTCTCCATAAAGTAACATGCGTTTGTCTATTATATTTGATGGAAACTTTTCTTCCTCGAGACGTCCCCGAAGCGACCTCCTCTGCATCATGGGTCTAAAATTTTTTTAAAAACGCCCACGAGCGCTTCTTCCTCTACTCAAGGGAAAACCAGAGATTCGGGGGGGGGGAGGACATATCTCTCGAGAGTGGCTTACGTAAGCGAGGAAGAGGAAAAGAAGGGCTCGTCGGATTGCGATAGAGTTGTCACTCCGTTTCGATGCGACAATCGGGCGAGGGGATGACAGGGGCATAAAGACGAGATTGATCGGTGCTCCCTTCCCCGTGTCGCCGACGACAAATGGCTCTCCTCCCCCCCGAAACCCTTTCCTCCTTGGTCGTTCGTTTGTTCGCTCGTGCCAGCCATCTCCCCCTTCCCCTTTTTGGCCGCGTCTTTCGCTTTTTCTTTTTCGCGCGTCACGTGTACCTTATCGCTAGACAGTCGTCTTTCCGACGCGAGATAAGAGGAAAAAAATGAATGCTGGAAGGCTGCGGTTTCTTGCGGAACGTGGCAAAGTACCAGCAGACACGCGGACAACCAGGAAGATCCCTTTGGCCATGTTGTCCTTTTGTTTTGAGGTATTTATATTGAATCTCGTCCAATCGAGTATAGACATTCACTTAAACCGTGAGAAAAGTTTAAATTACGAAACAATCATTTGTTTCATCATTCACTCGTTCTTTTTCTCGAACTTTGATTCCGGCAATATGGATTTCGTGAATTTTTCGAGTCTGATTTTCCCGGGATTGAAAACGTAAATTAAGAAATAGCCCAACAGAAAATTCCAGCACCTTTGGCGTGACGTAACATCATAAAATGCGACCACAACTCAACTCTCACGCGATTCCACCTACAGCCCGAGCAAATGATCCCCCTTTCGGTCTACTACGTTATCGCGAATCTCGTTCCCCCGATAAAAGGAAAGACAGAGCGATGTAGTCCTCACGAGTAGCAGATGCAGAAATAGTGCAGATAGGGATCGACAAAAATAAACAACTCACGGGATCACCAAGAGGAGAAGGAGGACGGAACGGGGGTGGGTGATGCAAAGGGAGCGATAATAAATTCAAGATAGCAGCTGGAAGCTCGCCCGACGATTCGTCTCCGGCGACGCGCGCTCGTCCGTCTCTTTGACTTTTTTCGCGTGCACGATGACTTACCCCGTCCGAGATACAGCCAAAGGGAATCCTCAGAGCTCCGGGGTATCTCGGGTTTTTTTCCCCTTTGGCCCCGGCACTCGTTGCGGCTTTTTTTTTACAAGAGGTACAACTGTCGTTGCTTTTGAGCTAAAACAGCTTTTCCGTGAAAAGCCAAAGGTGGCGTTTAAATGAAAACGCCCGCCCTAGGGTGGTATAACCATTATCACACGAGTGGGAACGCCCCAAGTAAAGGAACTTGCTCGGACGGTAGCTGCTGATTTCCCGCGAATCTCGACGAGGTCGCACAACCCCCCGAAATGGCCGGATTTCCTCTCGACATTGGAAAGGTCGAAACTTGAGGGCGAAGATCCAGCTCTCGGGGAAACCCGAGCTGGTATACGCGTGTCACGGAGGTGCTCGCGAATTCCGAAACTTCGGGTAACTACCGGGGGTAGTGGTGTGACAACTCGAGGGTACCGATCTCGCGCGAAATCAGCATTTCAGACGTACACATATGTGCTGGTAGGGGATGGCCCAAACTTTATTCTTCTTCTTCTTCTTCTTAGGGGCTCGTTTGGAAAGTTATTCGCTACTCGGGGGCGCGTCTATATCGTAATGTCTTAACCGCGAAAAATTGAAAGAACAAAGAAACTTACTCCCTGGTACGCAGGCACAGACACACGTCCGCGCGTCTCTAGGATGGTACGGCAGTCGAGCGGAAACGGAAGCACCACGCCCCGGCGAGTTCACCCTCTCGGGGACATCCTGCGGCTGATGTGCCCAGCACAGACCCGAGTGCGGTGTGTATACGTACCCCCTCCGCCACACTGCAGCCTTTCTTCCCTCCCTGTAGGTATGATATGCCTCGCTGATTTTCACGCGTCATTTAAATCGACCCCACGACGACCGGTGCGTACCTGTTAGACTGTCCGTGATTGTTGCTTATGTATATTTCGGTGCTTTTTAAGCGCTCGTTCAACGCGTGTATCGCACGGCTCGTCGGGTTTACCCTTCGCCCAGGTTAACGGGTGTACCATGCTATTTATTGGCTTCCGTGGGTGGGTGGATAGGTACATTGAAATATTTTATTTTTGTTTCGCGATGGTACGGCTTTGTCGTCTTTCCCGGGAAATTGTTACGTTGCTGGGCTCGATTGCCCGGTACAAACGGTATAGCTGCATCTAGGCGACATTAATTGCATGCATTGTCACGCGGTGTTTACATTTTGGGAAGACAAGTGTCCCGTACCACCATCCACCCACGAATGCTGCTGAGATTGCGCTCGTCGTATCTGTATAGGCGCTCCGTTGAGGGGGAAAGCGCGTGGGTGTGTATATACATCAGAACTGTCCTGCGTTAACGAGGAGATATTGCGGTTGTGCGTCGGTATATGTCAGTGTTTTTGGGCGTGCGTTGCATCCTGGTTTATATAAAATATACACATGTATACGCGCGTTTCGTGAACTCGCAATTTGTCCCTTTATTGGATTTTTACATGTCTTCATTGGTGTTCTCGTAACTGGATTGCTCTTGTCTCTGTATGTATTTTTTTTAACGAAATTTCTCGTCCAATCTTCCGTGAATTAAATAATTTTTCACGCCAATTAATATAAATAATTGATTCTGATTGACTTCAATACTATACAGTTGATTGATAATTAAATTTAATAAGGGTTCAATTAACCACCAAGCAATTATTTTATTTGTTGGTATTTCAATGAGTAATTATAATGTGTTAGATAATGAACGAAAAAATTGATTTGATAACTTCTATTCGTTCTTCTTGTTCTACGTACTTTTTGGTATATCTGAATAATTGGTACTATAAATTAATGAACAAAACGAAAAAAATCCTTACACTTGACCTACGTTTAACTTGTGGCATTAAGAAAACAACGGAAATTTGAGGAAGTCAAGTTCTAGTAAAGTTTATCTTTAATGTTATTAACATTTACTTTGTTGATGGCTTTTTCCTTGCTTATATTTCTAAACGATTGAAAAATTTCAAAACGTACCACTGCAGGTAAATTTCGACTTTTGAAAATACTACAATGTAAAAAAATGCATATATTATCATCTTCAGGTTGATCAAACCTACAATCAGAAAACGATTAGGTCGAAAAAGTAAATAAAACACATCTAATATTAAGTAATTTCAAAACACACACATTCGCACACGTACGCACGCGCGCGATAACGCAGTAATTAATCCATTCGTAAAATTCCTGTTTCAACACAAATAACGACAAAGATAATGAAAGAATTTCTTTGATAGTTCGTTACAACACTAGCTGTTATAAAAGAAGAAATGTTACTATTTTATGATATTGTTGATGTACACCATACACATGAATTACGATCTACTGCTTTTCAAATCATTATTGGTATAAAGAAGACCCAAACAATTTGCACGATCCAATATCCAATGAAAATAAAAACAAGCTTAAAATATCTTGTGACACTTGATTCTTTAACTTAAAATACCTTAGAAAATAGTAAGTGATTTTAAAAAAATGATTTTAATATTTGAAGTCATCCTCGATTGCATTGTATCTACTTTTTTTTTTTTTGTATCAAAATTACAACCGTTCACTTTTTTAAACGTACAGAACTATAAAAACAAACTAAATGTGCTAGTTTGATACCAAATCGTATTCATGCATGAAACCATGCAGTACTTAGTAGTTTTTGCCAATCGGTCGCAAACGCTATTTTTTGAGTTTGGTATTCACTTTATTTTTTCAAGTTAATTATTCATCGCCATTTATGTGACTGATACATATTTTTCTAGAATACTGTTATCTATAATGAGATACGCCTTCTTGAAAATTATACTTTGCACATTTTTCAGCTCCTGTGCTAAGACTTTAAATAGTATATTACTTACCTATAGGGAGGAAAAATAATAAATTTTTACATATAATACTTACTTCGTAGATTAGGTAGTATCTTAACTTACTTACACCACAAATTATTTCTATCTAATAACGTTCACGTATACCTTACACACGTAAATACTTGTGATTTTGAAATGATGTTTTAATTACTGTTTCAAAGCAGCTCCACCTGATGACTCAATTTTTTTTTCGTACATGAGCAACGTGAATTCGCCAGCACCGTAGTCTCCGTCAAGTAGTCAATAAGCACTGGTTGTTCATAAAAATTATTAAACTATGGGATTCAAACTACTTGTCGTTAAAGTGTTCGTTTTGCTAATAGTCAATGAGCTTCACGTAAGTACAATAGGAATAGGGTACTTATTTCTCACAAGTTCTTCTTGGGTTGAAGAATTTAAAACTTTTTAACAATTTATGTGAAAATTGAAATAGGCTGCCAAATGTACAAACGGGGATCTTCGACAGATGTCTGAACTGAAAAATATCACAACAGAACTTCTAGAAAAAGTATCATATTATCATTGGACATTACTCAGATTGGCAGAAACCCACTTGGACCAAAATCAACAAATAAGTCTAGTAAAGGTAAAGTGATGTTCTATAGAATAACATTCAAACACCTTTTTTCGTATTGTTAAATAGCGTAAGACCTTTTTAGGAATATTTATCAAACAAAAATGAGATGTGCTACATACGATTCCATGTAGATTATATAAAACTACGTGATAAGTTACTTAATTACTCAGCTAAAACTACACACATTATGAGCGTCACTGAAGAGTTTACGAAGGTACTTGAATCTGTTTTTAATTAGATTAAATCATGGTAAAAATTCATAGTATACGTGAATATTTTTTTTTGTGTATAGGATTTGGAGACGCTTAAAAATTTTGATCATAATTTAAGTGGAAATTGTCCAAGACTTGACGAAATAGATGTTATGAGCAAAAAACTAAAAGAAATTCAGGGAAAAGTAAAGGAATTTCAAGAGCATAAAACTCAAATAATTCGTAGCATAAAATACTCCAAATATTTAGATGAAAATGACAAAATATTAGAAGTATTTGATAGATTGTTAGAATGTGTTACAAAACGATGACTTTTAAGACAATTTATGCCTTATATTGCTGTAGAAGAAAAATATGCGGTTTTACTTGGATAAAATTATTACAACTATTAAAGACTAAAAAATCTATTTTATATTAAATTAGCATACTTACCAAGAGTGCTTTTGCTAGTGTACTAGTGTCTCTACAAAAAAATGTATTCCAACACAAAATGCTTTGTTCTAACAAATCTAGGATTTAAAAAATACTTTTGAATTTCCATTTATAGATCGATTATAATTGCGTTAAAAAATAATTTTGTTTACATCGATATGTTCTCCTCGACATTCATATGGTTCTGCTTATTTTTCAAATTATTTACAAAAAAAAATATTTTACATACTGTTGTAACATCGAGAAAGTTACTGCATATCGTACGTAACATTGTAATAAATATAATCTGTAATAAATATCACTTTTTAATAAAGTCATAAGAATTTCAAATTTTTAACAATTGGTACATAATATAGAGTTTTTTGTATGATTATGCAATAAATAGTGTGAAAGTTTATTGAAGCCATGTCATTCGAACTACTTATGTAGTCCTCAAGTACTGTTTTTTTTCTTAGCTTCCAGTCCATAAACTAAGTTCATAAGCTTTCTATTATTTTTGTAAAATATCAAAGTAAATTTATTTCAAAAATCTGGAAAGAATGTGTTTCTATACACCTCTTGACAAAATTTGTCCATGTGAATTAAAAAATATAAAAATTGATGTAATAATTTAGGTAAAACAAAAAATTTTAATCTAGCTTTTGTCCCAGGTTGAAAACACGCATCAATGTATATATTCAGTTTCAATTAGAGAACCAGCATAGCTGTCGTTTGTACTAATGGAATCGTTAATGTTCTTTCGGCTCTAAACCTCTCGCCCGACAGAAACAACATAGTAGTTCGCGCACCAATAAAAGTCCCCGTAAATTTTTTTCACACCCGAGCCAGACCATTTTGAACTTTAGTGTTTCGCATTCAGCGAGTGATTCATACTCTCGTGATCGCGTGTTCGTCCACTAACGCTATTCGATCCCTTTTTTTTCGACCCAAAAAAAGCCCCTAATCGAAGGTACGTGCATCAGCTGACGCATTGTTTTTCATCCGCCTACAGCCAAAATATACGTAATAAATGGCCTCACCTATCAACTACGTCAATGTGCACGTATACGGGAGCTACACATGATGACTCGACGATTTTGGATCGCACGAGCTGATCGTATGACACATCCGTTATTTACGTTATCTCCCGCGCGAACCCATGGGCGTGACGTTAAATTTACGATCCTCATCGTCGCCTATTCGTAATATCGATTTTTCTCCTTTTTTTTACCGTTACCTGCCACTGCACACACACGCTCAAGGACATTGCATTTATGGACACGTATTTTGTCGTTTAACCAGTTATTTTTTGATGGTACCAAAATTGGGGTATTTGATACAAAAAAATGCCAATCACAAAATATGCTCACGGCATATAAAATGATATGATTAGAATACAATCATTGTGCCGCAGTGTTAAAAAGACTTTGTAAATTAGACGATAAAATTTGTCACTGTATCGGAAAGAATTTTTACTCTATCGTTAGAAAAAAATATTTGGAGTCGAAAACGTTCAAATCAAAAAAAATATATATATCGTCTTACCGACAACGCTATCCAAAAATTAGCCGTAGAAAGTAAGCCACGTCAGAACGAAAATATGTTTCATCTACACAGTTATTCTTCTTCGCTTGTTCTTTGTTGCTTATTTTTTCTGAAAAGCAAATAAAAAATCCTTTGGGGGACTGTTTATTACCTGGATGGACGCAAAATGTACAAACTCGCGCAGGACCATTCTATTAAATCATAGAAAAAACAGCTCGAAACAATTTCACCGCCTCAGCTAACTCCTATATTTCTCAGGCCAGGCTATCGACACTTTTCCGGGCTCAATTAAACCCCCTCCCCTTCCTCCGTGCAGCTACAAGGGGCATTTCGTTTGAAAGAACCGTAAAATTTATTTTCCCGAACCAGCCACTGGCACAAGGTAGGTACCCTTGCAACACTCCATAACACACCCTTTGAAGCCGAAGTAGGGCGAAATGGAAAAATAAAATGGCCCGGAGAGCTTTAAGCTGTTCCGCAGCCGGGAAGAAAGAGCTGTCGTGAAAAGTGTAGCGTGAAAGTCCACTGCATTTCGTACGGCTGCTCGATGAAAAACCAAGCGAGCGAAAACAAAACGCTGCTGCGCTCGGTGTACGGGTGCACCGTATCAGTGCGCCGCACGCGTTGCTAATCCACGTATACATAGCAGACCAGTTATTTCTTGGTACTTTTATAGAGTATACTCGTAAAATGAAAAAAGCAAGCCATTTTTTTTCATGCAATTATGATTCAAACACGCTATCGTGGAATTGTCGCGTTAATTACTATTTCCTTTTTTTTTTTTTTTTTTTTTTTTTCTAACACGAGAGGGTGACGTTTTTCAAATAAAAAGTCATACAAAGGCACGCTGACTCCAACTAAGTATACACCATCGATTAGATATTAGGTGTTAAGTCCATTTAACTCCAAAAAACTTGAAACAGCGAATAAAACATCGAGTCACACACAACGAATCATTTTGTTTGAGTATCCCCGATTAAGCGGCGTTCAACAAAAGCTTCTCGGAACAACGACAACAACGGAGGCATCATCGGACGAGACGCGTAGTAGCATCGAGGCAGGGGGTGATATCCTTGTCCGGCTATCCTATTATTGCATAATCCGGTTAGAGGCACCAAGGTGCAAGTGAGGCGAACGTTGGCTATATATGTATACCCCCGTTCTTAGCCGAGAGCTTAGCGGCCCCCGATCATGCAACGGAGGCGAGCTTTATGGCTTCGTTTGTGGCCACCTTATAGTGTACTTATTGCGGTGTCGAGACGATTTTCATGCTATTGTCAGTCGTTGTAGACCCCGTGCAAATCGGTTTTAAAAAAGTCTTTGCTGTATTTTTCTGTTTTTCATGAATAAATAATATTATATAATAACTTTATAGTGACTGGGGATCCTAATCAAACAGCCACCTTGCGAACTTTTTCGTCTATTTTGTTCGTAGTACTGTACAGAAAAAAAAGAATATATACGAAATGGTAAAGGGTGAAGTTAAATAGTTTGTTTTAATTATTTTAATGGAAAATATTAAACAGCCAATTAGCTGCATTGGCCATTTTTCAAGTTGTAATGACCAAAACTGTTTATAACTTTTATCTTGTTCTCCTGTCGATTTTATTTAAAATTTCAAAACCATTCATTATTTAATGGCAACAGACAAATTTCTTCCGTTTTTAAAACAGTCCAGCATATATAATTGCTACATAACGAACAATTGTCAGCAAATACAAGAGTATTTGAGGCGGAAGATTATTATAAATCAAACCCATATGCTCACGTAGCCGAAATTTTGAATGACCCAATAAATTATTCTGGCTCATCGTTATTCAAATACGGCACGGACAAGCTACAATAAATAAGTTTGACCGAGTGAGATACGGGCATTTTAAAGTAAGCCAGTTAATTCGTGTCGTTGATATGTCGAGCGTAAATCACGTGCTGCTATACCGACACTGTTGTTCTATCTTTATGATAAACACGAGCGGCCACTCCACATCCGTCCCTATATCCTTTAAACCTTCACGAGTTCAGATATAACTACTGTGTACGATTCGTGTGTATGCACGACCCTATATACGTTGAGCTTTGTCCGATTCAAACGAATCCATAATGGTATTACCTCTCTGATAAATGGCCCGCTGATATGCAAACTATATTTTAATGTTATTTGGAAGATGTAAATCAGGTGCAAATGTGAGATATCAATGAATCGTTTATAAACAGTTGTGTTTGTCATTGCCTTTTTTTAAAACATTTTTATTATGACGTTTGAGTGAAATTTGTTTCCGTAAATTTTATTTCACCATAACATGATTTCTTAGTTTTTTTTTTTTTTTTTTTTTTTTAATTCATGACAAAATTCTCGTGTTTCCCAATAATTTGTGAAGACTTTAAAAAGATATTAGTTCAATGTCATATTTTTTTTTTTTTTTTACTCAATTATCAAAAGTTAACGAGGTTTCCACACATTTATGCTGTTTTGAATATACGTAGGTTAAAAGAAATAGCTCCTTTATAAGTGTAACGACTTCATAAAAACCCAACAGGTCAAAATTCTTATAGCTGACTTATTGGTTATAATAATAGGTTTAGTAGATCTATCAATTTTTTTAATTATGATATGTATTCGGAATAAAATGTCTTTGTTGTTGTCAAATCGTTTTAAATCACCTAAAAAACAATTTCACTTACTAAATGTTTGTTTCCTTTTTTCATACATAGAGTTTTAGACCTCTTGAGTACTGTTATTTTTTACGTCAACGCAACTATAATCTAAGACTGGCTTATGCGTGAGTAGGATTTATTTTAATAATATGCAAGTGTTTATGAATAAATGTATATTTATAAATTTTTTCAAAGTTTATAAACACGGCAAGTAAAAGATTTCTGTACAATTTATCGACCAAGTTTTTCGTACACACGTCCTGCATCTAACTTGCACCCAACAACTAACGTAAAAATGTTAATATAACAGTAAATTATTTCTTCAAATTTACAATAAATGCGGAAACATGATTTGCAAAAAAAAACATTATATAGATTCAAGTAACGGTTTCCATAACTTCCACATTTTATCATCAGGATTTTCTAAAGATGTAAGATCATCATTGATTTCCAAATAGTTTTTTTTATTTTTCTCTAATGGACTCCACTTTGTTGGTATTAGTTCATTTATTTCTGGCGTTGGATCACTATATTACATAATAAAGATAACATTAATAAAATATCAATTGTAAATTATCTTATAAGTAATAAAATAATTCCAAGGTGTACCTAGTTTTTGCAAAATTAGTCCACATAGTTGTTAAACGTTCCATGGCTTTACGATCCCTAGTTCCCTGATCAAACTTTTTCCTTCGTAATTCAGAAAAGAATAAACATCCCAACTCGTCAGCATGACAAGTTCCTATTTTATAGAGTAACAAGTAATTACAAATTAAAAAACTTTATTAGTTTTTAGTGTATCATAAATATATTTCAAAAGTACCTTCAATTTTTATACCCATTCTTTCCTTTATTCCAGGAAAGTTGGGTCGATAAGAAAACTTGTAAAAATAAGTCGGAACCGCTTTTTGCATTTGAATATGTACAACAGCATGAATGTTTGCAACAAACGATAAATCTCCAAAAAATTGTACTGCTTCATTGATTTTCGATTCATTTATCTCACTTTTACCAAAATAAAATTCTCGAATGGACTGGGCGTGACTAAGTACTACTTTAGAGTCACTCAATCTTAGATTATCCACAAGAAATTTTCCAAAATCTTGGTTTAAATCCTCGAAAAAACTCGAAGTATCACCAAAAAATCTAATAATACCCTCGTGACTGTTATAACCAATTATCAATGGTACATTGATACCAGTTTTTTCCATTTCCCCAATTGGATACGGCAAACATGGATTTTTGCTTTTAGTATCCAAAGTTGGCACCAAATGCATTATCAGATTTTGCAATTCCTACAAATAGTTGTATAAATACTATTTAGCATATCTTTCTGGTTCAGAAAATTTTATACTTGAAAAAATTTTTTATTTACTCCTTTGTGTATAGTTTCATATGTTTCTACTAACTTGACTACCGGAACAGTTCTTAAAAACAATATTGTTTCCAGGGTACTTGTACAATTTTTCCCCAAAGCTTTTGCCACAGAAAATCCTACATCTTTATTTGAAGAAATGTGCGCCCACGGATTAGATACAGCACCACTTTGTATAATAGCTTTTTGAAACAGTCCTTCAACATAAAAAAGTATTTTAATTTAATGTAGAGTAAGAATAATATCTCTTCATTTTTATACTTTTCTTACCTCTTGCTAAAGGTGACAAACAAAGTGCGTGAACAGAAGCTCCACCGGCGCTTTCACCAAATACCGTGATATTGTCGGAATCACCACCAAAAGCCTCAATGTTCTCTTTGACCCACGCCAAACCGGCAATTTGATCTTTCAAGCCTTGATTTCCAGAGCACTCCTCGTGATCCATATTCAAAAATCCTAATTAAGCAGTAAAAATTTGAACTCTACTCAGTTTTGACCTACGAAGATTTAAATAATCCAAACTATAAGAAATACCTAAAATTCCGAGCCTATAATTCAAAGCAACGAAAACAATATTTTTTTTCAAAAGGTAATCTGGGCTGTACTTTTTATAAGTATTTGAGCTTGACTTGAAACCCCCACCATGTATCCAAACCATGACCGGTCGTTTTTCCGTCAACGAATTTGTTGCCACGTCCAAATAAAGACAGTCGTCACCGCCTTCTGTTAAATCTGCAATCGCATCATATTGGGCTGACTTTTTGCTTTCTTCCAGTGCATCTAGGATACCATTCCAAGGTTGCAGAGGTTGAGGCTCCTAAAAGTTTTTTGGTGTTTATTTTCAATATTTTTAAAACGTACATTGCTCTCTAGTAATCGTTTACCTTGAATCTTAGTTCACCAACTGGTGGCTCAGCAAACGGAATACCTCTAAATGAGTAATAAGTGCCGCCATCGATATTTTCTCTAACAGTTCCCCTGAGCTTTCCTTTCTTGACATCTACCAATACTTCGGACATGGCGAAACGCTTCGGTTGCTTAGAGTGGAAATATCTAACGTGCCAGTATTTCGCCGATGAAACAACTCTGCCAACGCGATTGCAAAATTTTATCTGGCGTCCCATCAGATAAGCGGACGTGCAACCGTTTCATTGGTTAATATCAATAAAAATACGTTCGAGTAGTCTCATGATTTAAATAACAAACTACAGTACTGTAATATTGTAAATATTGCTTGAGTTTATACACGAGCTGATCCACGGACAGTATCTTCATGAAAAAATAAGATAAATACCTCATAAACTATAAATAATTTTCCAGGAACACGTGTAGAAACTTTCACTTAAAAATAAATTCTTGTATCAGTTGAAAAAATAAATAAATAAATATAAAAAATTAAGAGTTCAAGCCGTTGCCAACCATTAAATTTCACGACTGTGCATCTTTTACAGTCTGTTTACATATTGTAGCTCCAACTGCAGGGAAAAATTTTTATTTGTATATTTGAATGCATGGGTAATATGGTAACTTTTGCAATAGGTAAGGCAAGATTAGATAAGAGCGATACCTTCACATCTCGGTGGGTAGAAATATTGAAGTTGTTGGTTATTCCAGCAGATGGCGCCGCAAGTAACTTTATGTAGGGTTTTAGTCCCTGTATATATTATATGTCGTCGTGGGAGAAGGTGCTGGAATGAGCAGAGAGACTTTGTATATGAGTGTGTGCTTTATTTACAGGATGTGCGGCTCGGACTCGAGCTCGGCAAGGACTAAAGTCGTCAGTAAGCGGTTACACCGCACGACTAGTATAGAGTGGGGGTAAGCCCCTACATTTAGTCCACGAGCCACGTGTATTATTTATACTATATATTATTATTATTGTTACCAATAAACTAAAGGTAAAAGCAAAGTTCGATAATTGACAAATTCTACGGTAATGTGTGTACTTTATCAATCCAATAATTTCGAATTATGACCAACTGATAGATGTTTTTATTTTTAAAACAAAGTATTTTGAAACTATAAATACTTTCAAGTTGTTATTTATTACTTTTCATCACTTAGCCAAATATTTTAAGCTATAAAAATACATAATATTAGTTCTTATCTGCTGTTTTATGAAATAGCTATAAAAAAAAGTGTGAATTACAGCTATAAATTACAGGTATTTTTCGAAAGAAAAATTTTCAAGAAAAAAAATGGTTTTCAGATGTGTTGGCAGTAATTTAAACAAACTTGGGCTGACAGAGTATTGCTTGTAGTAGAAAAAAAAGTTTGTTTTGTCTTCAAAATATATACTAACTTTAAACTAAAAAAAATATGTGATTTACATCGATTTCTTACACATTTTTATAGTTAGGTACATCATATGCAATAATAACCATTATTGTAAATTAACGTAACTAATATTACAGCTTACCGTATAATAGCTAAGAAGTTTGACTGAGCATCGTACTTTCCAAAATCAAAGTCTGGTTATATTTAGTCTTGAAAACTTTGACAAAGCGCTCAAAATGTTACTGTATACTGCAAAAATTAAAACTAAGAAACGCAAGAGATGAAATAACAGTTATGAATCAATCATGCGTAAGCATGTCATTTTCAACGATTTTTCGGTAAGTACCCAGTCGACGACGAAGCGCCTGCACAACGTCTGCCTCCCGTCGACTTTCATGGTTTTTTAAAATTACCCCTCTGATTATAAACGTCAACTTTGCTCGAGTCGAAGGAGTTGTGGTTGTATCGACGAAATAACTTTATCCTTTTACCGACGCGCATCACTTTATTAAATTATTTAAATTACGAAAATACTTAATTTTACACTCGCATTATTCATCCACTTTACGATAAAAGCGGTACCCCAAAACTGCTCGAGCAATGGCATCGATAAATTTTCGGGGACGAAAAGATCGGTAAATTTCCTTACAATTTAAAGAGAAAGTACGCGCGAGGATGCTGAAAATTATTTTATTTTTAGCCACCGATAAATAAACAACGCCCGCCCGGAGAGCATAAATTTAAGCTTTGAGTCACCCTTTGGAAAATCGTACACGAATCTCGATTTGTAAAAATTCTCCGATCCGTAACATATTCCCACACACAAAACGCGGATTTCTCACATCAAGCGCACGTGATAATTTTTCCCCCGAGCACACCTCCACACGCTTCATTTCCTTATCACACCCGCGGTACGTAATCCGCGAGCACGTGTCGCTCGAACAAAAGGATCTCGCGTCAATGCACTTTTTGTTCGCAACGAAATTCACGCGCTTATCCGAATAACAGCGCCCCTGCGTGCCACACCTGCAGTTTTTTGAACCTCATGGGTATTGGTGTCTATCGCAAACGTCCATTGAAGCCCGCCACTGGAGTGCGGCTTGGCAAACCGAAAAAACGTCTTTATCGCTGGTTACTCGATTATTATACCGATTAGCTCGTAAAAATCCTCGACTGCACTTTTGCCACGGTAATTTATCGCTCAACTGGAGAACAACACCGATCGTTACAAGCAACGCGACCCCGCGAGTACAACAATTCGAGTAATCGTTTCTGGCTCTCCGGTTCGTTAGCAGAAAAAAAGGGAGCCACCTCTCAAAGGGACAAAATTCCCCGTAATTGGCCCACTCGCTGAAATCACCGATCTCGCGTCTACGACGATAAAGTAAAACTTGGCTCCGAATCCTCCGTGTTGCTGTGGTATGCAAGGGAGCCTCGGGCGTTGGCCCGTTTCGTTCGAAAAGATTTAAGTGCAATTGTAAAAAGCTACTTCTCGAAAAACCTCCATACCCCCCCACGGAGCAACGGTACACGTATATTTTTGTTTGCCGTTCATCGAAGCAAATCAATGCCATATTAATGTATACACGCGATTCCCCATATCGAAACGGTATTAAAAAATAACCACGCGCCGACGCTTTGATTGAAAAAGCCTCGGTCGCCCATTAACCGGACACCCAAGGGAGTCTCCGGTGTATACGAGGGTACATCCCGCGAAATGTCAACGACTTCGAGGAAGCACGTGGCGAGACAAAAGCGTCGCCCGGAGGACACACGTCCCCCGAAACATAATCGCTTCGCGAAATCGTGGCGTCACCGAAGGTACATTACCGCAGCTACCCTCCCTGGGGCTGACGAGAGACGGATTCTCGGTCATTAACGGGCCGCCTTTGCAGTCTCGTCTATTGGAATTACAAATATATACACGTACGTCCATACACCCGGCCACGCGCCCACGGCGCTGAACCCGCTGCTGTACGCGGCACGCAACACGCCCGGACGTTTAGCCCCCGGGGCTCCTGAAAGCTCTGAGTGCTCGTTTTAGTGTTGTTTTTTTTTTTTTTTTTTTCTTCCACGTCGCTCCTCCTCTCGCTTCCTCCGGTTGATAACGAGAGCCAAACGCTTTTCGAGACAGCTGCTCGTTCCTATCGTTTCTGGCTCCGCTTCCAACTTTTCGAGGTCCCCTCCTCCTCCACCCCCTTCGAAAGGGTAATAACTGGGCTCGGAAAAAATCGGCTACGGGGGCTTTGCGACGACGAGGTCGTTCAGCCGTTCACATCCCGATAAAGTGTCACGGCTCTCGTACACAATATATGATACGGAGGGGCCCCTCTCGAGAGTCGACCTTTGAGGGCTAATTAATTAAGCGCTCAATTAATTACGCCGAGGCTTCCCCCGGGGGCCCTGGCTTTTGTCCCAACTGGCGTGTAATTAAATCGTCGTGCCGGTATAATACGAAGGTATGGACGAGCTACCCTGCGTCTCGACGACCGCGGGGTGGTCGAAGGGAGAGGGCCCTCTTCTTTTTTCCCTTACCTCGGTGGCTAATTAAGTGCAAGATGTCCCGGACTACGCGTATATATACGCCTGTAATTGCCCTTTTTCCACGTTTTTTTTTTTTTTTTTTTTTTTTTCTTTTCTTTCTTTTTGCTTTGCACGACTTTGACCGTGTAACGACGGCGATAACGAGCTGAGTTGGACCCACCAACTCTATTTTTTTTACTCACCACGTGTACTCTTTGGATGTCGAGTCTAATCGGATGCGCTGTTTTACAACGTTTGTCGCACTTTATTCGTTTGGCCGGTGTCTTCATCAGGGACTGATTGAGTTTGCATGGGATGAGCTTGAAGGAGCTACCTGAGATTATCGATAATTTCAATACTATACTTTTTACCAAAGCGTTTTCTCTCAGGTAAATTAAAAAAAACACCGATTGATTCGCTGCGGCAAGAGAATAACATCACTCGGGATGAGTCTGTCGTGCGCACACTACCCGTTGAAATTACATTACTTGCCATGCGTGTACATATACATATATTGTATATACAGGTGTAACAACGTGTAACTTGCCGGATACGCGAATTCTGGTTGGACCGGGATCTGATGCGTGTGGTCGGCAACCGGGAGTGGGTCGGACGGGGACTGATTGGAATTCGAGAGGTGCGTTGTTTTGCGTTGATGGAAAATCCGGTGATTAAAATGTAATTCCGACCACCAAACAATCGCATTGCAACAGCATCGGATGATGTAATCCAAAGTGGAAAGCACACGTATACGCGTAAAGGAAAAAAAAAAAAAAGGTGCCGATTCCAGCGTAATGGTAAAACACGCGATTCCCATCGCAGGGCCAAAGGGACGTGTAAAGTGTAACCACAGCCGTGTCTAGTTGGGATTGCTCCGCGTCTGAATTCTCTCTAGTTCGTCCACCTCCGACGACTGGCTGTCCCGCGCGGGGTACACTTTCGGGATTGTTTCTCCCTCGCTGTCCTCCTCGACTAATTCGCCACGGGACGAACGGACACACGTCCGCGCCACGGGAGGGGACGTCCCGGAATGAGATTAGTTCGCCACCGTTACATCAGTTAGTTTCTCGTTACTCGCTTCGTCTCACCCCCGAACTGAATTCCCCGTCTGGCTTCCCTGGTGTCTATCCTTGGTTTTTGTTTTTTTTTTTTTCCCCAAGGATACGCCTGATGTAAATGTAAATCGAGGCCGGGGTGTTTTTTGACAAGAGGAGGGCGCGGGTGCTGGAGACGCGATTGGAAAGGGGGACCGTGGAGAGAGAGATGGGTTTATTTTCGCGTGGCCGAGCGCTAATTTCTCCTGCGCGGCCCAAAGCTCCTGCCCAATCTAAAGTTCGTGACGATGTAATCTCGAGCTGCTTTCCTGGTGTGACATAATCATATAATACGTTTGAGAAATGAAATTAACAAGTGTTGCGATGCTCGAGTGATTTATTTGTATCTAAATTGTGCCATCTTTCATAATATTACATGGGTGCTTCGTAGATATACGTGTGCCGATGACTTAGCCGACTGGAGCTTTTATCTAAATTTTCGTTGAACAGAGAAACTTTGTTAAATTTTGTGAATGTTGATGAAAAATTGAGGGATCGATTGAAGTGGTACTTGCCGTGTTGGCGAGGGCCGATACTTTTGAGAACATTTCCAACGCCTTCACAGCCCCATCGGCAAATGCGGTTGACATTGTGGTGATTGCTGTATTTACCACACCGGAGCTTTCGAGTTCCTTCAGTTTCTGTGAAAAAAAAAAAAAAAAACAAAAACAACGCGTTATTGTGAGGAGAGATGAAATTCTATAGAAACTTGAGATCGACCTTCTGGCACTCCTCCAGATGCGATATCATCAGTTTCATCCCATTGTGAGCCATTTCGGAAAATGATTTTTTCATGTCATCGTGAAAACCAGCTTCCGCTTGAACGGCGATCTGCAAACAAAAAAGTTTGTTTTTTTTTATCCGCGATCCAGAAAGGTAGGCTGAATGAAAACATTTTTTTTCTTAAAGAGTCTTACATTTATTGTCACCTACGCACTAAAAAAGCACATCGGAAAATGTCCCGTATACGGCGTACGTAAATATTTTAGCGATAGCGATGGTAAAAATTGTTATTTACAGAAAAAAAAAACATATGCTAATGATTTAATACAAGTTAATCCTTTTGTCGCGGAATCGAGAGTAGTCGTATTTGACGAAAACTCTAAACGTACGTTCAATGGTGTATATATGACAATAAAGTATCAAACTAACCAGAATCACACAGAGGGTGACGAATAGAAGTTCCTTGAACATTTTTTCACTGCAACGTAAAGATTTGCGGGAATGGATAAACGTACGACTGTACTGTAAAGCATCGAAAACTTTTACCGCCTATTTATACCCATACGAGTGAACCCACGGACGAGGAAAAATTTGTTGAAAAACAGACGATTACCGTGTCGCACACGTCTATTCCAGATCTCTATCCGCCAAAAATGACGCCCAAATAACATTGCGACACGTGTAAATGTCCATTACATACATGCTCTCGTTTGAACAATGGCAAAGAAAACAACGTTTCAAAAGTCACACAACATTGTTCAACATCCCATCATAGCTTGTAACATGCAAAACTACATCAGCGCGGCGAACCGTAAAAAAAACTCTTCGGATGGGCTATAAAAATTCATTAACTTTTACAACAACGCGGACGAACAAAAGGAGGGCCCAAAAAAGCCATCGGCTGATAAGAAAACGAAAGCAGTAAAAACGATCGCCCCAAAGAAAATTTATAGTACACACTAAAGCGAGCTCCGTCGCTGCGAGACGAAATTCAAAGGAGCGGGAGGGGGAGGAGGAGGAGGAGGAGGTCGACGACAAGGATGACTTTGGGATGAAATATCGGCGCGCGTATTACAACGTCCGGCTTCCTCCCGCGACGGGCGCGAGTTTACATTAAAAACCCGGCGTGCATTAAACGCTCCCCCCTTCCCCTTCCTCAGAGTGAGAGAGAGGGGGAGATAGGGGCGCTCGCGCGCAGGTGCACGTGGAAGGCCAAAAGGGGGGTAACGAACGGATTTTATGTTCCAATTTGCAAGAGGGAGGAGGGCAGAGGATGCCGCCACCGGATCCCTCCCTGTGCACTTCCAATTTAAAGATTCCACCGACGCCGCGGCGTAAAACGAGAGGCCCCTGTATATAGTAACTATATACTTGCACCGCATATATATATATATATACACGCGGGGCCTTGAAATTGAATGGGTGCATGGTTTCTTCTCTCTTTTTCCTGCTCGCCTCTTCTTCTTCTCCTTCCTCTGCCTGTATACGTGTATACACATATACGTGTATGGATCTTGAGAAAATTATGCGATCATTGTGCCCGTGAGCGCGGGCGTTTCGCGTACGGCTGTATACCTCCTCCTCTTTTTTTTTTTTTTTTTTTTTTTGCCTATATCTCTCCCCGAGTGACGTTCGTAAAAAGCGGATGTTTTATTTTCTGTTACCGCGTAAAAGGTTGCGCGCTCATTGAAAAGGCAACCTTTTATGTGCATAGGTCTACATACAGGTATACACTCGAGTGTTGAAAGATATTTCTCTCTCTCTCTCTCTGTGCGCTGTTCGATTTACGATACGAGAAATTCAAGTCGGGATTTTTCAATGCGACTCGATGGCTTTGAACGTGAGAAATAGATATCATCTCGAAACCCTGCAGCTGGGGTGGTTCAAGTGGCAAAGCTTTTCGTTCGTACCACCACGTAAAATGAGTTCGAATCTCTGGGGCCATTCTTATTACGTGATAAATAATAATGTATTTAACGAGCATTGCATAGGTAGAGTTAACAGAACTGTGCTCACTTTGATGATGTGGAAATAACAAGGTGACTAATAATTGAGGAGAGATAGAGGTGTAATGACAATTTTTT
>NW_019382712.1:1474751-1518721 GCF_000648655.2 Copidosoma floridanum
TTTTTTTTTTTTTTTTTTTTTTTTTTTTTTTTTTTTTTTTTTTTTTTTACATATCCATACACCATAGATGTGTACTTACCCAGGAATCGAGTAGTTACTACTTGGAATCTCTCTCTCTCTCTTTTTTTTTTTTATGAAAAAAGAAAATTCATTCACGGTTTTTCGTCCCGTGGAAGCAATAGAGCAAAACCTTGTTTTCGCTGCAATTATGTAATTACGAAAGTGTACGGGATTATTAATAAATAAAAAAATTTTTTAAATCCAGTGTGGTGGGAAGGAGGAAGAATTGTATTTCCATGTCCAATAAACGGGGAAAACATCAAAGAAGAAAACAAGCGGGCATCGACCATAGCAAAGGTACAACGGTGTATTTATGGCACATAGAGACCTTGGGTGAAAAATTACGACCTTGACTGTATACATTGAAAAGAAAGGCGCTCAATCACTGCACTTTTCCCCCCATATACGTAAATATATACATAAATGCGTTTAGGAAGACATCGCAAATAATCATATCTACCGATCACGGAACGGGGAATCCCCTTATCGGGCATAAATCTGCTAAGAATCGAAAAGAGGAAGGGAAAAAAGAAAAGAAACACGCGTAAGCCGGTAAATTATGTATCGGATGGAGGGGCCGCGGGTTAATCGGATGCGCGTTTCCAAATACCAGAGTTCCCCTCTACAGGATCCGATTCGTAGCCGAGATGGATGTGTAAACGATCGACGCGCGAAAAGAGGAAGAAAGTTCCCTCGGTCACACACACACACACAAAGGTAAGTTATGCATGCATAGGTGATGGTCGAAAGGAGGAAAGAGAAAGGGGTGTATAATATATAGGGTGGGAAGGCTCGTCCGTCAAGTGGGACGAATTACAATAAATGCGTATTCATAGGAAGAGTCGCGCCACTTAACAACGTGTTAAACACCGCGTGGGTGTCGTCCGGCCGACTCCTTGGCTCAGCGATTTGGCCAGAAGTGCATTTGTGTATTTACCCAAGACGTCAAGCCCCCCCGAGGGAGCGTATATGTATGTACGAGTCTATTTTTAGAAACTCCTTTAGCGACTGTACAGTTAAGAGAAAGGGTCTATGTGGACTTGGCGAGGCGCTCGAGTGGCTGTGTAGCAGGTATGTACACACATGTATACGCGAAAGACGAAATCGGCCGTAAATACGTACAAGTTCATGAATATTTAAAATTTGCACGTGATCCTCTTTTTTTCTTTTTTTTTTTTCTTTAAGTTTTCATCTCGATTCATCATCGATGGTTGATAAATCGTTTGTTTAAAATTCAGAGGGGAGCCATTAAAGCGCCGATTTTTAAACATCTCTCTCTTGGGTACACTTTTTTATTTTCGTCAGCGAAGCGATTGCGTCTCAATCATGTACGCCGAGGGAGTACATCGGAGTTGTTTTTCTTTCTTTTTCAATTATCGATGCGTATATCAATTAGTCGGGCAAAAATCGCTTTTCACTCCTCGAGAGGCGCGCGCGAGCGTCGACAGACGGACACGGTCCAATTTCGAGAGCGCTCGTTTGGCTGCTTCGGTCTTTCTTGCCGGTCATCGCGATCGGAGAAAAATGAGCGAAACGCGGGGAGCCATCCGTTACTCATTGAGACGCCCAAGACTGCGGCTTCCACAGATCGTCTTCCGGGTATTATCTGCGCCTGTATACGTGTCCCTTGGCGGTTTCCCCGCGTATATTACGTATACACACACCATCTTTTGGGCACGATTTTTGTGTACCTAAGCTCAATTACTTTCAAAATCGCTGGGCAGGTAAAAGTGCCTCGCTTGTTTTTGTATTTTACGAGCTCCGTTGCCTCGCTTAACGGAGGAGTGAGATCGAATGACGATTTCCTCAGTTACCGATCGCAATAGCGAAATTTAGAAATTTGAGAATTAACAAATATAAACATTCAAATTTTCGCTGATTCGAGTAAAAAAAGTAATCCCATTGTTTGTTGCTGTTTTTCTATTTTTGCGATCGAAACAAATAACGTTGATTTTAAAAAATCGCTAAAACATTAATTATAGTGGAAGGGCATTAGTTTTCGATTGGCTCTGTACCTATAAGCTCCCGATCATCCAAAGATCTCCATTCATAGATTATAGGCTCTCAGATACTGGAAGTCCTACGTATCACTCCATCGCCGTCCGCAAAAACGTACAACGACTCAGTCGCACACCACCTGTAAGGAGGTCTTGGCCGGGAAAAATGGCACTCGGCACCGACCACCAAATACCGATGAATTATCGTCATCAGGGGAGCCATTTATGAAACGAATTCATCGGCATGTCGCGGCCTACCCTCGGGGGCATCGATCTATACCAACCCATTCGGCAATGAACGATATCGCGCTCCGGGCAATTACTCTCAAGCGTCAGCTCGACTAAGAGCTACCGGCCATTACTCCATGGTGACGATATTAGCCAAAGGAGAAGGACGGGATGCCATGGATTGTTCCATGGGGTCCCGCGTGTGGGTGTACTTGCGCAACTGTATACGGAACTTTATATGGAAGCGTTGCCGGCGATTTTCACAATTGCAGCCTTTACTCGCGGTAAATACCTGCATACATCACCTAATTCATCGCGATTCGAGTTTTTTCCTTCGATTAGAAAGTGGATTGCCACTGTGCACATCAGGTGTATCCGCAGCGGTGCTTACAAGATGCTTTTCCGATTCGATCGCGACGGAAGCACATACTTACAACTCGAGAGTGAGAGAAGGGGGTCGCAAATGGACGTCGATCAGTTTCGCGAGTACATCCCCTTCATGCGACAGAATTGCCATTCCGCGAGAGACCTTTGGCTCCGTAGTTTGCCGCAGGTATATGTACAGTGTACCGAGAAGAAGTCAATGGAACGAAAGGAAGAAAAGCCGAGCTATATGGCGAGAGAGGATGGGTGAGGAAAAATAAGGATCGATGTGCGGGCTGGTGTGCGCACACATCTACACTTGTACCGTCAAAAAAGGGACAGTGCGAGTATTTTATGCCATGCGCGAAGTGTAATGAGAAAAAGTCAGGGGAGAGAAATGAGCCGCGTCGCGCGGAAAAATTCGGGATAATCGAGATTCCCGCTATCTGCGCTACCCCATCGCTGCGTGTGCGTATATATATATGTGTGCTCATCAGTCATTTGCCGCTGTGGTGTAACGTGCATACGAGTACCTGCGCTGTGACTTTATATTCTTTGTCGCGTCGTTTTGATGGATTCGAGGGTATACGCGTCGTACCGGTGAAAAAGACCGAGATTTTTTACTTTTGCAAAATATCCTTCCATCGAAAATCGTTGCTGTCTGTGTATTATGTACGTATCTGTAGATCAATCTGGGGAAATTGAACATTTTACGTGTATCGCGTTAATAGAAAGTGCCTTTTTTTACAAACCATTTGCTTGTATAATATACGAGGCGATAAAAAAGAAGCGACTTTTCTGTAGCTCTATTATGCGTATATATGAAAGCCAATGTCCGCGTCGATCGTATACACGTTGTCCGGTGGAGAAAGAGAAAAAAAACAGTGTGGGTACAGGTACCTTGTGGTTTGCGTGGCGATGGCCTTTTTTTTTCACCCTCGCACGGGACTCTATCGCGAGGTGATGTATTTCCACGCGAGGGAGAGTTCGTTCCTTTGAAAGAGGCTCTTTTGTGCCCGTGTGTGCATTTACGCTCTTTTTTAGTCGTGTATCTTAGCGGAGCGCAAGAAAAACGAATTAGGGAGCAAAGCATTTTATTTGTACGCAGATCCAATTAGATGTCTCCTTTGTGGAAACATGAGGATAATGGATGTGTGTTGGTACTAAAAGATTGGATCCTTATTAACAACTCATCCTTTTGTCGATGTATGTACCATGAAAAAAGGCTCACGTCTATACGCGCGTTGAGATTTTTTCTTCCATGAAAAATAACAGTAGTAATTGTAATTCGTTAATATTTCATATTTCCAATAATATTACCATAATTATCTTTGTTAAAAATATATAAACACTAATTTCATGGTTACAAAAAATGAAAACTCAATACTTTTTTGTAATGATAATTTTGGTAATAATAATAATGTATGATATGACTCTTACTACGACTACCGTAATTATTTTTCTTCGAGTTTCAGATATGAAAAAAAAAAAAAAAAAAAAAAAAATTGAAAAAGCAATACCAACAGCTCGTGAAGGTCACGCAGTAAAGCAGGTGGCCAATGGGTGGATTGAAGTTGATAAGGTAGAAAACAGCTTGGCGACGTCGTGCGGCGATTGCGGTTCACCTCGTATACACCTCAACTCTGCATCTTCTGCGTCCACGTATATAATTACGCAATGGCTCATAATGTGCATACTGTAATAAACAATGTTCGGGACACGCAAGCGCGACTCCTTCGTTTATACGGTGAGTCTAATGCATGGCAGTACCTATACGTGTACAACCTGCAATCCAATATACGATACGTTATTGTTCATGTCCTCGTCATTACTGACCCATCGTTATTGCGACACCGTAATTCATCAATTTTGTTGTTGCTGATGCTGGGAATCAGATGTAGGGAGAAAATTTTTTTGACTACAAATTCCAGCACTGGTGGTAAAAGTATTTAAATTTTGGAAATTAATATTTTACATAAAATAATTTACTATAATCGTAAAAAAATTCAACCGTTAAATAATCGTGAAATAACAGTGAATACCAATGTTATAATTTCAACTGTTATCATTATAAACAATAATTTATATACCTGACGTTATACTGTACAAAAAAAAAAAAGATATGTGAATTTTGTTTATTTCTTAATTCATACGAATTAATCAATTTAACTGTTCTTAATCGCAAGAAATTGATTTTGCGAACAACTGCTCGGAATTCATTTTCCAGTTAAAATACCGATTTGGTTAATACAAGCTAATAAATATCGCACTATTCATCATTAAACGTAACATGAAAAATTACAAGTCAATATTTCATGTCAAATTATAGGAAAATACAGCAATAAATGAACGGCACTTAAAAAAATGAAAATAATGACGGTCATCTGTCTTTTGAAATTTGCGCGCGCAAGCGCGTTACTTGCGCGCAGTAGTCGCCAGATGGTTAACCATTTTTCTTGCTCTCTACGCAAGAGACTTGGCACAGTTGAGTGCATAAGACCGCTCGACGTTACCACTCTCGTCACTCTGGTTTCCCTTCATAACACGCATAAATCTTTCGCCTTTTACTAAAGATTTCCGTGGAGGGGAACACTTGATGAGTCTAATGACCAATTTTTTGTGTGCCTGACGACAGTCAGGCCGACAATCGAATTCAAAAACAATAACCGTGATTAGCATCTGTAGCTAGCGAACATTTGCTCTCGTTTCAATAATTAACTTTTACAGAATTTAACGAAACGTGCAGGGTATATGTAAAGTATGGTGGGTCCATTTATATTCTAAATTACTATCTATAGATTTGATGATTATTTCATGGTTAACTACAAAAATTATTCATTAAATGTAATCGTGTCATTGCTTATTCATGAACATTTACTTTCGATGTCTCATTGTCTCTTCCTAATAATTTAATGGAGGAAGAGTTTCTATTAAAGTAACCACGGGACGATTGTATTTTTCCGTACGAATAAAATTAACGAAGGATTGGATTTTTTGTTAAATGAGCTTGGTAACATCGAATGTTGAAAATATTTGTAGATAATGAAAAAAAAACAAAAGCACATTTTCTAGATATTTGGAAAAAAATGATTAGAAGACCTCTAAAAAAAAAGAAAAATATTTCAAGTCGCACGAGCAGTATATGTCCTCTCGAAATGACGCAGCTACAGCTGCCAGCTCCTGCTTCTCCCCGTCGCGCAATAAACAAACGTTTCACCGAAAGATATTACCTAATAAATTTTTTGCCGAATAATATAATCATAACAGCCGGATAAGATAATACAGGCGCACCGGCCGTACGGGCTTAATTTTACAGCGACGATCCGGAGCCGCTTCTCCCGGGAAGGAAATAACGCGCCGAGAGTTTTTAACACGTCGTAAAGCCCCCGCGAGATACGCTACCGCTAATGGCTCCCCCGCCGCCCGACCCAATCAAACTCGGCGATTTTCGATTGCGTGGGAATAATAAAATTTTATTCACACGCATCGCGAGCAGCTCGTCTTTATTACACACGGACCACTGCACAGGGCCGATAAACCAAATTTCAAAAGCAACCTCCGCTGACCACGGGCGACGACGGTTTAATTTGATTTTTAATTTACGGCGCCCATCGGATAATATTTATTTACCGTCTCTGCGTATCTCTCCCTCGCTCCCGAGGAAGCGCTCGTTTTTTTTTTTTGTTTGTTCATACGTGGTGCAATATTTTCAAAAAGGTAAATTAGATAAGCATCGGTCTCGCTCGAGGCATGTATTGTATATAGGTATGTATCATCCACTGCACCTTACGAGACGACGCAGCCGCAAATTGTACATACGTATTATATACTTAGCCGCTAGACTCGGTACAAAGGCCATACGTGCTCGTGAAATTACACGAGACGAAAAGAGATTCCGGGGAGAAACGCGCATATATAATATATACGCTCAACGCTGCGTGTGCTGCATTGTGCTGCGACACTCTCTCGTAATGGCTTCTTGTAAATTGTATTACGCTGTTACGCGCACTGGTGTACATAAATGTACATGTATACATACGCATCACGTCGAACGCGCTTACATATATGTAAGTATACAGTCGTCTCGAGTACGCATACGTATACGCTGTGTCCCCAAGTGGTGTGTGGCGAGATGAAATGATTTTCAGTCGCGACAGGTAAGTACATTACGTATACACATAAATATCATATTGAAGAAGGAGTTGAAGCGCCAATAAACAATATTCCGCGAGTTACGGGAGATTTATTTGATTTGGCCGTCACGAAGATTTCATTCCATTCGCGATCCCGAACATTAAAAGCCACTTTCCCTCTTCCTCTCTCGGGGTTGTAAAACAATTTTACGCTCAAGTTGTACGTTTGGCGAAACAAAAATAAAAAAAAAAGCTGCACCACTGTATACCAGCCAATATATAGCCACGCGATAAGGAGATCCACCGCGTGCACAATGTATATATATATATGCAAGGCTGTAACCCAACGTAACGAAAATATATTATATTGGCGTCCGGAAGACGAACTTTGGATAAACTTGTGTATACATATATATATATGGGCACCTAAACGCGCGTCCTTTTGGAGAAGACGTAAGTACTGGATTATCATACGGGCTAAACACTCGCGCGAAATTGCGCGCCAGCTGCTCGCGGTGTCGAAATGGAAATGACGAGGCTTTGTACGCGTATTATACGTGTCTGTCTGTCCGACACGGACTCCCCATTCATTTTACGATAGCTAGTTTGCCTTCGAATATGGGCTGTCGGTGATTGGCAGCGACACGCGGTTCGGCTAATAGACGAGGAGGACCGAGCGCGCAAAAATAACGCATCGTGGAATTGATTTTGTAACTGTTTTATGTATATATATATATATATATATATATATATATACACGGAGTTTATACGGTGACTTGCATCTATACACCGTTTGCGCGACGATGCGTTTTCTCTCATTTCGGATGAGAGAAAAAGTCATGGTGGGTTTACTCCAAATCCGGAGATATCGGAGCAGTAGCGGTGGACCATTGTTTCGAGGGATCTTTGTTCATCGGTCGATGTGTAGGGGACTCTGTTTTATGAGTTACTGCGCTATTGTGTATTTTTTTTTGTACTCGTCGGACGTGGGGTTTCGGCGTTTTTAATGTACATATGCACAGGAGGACGAGGACGCACCGTTTGATGCCCTTGTTTTTGAACGTCAGGAAAACTGAGACGATCCAGTGCCAGGAGCATATGGATCCTTTTGTCGTTTGGGTAACTTTGTTGCCAAAAGTATAAAAATATTATCAAACAGTGAGAAAAAAAAAGCTGCGCGTAATTACTCGTACGCTCATATAGCTGTACTATACTTACAGAAGGAGCAAATGAAGATCATCGGATCGTGGTGAGTCGAAGATAAGAGCCGACACGCGAGCGACGCTTGCCAGGATTCTGCTTGTTTATATTTAGTCGAGTCGCCGATCTTCCGATTCCCCCGGCTCCCCTTTTCCTTACAGCACACGGGACTACAAAAGCGCTCAGGGTGTATGTATACGTGTACACAGAAAGCAAATGGAGCGTAGAAAGAAAGGCGCTCTTTCTCTCCGGGGCGCTGTTATTTTCGCTCGCGTCGGCGTCTTCGTCGGGAATGCGAATAAGAGGACGCAGAAGGCTAACCGCCGGGGATAGAGTAAAAAGACGCCCACGCCATTGTACACCCGTAAATACACTCCTCGCGCTGCAGTCTTTCTCTCCCCTTTTTTTTTTTTTTTTTTTTCTCCCCGCCATGCGTCTATCCCCCATGTTCTCTCGCGTGTCACCGATCGAAGGCGACGCAGCCGAAATCTCTCGCGGTCACAGTGGGGATTCCGATGCCCTTTTATTTTCTTTTGGTCCCTCGTACGGATATGTATGCTTTTAGCTCTCGGCTAATCGCGTCCGGGGCGCGTAACCACCACCACACCCGCGCCGAGGAAAACTAGTTTTATTATTCCTCTTGACAACATGTTGTCCCCCCTTCCCAAAGTTATGCAAAAATAAACAGTCTCAAACTTGAAATTCAACTAAATCATTTCTCATATGCGTATACACCTTGACTGGAGCAAAAGAGAAAACTCGCATGCACGCTCGTTCGGTTGAACTATTTTATCGCGCCTCGCGCTCGCGTCGATCGCAACCTCGGAGCATCTCTTCGTCCCGGCGCTCGATAAAAATCCAGAGACGCGCGCGCGCCCAACATCTCAATACGTCGATATACATACACGTGTATCCCTTTTGATTAATGTAACTGACGATCGTTGGGGCGCCTCGGCGAGGGAGACCCGGGCGCCTGTGTATAGTGTACAGCCACCGCGGATCTATCGCCATCGATCATTTGTTGTTTCTTCCTTCCACTTGGCTGATGCTGTTGCCGCGGGAATATATATCTCCTTCTGCCGATCGCCGCTATAAATTCTCCTTTCCCGGCCACTGCGGCATCCCGTGCGTGCATGCGTAGGAGCTTTTTCCTACTCTCCTTCCTTCATTACGAGTAATTAAGGGGGCCCGTAATGAGATGCTGGTTCGTTGACTTTTATACAATCCCCCTTGAAATATAATGTACTTTTCCACAGTTGGTTCGCTATGTTCCAATGGAGCAACCGCACCCAAGCCCCATCGCGAGGAATGAATAATCAACGAGCGCTGCACCAAAGTGCCATTTTTCTTTTTCCCACCCCGTGGCAATTTGTACGAGCGCGTGGGAGTATCATCGGTAGTCGATCCGTCCCTGTTAACCGCGTGCGGCATTCCTCCGCGAATCTGTATAAATTTTCCAAGCGCGACGGCGATATTTACGATCGAGCCGCTCCATAACGCTGCGTTATTGGGTCCATAGATAAGAGAGCAGCCGTGGGCTCGACGATTCCCAGGTGTATATATTATGTATGCGCGAAGAATGGAGGCGAGGCGATCGCCCCCGTTTCACCGGGGGCCATTGAAGTGTGCGTTCAATGATTACCATTTCTCGTGTGCTAACCGACTGTCGCTCGCGCACGGGACACTGGTTTATTGTCACTGCTCGCCTTGTTGATACATGGCTTTTTAATCGATGCACTATGTAGCATACGGATCTTTTTTCATTTGTTCATTTATACTTGTGGACTTGGTGAGAAAATTATTGTTTCCCTTATTAGCAAGCACCAGAAGCGATCTCTGTGTTTTTCCTATCGAGAATGGTGCCCAAAAAAATGCCCAAAGTAGGAAAAACATGTTTTCGCATATATAGATGGTAAGTACATTTTTATGCTTCAAGTGTTTCTTTACGTCATAATGACTTTCATCACAGTGTAACGATGAGACTTGAAAACGTACCATAGTTTTCGTAGCAACAAGGCTGGAGCGAGTGAACCACCACTGATGATGTACTACTGTACTGTAGCTGAAATCTTATAAATTAAAATGTTTTTTTTTTTAGTCACAAAACTTAACCACCAGAATAACAAAGTTGTTGAGCCTTATCCCTCTAAATTTTAGCGCCACAAGAGAGAGAGAGAGATAGAGCATACTTAGTAGTACTAACACATTTAACATAGCTCACTCGCACGAGCAACAAAGGGATATACATTTTTTTACAACTTATTAAAGCAAAATCTCATTCCAAAAAAATATCTCATCGTAAAGTTAAGAAGATCATTACCAGACTCACTAACTTTGGTTACAGGTGGCTTCAATTGTACTTCGACGCCACCTAGTACATCTTACTGAACTAAATCGCAAGGCTAGCCTTTTTTGCAAAACTATGAGCTTATTTTTTTCTATTGTTAATTATTTTTTCGAAAAAAATCACACAAAACCATTTAAGAAGTGTCAAGAATAAGTATGCAAAATTTCAGCAAAATTTGTTGAGTAGTTTTCGCGGTTAGCGATTACAACGTTTTTTGGGACTTTGCCTCATACATTAGTGAGATATCAGAAATGTTAGCAAAATTATTCAATAATTTATAATAAAGATGTAAACAAGATTCTTTTTCGTTCTTTAGTGTTTTCCTAGTTGTTGCTAAAATTTTTTTATACTCGAATGATTCCATCGTAATTCTATATTTTAGGGGCTTCAATTTCGCCTTACGTAGTCTAACAGCTTTATCACATTTCTGGTTTCATTAAATATTTTTTTTGGGCCTGTGCTTTCCAGAGAGATGAGGTCTTTGAACAGATTGTTTACATATTTAAGATTCTTCAATGCAGGTGATAATAATTCCTACAAATTTGCAATACCTGTTTAAAACTGTAGAATTGATGAATTCGATGCCATCAAAAGAGTTTTTTGAGCTTTCTTACTTTGCATGCAACAAAAATCAAATTTTTTCTTCTTAAGTCGTATCTAAACTCTGACTTTAAAGTAAAAGGGATTAATAAAAATGTCAATTGTTACAGGATAGTGGTTTCTAGACCAACCATAATTTTCAACAGTCCATTGTGAGATAAGAGCTAGATTAGATAAAACAAGAGATAATTCAATGCTAGACTCCGGAAACTTGTCATTGGTAAGGGTAAAATAGTTACATGAACATTGATTCAAAAGATATGAAACATCTGGAATAAATTATTGAAAATTAATTTGCAATGAATACAACTATGACCACTGCCTCAAAGGGGGTTATGTGAGTTGAAATCACCTACTAGCAAGTAAGAGAGTAAATTACCTAGTCCATCTAAGAATTTTTTCCACTCCTCAGATTTGAAATTAAGATGGTAGTGAGGGGTCTACAAATGTTAATTATTTATAGGCTACCCAATGACGTCATCGGAAAATTATCTAGCTCATCTTAGGACTTTTCCCACTCATATTTAAAATTAAGATGGTAGTGAGGGGGTCTACAAATATCTACGTATAGCCTATAGGCTACCCAATGAGGTCATCGGAGACTTATAGACGCAATCTAGACGCAATAGTATTTCATGTTGGACGGCACACTATTCAATACATCATCAAACACGACATTTTCCTGGAAGATGAGAGCAACTCTACCTCCATCATTAGGTTTGTCCATTCTATGGAGTTATAACTATTGATTTATCATTTTTTTATCATATAAGAAAATTAAATATTAGTACTGATCTTAAATATTATGCAAGTTCATAATTCCTAGAAAAGATTTAGTAAGAAAGTGTTCTAACAATTACAAGTTTTGTTTTAATTTATTTTTCATTACTTTTTTTAAAACAAAAACCGATTCGAAATTTTGACTTTTTGGAAAAAAGACATTTACCCTAGTTATACATTAAAATTTTTAACGTGTGCATGTATTTTTGTACAACATGTATATACAACCACTTATTTTTATCCGTAGGGCATCGAACAGTTGAAAAAAGAAGAAGCTCGATGGGTACGTAACAGTAGGTGGAAATCGCTACAAGCTGTTTTTGGCCGATTTTCTATAGCGTGGTTTTCACCATTTACGCCGCCACCAAATGCAAAAATTAAAGTAGATTCATACTTGTATTCTGTGTGACAATTGAAAATGATATTCTATTTTTGTACATAATAGAATACTTTTCTATTAAAAAGTACGCTTTAGATTTGGAAATATTGATAGTACATGATCTAAACTTTTTTTTTTAATAAGTATATGTGAACGCCATTAACGACCTCTTTAAAATATGAATGTATAAAGTATTAATAAGTTTCTTAATAATGTACAAATAAAATATCATTTCTAAGACATTTGATAATTTTATATTTAGTAATATGATCCAATCTCGTAAAGTCCATGTAGATCATTTACTATTAATTCTTACTGATTTTTTAGTGTTAAGAAAGTATATATTATAAGAAATGTGAATCGAGACTGATAATGTAGTTTTGAAATACTCTTTTTTTTAAGTTTTTATCTCACTAACAAGCAATTAATTGTGTACACTAGTTATATATTCTATATTTATGTATTGTGCAATATAAAAAATGTTTAAAATACTTTTNACAGCCACCGCGGATCTATCGCCATCGATCATTTGTTGTTTCTTCCTTCCACTTGGCTGATGCTGTTGCCGCGGGAATATATATCTCCTTCTGCCGATCGCCGCTATAAATTCTCCTTTCCCGGCCACTGCGGCATCCCGTGCGTGCATGCGTAGGAGCTTTTTCCTACTCTCCTTCCTTCATTACGAGTAATTAAGGGGGCCCGTAATGAGATGCTGGTTCGTTGACTTTTATACAATCCCCCTTGAAATATAATGTACTTTTCCACAGTTGGTTCGCTATGTTCCAATGGAGCAACCGCACCCAAGCCCCATCGCGAGGAATGAATAATCAACGAGCGCTGCACCAAAGTGCCATTTTTCTTTTTCCCACCCCGTGGCAATTTGTACGAGCGCGTGGGAGTATCATCGGTAGTCGATCCGTCCCTGTTAACCGCGTGCGGCATTCCTCCGCGAATCTGTATAAATTTTCCAAGCGCGACGGCGATATTTACGATCGAGCCGCTCCATAACGCTGCGTTATTGGGTCCATAGATAAGAGAGCAGCCGTGGGCTCGACGATTCCCAGGTGTATATATTATGTATGCGCGAAGAATGGAGGCGAGGCGATCGCCCCCGTTTCACCGGGGGCCATTGAAGTGTGCGTTCAATGATTACCATTTCTCGTGTGCTAACCGACTGTCGCTCGCGCACGGGACACTGGTTTATTGTCACTGCTCGCCTTGTTGATACATGGCTTTTTAATCGATGCACTATGTAGCATACGGATCTTTTTTCATTTGTTCATTTATACTTGTGGACTTGGTGAGAAAATTATTGTTTCCCTTATTAGCAAGCACCAGAAGCGATCTCTGTGTTTTTCCTATCGAGAATGGTGCCCAAAAAAATGCCCAAAGTAGGAAAAACATGTTTTCGCATATATAGATGGTAAGTACATTTTTATGCTTCAAGTGTTTCTTTACGTCATAATGACTTTCATCACAGTGTAACGATGAGACTTGAAAACGTACCATAGTTTTCGTAGCAACAAGGCTGGAGCGAGTGAACCACCACTGATGATGTACTACTGTACTGTAGCTGAAATCTTATAAATTAAAATGTTTTTTTTTTTTTTTAGTACGAGCCCACTGGCAGAAAGCATTTGTAAAAATACCAAGGCTCTAAATGTGCATATACATATAATGTCTTTGAATTGAAAAAGAAACAAAAAAAGTGGTGAATAATAGTTCCCAGTGCGCCGGGGTAGCCGGCAAAAAGCCATCCGGCGCCAGTGCGCATCCGGAACACGTATATACCCGACATCTCCGACACCCATCGGCTCACCTACAACGGCAACGGGGCAAACCAACAAAACAACCCCACTCCCTCTATCTACTATACAACCCACTGCAGTGCGCCGACACTGTACGAGCAAGTGCAAAACGACGCCTCCTACTCTTCCCGGGCTTCCGGCACTTCCGCGAGAGACTCTTTCTTTTTCTCTCCCCCATAGCAAGCCCCTCGCTCGCGGGAGGGTGCACGTATATATATATATATAGACACGGTCGTGCACGCGGACTATCTTCACGGTCGATCGGCACGAAGGTCCGCGTGCGTTACCGGCCCTTCCTTCCGATGCCAACAACTATACACCTACAGTATACGGTACGACCCGCATGGGCGCGGGTGTGGAGATTAATCGACCCTACAGCTGTACCAACATTTTATGCACTCTGCTCCCATTTGGTTGCGCCCCTTGCATATATATATATATGTACACATGTACGTAGGTACTCACACACCCTCGGGGGGACTTTTTTATTTGTACGTATAAGCTCAGCCCGAGATTGGCAAAATATGTACAAACAAAATTGTAAGGCGAATTTTGCAAGCGGAGAAGAGGAAGTTAATTCAGTGCCGGGGATAAAACGTTTAGGGTGTGTGGGTATATATGTAGGTAGGGTATAACCAACTATCAATTTCGTCGTCTCTTGGGAGCAGATTCCAGTAGGGGGGTAATAAGCACCGGCGCGGATAACAGACAACCTAAATACCCGTGCACACGGCGGAGGAGTGAATATGTGTTGGTGCACTCTAAAATGAAATTCAGCAGCAGCAGAAGCAAAGAGTACAATCTTGAAGAGAGCAGAGAAGAAAAAAAAAAGGGGGGGTAGGGGAGGCTTGAGATCGGCTCGACGTTGACTCTCTCGAGTATAGATGTTGGGGCCGATGAAGAGGGGGAGTAGCCGAGGGGGGACCGCTACGTCCGTCCCGGATCACGCCCGAGCGATAGGTAGAGTCACGCGCCACGTACTTAGGTATGTACCTCGCTATCTCGAGCTCTTACATGCGCACATGCGTGTGAGTGTGTGTGTGCACGCTTAAAAGGGGAGAGAGAGAGAGGTTCGGTCGCGGCGTGGAAATTATAATAAATTACGGGGTGAGAGAGATGCTGCCGGTGTATACTTGCGCTGCTGGAATTTCGTATCCGAGGCGTAATAAATATTATTAGCCGAGAGAGCCCGGTGGTTGCATGTGTATGCGTACGTACACGGGAGTTGTTGCTGGTAAAAGGGGAACGCGGGGTTTGGGAGAAAAAAAATTCTTAAAGTGTATTAATCGATACCCCGTCCGCGGGAGATACACATTGTGATTACGATATTTTTTCGAGACGGAAAACGTACACACGTGTGTGTACCGCTCCCTTTTTTTTCTACTCTCGAGGAATATATGCTTGCGATACTTGTTTCTTTCGATCGCTCGGAGGGCTCGTGCCTTAATTTTTTTTTTTTTTGTTTTTTTTGTTTTGGCAGGGAAATAAGCGAGAGAGGCCGAGTCAATCGATTACATATTTAATGCGTTTGCCCCAGCTGTCCTCCGCGGTACGTGTACATACACACGTACCAAAAAGGGATTAAAATAAAATAATTGTGATTAACGGGCGTAATTACGCGCTTATTTGTTTAGGAAATACGGTACTTTCTCCCCTACCCCCACACCGCGAGAGAGGGAGTTGGGGACGTAATTTTATTTATCAAGCGTGTAAACCTTATTAATGTCCCCTTTCCGTTCGCGCTGATTACTCAATTCAGGGGGGGGGGGGCTTTTGTGCATCTCCGTGGATGCTCGGACAAATTGTGCTGACGTCCAACTGATTGAAACAAAAAAAAAAAACAAAAAAAAAATCGGAGATCGATCGTCACCTGTGTACCAGAGCAACCCCATTCATCATCAGCTTCCACTCATTAACAGCGCGCCGTCGTGAAATCGTCAACTTGACGCTCGTGCCATTTTGTACCATCTACGCGCACAAGTCGATATACGATCGTATGGGGCTCGCAATAGTGGCGTCCTGTTAATGAACCAATTGTATTACACTACTGGAGGAGGAACGGAGCACTCGTCAGCGGCGTAGCGGGCAGATGTTGCCCGCGTAACACCACTGTACATTACCGATTTATCGCCGCGACCGACTGTACGTGCGTACAACCACTCGTTACGGAGGATACTCTCTTGCGGGCACCGCTATAGCGTATAATGTAAGTAATGACGACGGTGTCTCGGGCGCTGCACTTATGTGTATACCTTCGTTATGGACGATTATTCATTGAAACATAAAAAAAAAAAAAAAAAACGTAAAATAATAGAGGAGGGGGTTGGACAAGTGGTTGGTTTTGAAATCCCCAAAACCTTGGGAACCGCCACTCCGAAACGATATATATACAATGGGCCGTAGAAAAACGCTTGCCGGTGATTGTCCGACCCACGCCTAAACTACACGTTACACCGCAGAGAGGTCCAAAAAACCAACAAGGCAGCAAGAGAGAAAGGGGAAAAAAAAACAGGTGCCCCCCCCCCTTGTGGCTGAAATTGCCCTCCTTACGGATTCTATTTGCACCAACGGGAGCCGCGATCGGAGGGCTGCAATTTTCTCCGATAGGGGGACCTGAGGGAAAAAAAGGGTCAGCCGCGCAAAAAAAAAAAAAAAAAAAAAAAAACGATAACCGGGAAGAGCCTAGGCGTCGATGAAAGCCTCGGAAGAAAACGCGGGGCACGGAAAAACAAGAAGAAGGAGAAGGAGGGGAGGGAAAAAGAAAAGAGCTCGGCGTAAGTACCCGTAACAAGTTGTTGTTGCGCCTCTCTCCCGGGAGAGGAGGGCAACAGGTGCGATACGGTCGCCCGGTACATATACACCGCAGCCAACAAAACGGATCCTCCTCGGTAGCTCCTTCCTCCACCTCCGTCGTTATGGCGCTCCTATCGCGAGCCGTACGGAGAGTCAGGCGCGAAACACACTCGGCTTAATTGCCGCCGGCGATTTCCGCGATAAGTATCGCTGCTGACACGAGCGCGTATCCCCCGTTCCGCGGGTAGGGGGGGGGAGGGAGGGAGGGAGATAAGCAATAAAACATCTTTTTGCCCGCCGCCACCGGATTCGCTCGCCAAATCAGCGGAAACGAGATTCCTTCGCGCTGCCCCCTTATCGCCACGAGCCGATTTACAGCTCAATAGCCTACGGAGGAGAGAGCACACGCTATATAAGGGCTCCTATTCGACTATACGCGCACCGTATATATATATATATAATAAGTGTGCAAGTCTTATACTTGACGGATCATATAACCGTCGCACCGCGGCTACTGGAGCTCGTGTACACTCTATGCCATTGTATGAAAAACATCAGGGAGTACAACAAAAAAAGTGGTGGCTATGGCACCGTCCTATGCGTATACATATATATGTATAACTTACAGGAGAGAGACAAAGAGAGGGTATATTATATATGTATATACGGGAAGAACAACCCGCTCGTTGCCGATATTACCGCAAATTGCCACCCTCGAGAGGAGGGCAACAAAAGGGGAGACGCGCGCGCGGGCGATACTTGCTCCGTCGCTGCCTCGCCCTCCGTGTCTCTTTTTTTTTTTTTTTTTTCTTCTCCCCCTTATTCTTCTTCTTCTTCTTCCCTTTGGCTTTTACAATTACGGCCTCCCGAGATGATCAGCGTCGGTCGTTGTTGTTGGCTGGTAGTTTTTCCGCCTCCTCTCTGGCATCATCGTCGTACGTACACCGGAGTAATGCCGTAATCGGGCAATTACCGAGGATGGGGGGGAGGGGGGCTCTGATTTTCGGGTGCCGAATAAATCCATGGCTAATGCACGCGCGTGTCCGCGGCCAAAAGGGAAGCTGGAGTACTATGTAGTGTCGTCGTGGCCTCGCGCAGCTTCGAATAATATTCTCTCTCGTGCCGGTCGGTGCGCCAGCATATGTATTGCTCGGGGCAGCGGTGCACCCGTGCTGCATCGCGTGCGGCTAAGTGCTCCTCGGAGATGCAGGGAGAGAGAGCCTCACCCACCTGTCTCTGCCGGGCAATCTTCTAGTAGCCTTGGGCTACCACCTTCGTATATATATATACACATGCGGCTCCGCTGCTTCGGCTACCTGCTCTCTTTCCGCGATTCCTCTTCTTTGCTTCATCTTTTTCTCTCTGGTGCACACGCACGCCCTCGGTCCTCCCTTTATACGTTGCGCGTGTGTATTTATAATACATGTGTGTGCGTGTGTGTGTGTGTGTGTGTGTATACCAACTCCCCCCCTTGGATTTGCTCTCCGCGGAAGAGGAGAGTGACGTTTTGGGCGGCTCCCTCTTTCTTTCCCGATTTCACCGGGGAGACGTCGTTTTGCTCCTCCCGTAAGAGCATGCTTTTATCATGGGCTCGGGGGGGGGTTGGAGGGGGATCGGGTGTGGTTTGTGTTTTTCGACCATAAAGGAGAGCTCGTGCACCTCAAACTTACGTTTTTTTTTTTTTTTTTTTTCAAATCTTGGTCTCGTGGGATAAGTGTGTATAATCAGAGCGAAGCTGCTGATTAATTAATCGGGCCGGGAGGGAGGTGAATCAATGGGTGTTTTCAAAACACGTTTCTTGGGCGCGGTCGCGCGTGTGTGCGTGAAAGTCGTAAGGAAATGGTTGTTATTGTTGTTATTGTTTATTTTTGCCGGTTGGGCTGCGGTTTTTCAATTTCGAACGAGTACGCGTTTCGAGAAAGTACCTACATGGGTGTATGTATATATTTATATAAATGCGTGCACGTCTGTCATTTGACGCTCGGAACTTGCACCGAGCGGCCGTTTGGGAAATAATCAGTGAGTGTGCTTCGATCGGAGCTTCGTGAAAACGAGCGAGGCAACGGGCGATTCGACATTGGACGCGTCGAAAGGGAAAAAATCAAACTGAAGGTTTGCAACAAAAAATGAAGGGTGGATAAAAAGCAATTGACACCTCGTCCGTTGCCATCGAGGATTTTGGTGAGGCGGCCGAACGAGAGAATGATACTCCTATTGCTGGTTTTTAGTACTCCCTAGTCTCCAAATAATTACTTGGGTAATGCACTAGTTTTATTATACGATATTGATATACATCGGTAAAGTCAGTTTAGCGAAATTCGTGATTATACCCTGTAGATACATCGACACATTGTTCGCTTTAAACAAAAGCGTGAAATATCTTGTTTTTTCGCGCTTATGCGTACATGTATGAAAACTAGGCGTATTACGCATTTAGACGTGTACAGCGGCTACTGTACCTATACGACCTTCTATATATATACCAATGTATGCACATCAGAGGCCACGTTGCAAATTGTTCATGCAGAGCTACTACTACGACTGAACTCTACAAATTAAGTTGTAGGAGTGATTTTTTCAAAAGATGCGGTTCCTCGGGGAGGGGGGGGTTTAGCGAAACATACAGGGATAAATGTGAGCTCGATGAGGAAGAATCTGAAAGGTTAATACCGAAACACGGAGAGTAAGTATACGACCTTCGTTACTTTCTGCATGTACGGCTTTAGAAGTAACATTCAGTTACCTGAGTTAAACACAAAACGGGTTTAATATGGAAAAAAATAATAAATTTCATTGCATGTATATCGTTTGTATGATATTCGTTTTCTTACATACATTTATACAATGTTCACGAGACATTGTCCTGAAAAATTTTTTAGTACACATTACATTATGGACACACAAACTTGTTATTATTGAAACACAACGATTATCGTAAGATAAATCACGTGCGTTCTTTCAAGTGTCTATACTAAATGTAATGGAATTTCCTTTATTCAGAACATCTTGGACGTCATTCCTAACAGTTGGTATAACGGATTCTGCCAATGCTCGTACCACTTTTTGGTACGTTCTATAAGTACAAAAAAAATAAATAAATAATCATGCACGTTTTTTGTCTCGAAAATCTGTATGGAAGAAAAAAATAAATAAATAAATAGCGCAACTTACCGCAAAAAGGCGATGCTTTTCCTGTTGCAACATCAAATGTGCCACTACACTTATTCTTGTACTTCTCCGCATTTATTCCCATTTCGACTTTTTCGTTACAATCTTCTGGTCCTTTGAAAATCGAACTCCAGTACCGATTCCCGTTGGATTTAGATGCAAAAAATGAACAAGTAACGCCATCGTGGTAACCGAGCGAATCAATAAAGTACCGATAAGCCATGCTGTGATCGCATGATATGTCTGTCGATCCGAACGAATGTGAAAGATTAGTAAGACGTACATTGTAAACGAGAAAATAGAGCTCTACTGTGACAAAAAAAAAATACAACATACCCATCCATTGATCTTGGCAAGCAGGTTGTCGTGCACCTCCGTTTACATAGAAATCCATGTGGCCTAACATGGGAGAAACACAATTTTTCGTTTATTCAACGAATACGTCTATTTTAGAAAAATTAACATTCCAATTTCGTACCGCTTTGGTCACTCAAGCCGAAGCCTACCGTGGCTCTTGTAGCCATGTTGGTATGAATGACGTCGACGAACGGTGCATCCGATGAGTCCAAACGCATATCCTCGCCCACTTTATCGAAACAAGGACCTGCAGGATCCAAACCAGTGATCCTCGTTACATCCCACGGGCCGTTATTTTTCTGTATCTCATTGGCCGCGAAGGCTGACACGTGGGCACCTATACTGTGCCCAACTAGGTACATTGGACCCCAAGCGACGGTACTATTGGGTTTCCAGGCGGCGTCGACTATTCGACTGACAAATCTATGGGGCGGTTATATAAAGCGATTAATATTTATTTTAAAATGTTTACTTGATAAAAAAAATTGAGAATTAAATTACTCTGAGATTTCTTTTCCGGTCGATCGAGTGTTGCGAGCTGATATCGTGTACCCGCGAATAAACGAGGCGCCATTTTTCCAATCAACCGCGATAGCATTGACATCTTCCTGGGAATTGAATGGAACAGATTTTTTTACTAATCTACCATGTGGAGTTTGACAAAAATTTGATAAGTTAAAAAAAATGAATTTACCCACCCGTTTGAGAAACGCTGCCGTTAAATTTTTAACCCACGGTTCGTCCGCACTTGACGCAAAACCGTGTACGATGAAAACTGTTCTTCTGCTGACATCAAAATCCAATTCGGCCAAATTCAAGATGTCGTTGGAAGATAGTTTTTTTATATTTGGCTGGTTTCTGGTGCTCAAATGAAAAGTCACGTCAAGGCTGCTCGGTTGCACTGCGTCAAATGTATTTCCCTCAAAATTCGTATCAACTTTGAAACAGTCTTCGTACCCAAAAATACTTCTTGGTGATACTTTAAAACTTTCGTGTTTTGCTTCGATTCGTTCGAATTTTACGACACCCATTGAAAATATAATGAATGAAATGATGGCCCTGATTTTCATTTTTAGTTCCGTATCGCATCCAATTCGAACGCAATAATACTAAAATTATAGGAACAACCAAATTTTAAAGGTATACGCTCAATTATCTAAAAATTTTAGTATTTTTGAAATGCATATTGAATTTATATTGAAAATTTTTTAACGAATTAATCCTATAAACCACAAACATAACTTGATTCTCATGAGAATAATGTATTATTGACAAGAATACTTACAGTTTGCAAACTTTTACCTCAAGCTCACCATAACACGTGGTAATAAGCCAGCAAGTCGAAAATCAACTGAGTAAAATGAAACTATTAGCATACAGGGTTTTTATATAGGGCCTTATCACCAAGACAGATAGTGTAATTACTCAAAAAATTTCTCTATTATCTTTCCACGTATCATACAATTGAAGAGTTTTCTTGGAAACTAAATAAATTTTTCCGTCTCTCTTTAGAAAATTAAAAGTTGGATTGTAAAATAGTACGCTTGATTAATTTGACTTTTTTTTAGAATTTATGATTTTGATAATCAAACTAATTTTGGAACAGCTCTTTGTCAACTATTAACGCAAGAACACTATTTTTTTTCATTTAGCACAAGAGGTATGAAAATGTTGAGGATGAGACATCTATAAAAAGCAGAACCAAAACATTTTAAGAAGACGAATCATGTAATTTCCTTAAAACTCATCCTATTATAATGATTGCAGTTTACCGTCGAATATATTGTAAGATACATCAAAAAACATGTTTTTGTTAAATTTTTATCGATGTTTTAGTCATCAATTAGGAGTGAGAACGCACAAACAGACAATGATGAGTTCATTGTCTCGGGCATATTCGTCGACAAAACGACCAAGTAATATGACATGGGACTTTTCTGTAAAGTAGTTATCTATTTTCTCTCTCTATTAGTGACCAACAACTTGATATACTTTCTCAACAACAAACTTTCGTTTGAAAACTAGATACGCACTAACCCTCTTTGATTTCAATGTAAGGTACCTATCGGCGGTCACGGACGTTACGTTATTTTGCACCGAAAATTCGCTTCCTCGTATACTCCGTTCATCATAAATTTGTAAATCAAGCGGTATACCGAGCGATTCCTCAAACCGCCCGAACCGCGTCAAAGCCGATAAATTACAACAACACTCGAAATTCCCGAAATAAGTTTCCCGCTTTCTTTCCTCCTGCGCACAAGTACACGCTACAGCTCAAAAGATCCCAAGGCCCATTCGTCTCCGCGCACATCTCATTCGTCTCGCCGGAGACACGTCCACGCGCGCGGCAATAAAAACCAAACCCATCGGTCGGCAAAACGCTCCTACAGCCCATACGCAAAAACCCACACGGCGCTTTCCCCACATTCCCTCCTTGTCCCGGAAAAACAACAGCCCGCACCGCGCCACGAGCATGCAAATTACGCAACGCTCGGCCTCTTCTTCTTTGGGCGCACGAAACGCGTATATACATATACATATATATACCTATGCAGGTGAAACAAGCTAGGCTCTACATGTAGGTGAGCGGCGGAGCTTCCGTCTGTCGCGTTGGCGGTCGCCGGGGTGCATATAACCATTCGCCCGTGGATTTACGGCCGAAAGTGACCAGTAAATCAATTTGGATTAGCATATATATGCGCGCTCGCATTAGGCCATAACTTACGCCGCGAGACCCCAACGCGCATATGAGAAGACACATAGTTGCGCGCAAAAGCTCTCTCTCTCTCTCTCCTGCCAACATCTTGTGGTTCTCTGCTCGAGAGACGGTAGGTATATCTAATCGCGAGAGGGACTTTTCCAACTTTGGTATTCCATGGAGGCCCGTGTTGTATACGCGTGCTTTGGGTAACTCCAGCCGAACGCGAGTTATCCTCGGCCATGTGCGCTTGAGTAATTAGCTCGGGACGATTGTTGCCTCGCGGTCAAAGACGAAGATGGAGAGCGACACGGTGGCGTTTATATCGAGTTGGACTAGCGCGTGATGCATGCGTGCCCGGAGTTGCCTCACTCGAATACACAAACTACACACCATATTAGCATAATTGATTTTTACATTACCGTGTATGTGTATTTATGTACATCGATGGGTTGCAAATGAGAGATAATCTCCTATGGTTAACATCAGGGGTCACGCATAAGTGATATACAGGGAGCCGTGTACGCGCGTAGATGTCCGACCACCAGAGTCTCTTTCTACTGCTAAAGAGAAACAAGACGCGAGACGCCACCCTCGGTTGTATTTTTCATTATATATTGTAACACAATATACCTACTCGGATTGTATCTTCTTTCTCATTCAAACAAAGAAAAAGAATTTAAAAAAAAAAAAAAAAAAGAGCCATCCATGCGCGCTCCTATATATAAGTATCATCAGAGCGCGCGCGACTCTCGTCCCACTTGTCCGTCCTATTCGACTTTACTTTTGTTTTTTATATTCTATTTTTTTTTCTCCACCACAAATCCAGGCTTCAGGTTTTCGAGAGCTGCATCGCGATTCGCCTCACGCAACCTGCGTGTGTGCTACCATACGCAAGAAGCTGCTGCAGCCAAAGAAACCCAGAGAGAGAGAGAGAGAGAGAGAAAAGTGGACTTCTACTCTCGGGAGAGCGTGTATCGCGGGAGTGGCGCGTCATCGGGTTTTAGCACGAGCCGGAGGTATATATACATAAGCGACAAGTCGCGCGACGCCTCGCGTCTCCCATACGAGATGAAGTTGAAAAGACGAGGGGATGTATATACATACCTATACATATACGCTGGAACTGGAAGTCAAAGAGGAGGAGAGGAAGGGGGCAGAGATAGATATTCGTCCCTAATTGGCCGGGATGCGTCTCATTAGACATGCGGCTAATTATTAATTAATCGGCGTCCTTACTCCCTACACTACTGATGATGCGTGTCTTTACCTCTACTACTGGATGTCGAGAGCACCGCGGGAGGCCGATATACCCCATATGTTTCGGATTTTATTTCCTTTTTACTTATTTTCTTTTTTCTTTTTTTCTTTTTGTTTGCCAGAAGAGAGAGAGAATGAGATGTCGAGGTGATGGAATCGAGACGTTATCTCTTTCGGTGTACACGCGATGAGCAAGTATATATTCATGTGCCTATTACGTTATCGATTGCTCATCGCGAGTACATATATTACGTGAGTAACAATAGTCGGAGCTCATACAATTTACGGAGTAAGGATGAATCACGTTTGAAAAACTCGTGGTAAAATATACTCGTTTATACGGATTTTAAAATAAAAAGAGTTAAAAACATCCTTTTGTTCCGTAGCGTCGACTCATTTGGTTTCGCAATGCTCCATTGAACCGTGCATTTGCAAGGCTTTAATTGAATTTCACTATCTGAGGCAAAAATCTCGGATCGTACGTGTAATCGAGGAGAACAAACAAAAGGTCAATGCAAGTTCTCTTCTCCGAGGCCATCACAATACACACAAAAATAATACGCATTTCTAAATTTGATTAATTGTCGTAAAAGCACTTGTTTTCACTTATGACAACCCCTTACCTCCTAAACAATTACGAGTCTTTTTGCACCACCAACGATATTACCAGTACACCCTCTTTTCGACCAAATGAACTATATCGTCAAGTACACATAACATTCCGTTGCATTGTACGTTGGCTCGGTCGCGCTGATCCTGTGGGATAGAATTTTCCAAAACGAACCGGAGCGTACCTCCAAACCGATCGCGTTTCGCGGAAACACGCGCCAATTAAACTTTTCCACGAGCTCCTTGGATGCAAATTTTTTTTTTTTTTTTTTTTGACCCGCTGCAATAACGATAACGGCAATAACACACTCGACCGAGAGGCCGGGCGTAAAAAAAAAATTTAATTAACGAATTTTCGGAATCCCCAAACGAGGCAAAAAAAAAAACGGTTGGGGGCAGGGGGGGAGAGATAATTGCGGATCGATGTATGAATTCTCGTAAATTAGCCACGAGCGCATGATAATTGCCGTACAAACGAGGGCCGTAAAAATTTGGACCCGATAGAGCAGATATCTTAAAAGGCCCTTCTCGCGCATATTACAGTCCTTGCGTATATATGTAGATCAAACAGGAAGATAAGCGATTGCGGTTGCATATGGTACTCTTTGAATTGCTCTGAATCAAGTACGGGGGTGCTGTGCCACATACTTGACCTCCTCCTCCGTATATTATCTCTCGGTGTCTCCGAAGATTTAAGGAAATTACGTCCACTACTAGCACGTAGATCTAACGCGAGTTACCATTTTTCAGGACTCTTTGCGCACTGAATGTGTGTACCTATAAATGAGAAGAGGAGAGAAAAGAGGAACGGAGCAAATCGGCGTGGCACAGGTGCACACAGTGGGGCGGTGTAGTAAGTTATACGTAGCTGCAGAAAAGGAAAGAAAAAAAAGGAGCTGCGCGTCATCAAAGGAAGAGGGAGAGGAAAGGAGGAGGAGGAGAAGTTGACTAGTGTGTGTGTGTGTACTTATAATATATGCGCGCCAAAATAAGAGATAGGAATAAGGCGTGTATGATGCAGCTCACGTATCAACTTTGCTGCACTACTCCCATCCGTATAGACTCGGCGCACTCGCTCCTTGATGTGTACACATACCTATCTCGGGCTATTTGTCAGTGGCGCGCGTGCGACTGTTTTTTCTGTTTATCTGCTTTTTTTTTTTTTTTTTTTTTATCTTTTCGTTCGTCTACAAAGATATTGGATGTTTATCGCTGCCACTGTGAGATTAATTTACTGCTGATAATGTGATTTCAATCCGATCAAAGGCGAACGAAAGCTGCACTCGCGTGAAACGTGGTAATCGTTCGACACGATCAACAAATAATTTCGTTGTCCGTTCCATTGAATCTTTCGGATGACTTTTACAATGCTCAACATTACGCAAAACAGGTGTACCCTATATATTGCGATGTCAAACGAGTACAAAAGAACATGCAACGTGTGCATGGCTACCACAAGCACCGACAATGAAGCAAAAGCGAGCTTATAAATATATGTGGGATCATCAATTGAAACGAATCGTAAATTTTGGAGCGCTGCCGGTCGTCACCACCGGGTCAGAGATGTAATGCGATTCACGAGACACGTATACGACCCATCGACTGTTATCCTCGCATACAACACAATATATCCCGCCTTCGCTATCGAGCAGCAGGACCTATGTATATAAGTGCACAAAAGTCGCACGAAGCATCGGGAAGAAGAAGATAGCCGGGAGTATAAAAATAAGCCGCGGGTCTCCCACCCACGGGGTGTGTATATAGAGCCAACGGCGCAGCCACCTGCGGTCAGTCGATGCACTCTCGCAACAGGTGAGGCGACGGAGAATGGAAGGAGGAGAAGCTGCATCTCGTGCTTCCCCCTTGTTCTGTCTGCCTCTTTGCCCGCTTGTCCTCTCCCGTTGCGTGAGAGTATAATGTATGTATATATAGAGAGACGCCGGGCTCTCGGGTGCGTGTGTGTAGGTATACATATACACGTACGTGAGCAAAATATCGCGAGGGGGAAGAAAGTCGCTTCCTCGTCCTTCCATATACCTTATATACGTGTATATGATACTCCATCCTTTTTTTTTTTTTTTTTTTAGTGTCTCTTGTGTGCATATATATATATATATACATTTTGACTTTCGGGTGTTTCGGTGAGCCAAAGGAGAGGGAAGTAAGGTCCATTCAGCTTTGCGAGGGTGACCACGCGAATGCGCAAAAAAATTCATACAAAAAGCCATCATTTTTGGGTGAGTTAATAGTTGTTTCACGAAAGGACAAAAGGTTGAATACGAAATATACTCCATCAGGTGTAATGTCTAAGCCGCACTCGATACAAGTTTTCAACAGCTATACTGTGCCAACTGTCCTATTTGATGGAACCGGAGAAAATAATTTTTCCACCCTCGGGTGGTTTTGGGAGGCTGGTACTTCCTCGGGCGAAAAATCAGTTTTCCAGAACTCGTTCTCGGCTCGGGCCGCAAACCTGTCGGTTCGCAAACAAAGACTTTTCAAACTCGTAGGAAAACTACTATTCTTCGAAGCTGTACTAAATAGATGAGCCTCCAAAACGTTAATATTTCCATCAAGCCCAATCAGTTATAAAATTATTGCGTGGAGGTGCACTTGCCACCAGCAAATCGCTCGGAGCCAATAAAGTATACGCCAACTGTATACTATGTATATATGTTGAGTGCGAGTGCGCGAGGAAAACCGGTTCCCCTCTCTCGTCGACCATTTGATTATGCGCCGCACTGGTGTTATGGTAAGCAAAGTGCATCGCACGCGAGGGGTTTCTTCTTCCATTTTTTTCCCTCCTTTGTGCTTGCATTTTTCGGCAAAACCGCGATTCTCCTCTTTTCGTTCCCGTGAATTTTTTGATTTTCAGGACACACTGCCAATTTGGGACTGCCATGCACGTGACAACAGTAGCGTGTATGTGCTCTGAAACTATCAATCAAACGAAATGCCTCTCGTTGTCTCTCCCGACCACCATAGTAATTGTCACTGTAATAACAAATCAGTACACAAGAGAGAAGCAAATACCAAAGCATCATGAGACATGCACGGAAAGTTATGTCGAGCAAGGACACGCGTGCACTATAATATATATAACTGGCAAACACCACGAGCACCGACTCCCCTTCGTACATTGTAAGATATGGACAATGAATGGAAAAAAAAAAAAAGAGATAGCAAGGGAGCTAAGAGACGCACGAAAAGTCTCCGATGTATCAGGTACTTTTACGTATACGGAGGTGAGGAAAGTATATAGCAATAAAATGAGATATCGGAGCGGAGGAGGTGGGCTCGCGGTCACCTGAGAAAGTGTTGTCCGGCCAAACCAGGGGAGACACGCTCATGCGTGCGGTGGTGTTGCCTCCCGGCCGCACCACCTGTCTCTGTACTTACATCGTGTTTGATGCGGGTTTTCTTCTATAAACTCATTATGTTGCTAGTTTCTGTTTTTTTTTTTTTTTTTTTTTTTTTTTTTTTCTTTTTCGAGATGATCTTATCCGTTGTCTCTCATTTTGTTGTTTTGCTGCTGCTTCTTTGATCGGTGTAGGCGTATATTTATGCATGCACAATTACCGTTTCTGCAGTTTTCGATTTTTCGTGGATTTTTAAGCTATAGTCGTACAATCATTTCACGAAATGACGCTGCACGTGTACATTGTATACGTATATGAATTTCGTTATCCAGTGATACCTACACACATTAAATACTCATGATTCCATATCTTTGGAGTGGGGCTGCGAACACTGAAAGTGAAGATACGCGACTTTTACGACTTTCGTCATTTTAGTCGGAGTTTCATCAACTGTGAAGAAAAAATTTCGAACACGGTTTTCAGTGGAGGTGACACTTTTTTTCCGCAGTTTACATGATATTAGTATATCTACACATATATAATTTCAACATATAAATCTCAGGAAAAGGGTGTCACCCTCACTGAAACCCGTATTAAAAAAATTTTCCTCATAGTACATGGCATTGCGAGTAAAACGAACCCAGTTTCAAGGGTGTTCTGTATATTTCTGAATGTAAAAGGGACTGGGGGTGGCTAGTGATATTTTTTAAAAACCTTTTCTGAGGTTTAGCCAAAAGATTGATAGAACAATTCTTTTTTTTTTTTTTTTTTTTTTTTCTAGTGCAGAAAACCTTTTCTTTACCAAATAAATAAATTTAAAAAAACATGAAATAAAATTGATTACCATCCAACCTTTGCTACAACTGGAGGTACTCGGTTTTTATATACTTTTGAATTGCGCGCTCCAGTAATGAGGTCGAAAAAATATTTTAGAAAAATTCGATGTCACACGATACGTCACATTTCAAACGATTAGAAGAGAGGTGGGAAGAAAAGTACAGTATCGTACGTGTTCACTTTGGAAAGGCTCTTCGAATGTTTGAATATACCTAATAATACTTATCATCTGACACATCAGTGCGCGTGTCTAATAAGGCTTCTAACTTACTTATTAATAGTCAATGACCAAATTTTCCACGTAGCATATACCTTCGCTTACTCGCCTGCATAATTCGTGCTTCTGGGATTAAAGTGTCGAAATTCATCATCAGTTCAGCTCGTAAATTTTTTTCTGCACTATTGCTGTTTTTTTTTTTTTTTTGTCTTGAAGCTGCTTGATTGCTATTGCGAGCCATCATAATGGACATTGTCAAAGAAGGCTGGATCCGAAAACGTGGCAAGTTCTGCTCAATGTAATCTTTTTCATAGATTTAGTCACTCGGGCGTTACAAGGATATTTTTAGAATTGTTTTAATTAATTTTTCGACATTCGGAATAATGAAACAACTATTAAGACTCTTGTTCAATATTTGAAGCGACAAACGCATTTAATCTTACTGAAATTTCTATTGATAACGTTTATTCAAAATCGATGGTTTTACCACTAAGGATGTTCAATTTTTAATTAGCACATTTCCCTACGAAGTGTACGAAACTTTTCCTAAAGTCGCAACATATACTTTTACATGGATGTTTCTGATACTTGTTTAACCTTCTATAACTACTCGAGGATTCACTTTCTTTTCGCATGTTTTTAGGTAAAATTATAAGGAATTGGAGGTTACGTTACTTCATTTTAAAAGATGATGGTACTTGGCTTGGATATAAAAACAAACCTGATGGCCAAACTGTCGGTGATATTCCACCTTCGAATAAATATACTGTTAGGGAATGTGTGATAAGATTTAACAAAGAAGTGAAGCATTTCACGTTTGCTGTAGAAGGATTACTGTGGCCAAGGGTTGTTGAAAGAAAATTCAATGTCAATACAGAAAAAGAAAGAAAGGATTGGATTTCTGCTATCATGTATGACTTTATGCATTACATATATATTTATTTATAACCTATTAAGATAAGGGCATCAAACGAGTTGACATTGAGGAAAAAAAATTAGTTTCTCTATATTTCGCATTATTACGTAATTGTATTGTTATTAGCCGTACACCATTTTTTTCGTGATTATTACAAGTACCTTATAATACCACCTATGTGTGGAAGATGTTAGTCCCAACCCCATTTTTAAAAATCCTTATCTTTATAATTTTTCTGTGCTATATTTTTAATGCAATCGTATCTATAACGGAAAATAATGTTTTCCGCCCTCGGGTGGTTTTGGGAGGCTGGTTCTTCCTCAGGCGAAAAAGCAGTTTTCCGGAACTCGTTCGAAAAGTCTCCTTTACGAACCTCGTTACGTCCCTCGCCTTCGGCTCGGTTCGCAAACAGAGACTTTTCAAACTCGTAGGAAAACTACCATTTTGCGATGTACGTTAGTCCAATTTAAACGGAATTTTTCCTGTACTATAAAAAAATACGTTGTTTTTTGGAAAAAATGGTAGTTTTCCTACGAGTTTGAAAAGTCTCTGTTTGCAAACCGAGAGGTTTGCGGCTCGAGCCGAAGGCGAGGGACGTAACGAAGTTCGTCAAGGAGACTATTCGAACGAGTTCCGGAAAACTACTTTTTCGCCCGTGGAAGTACCAGCCTCCCAAAACCACCCGAGGGCGGAAAAAAACTTTACTTTTACGATAAAATAATGTGTTTGTATTTTATTAAGACAGGAAACAAATTTTTGGGTAATGCATTAAAATTTTGTTTTCTTTAAGACTCGATAAACTAATTAAATATTGCTCGTCGTAAAAAAGTATTACCTGATATCAAATTAAATGAGAATTTTTAGGCTAAATTTTAATACCTCTGATAAAAGTTCAAAGTTTGTTGAATATACCAATAAATTTTATTTAATTAGGTATGTAGCACGTAAATTAGATAACGAAAATACTTATACAGTACAACAACAACTACCTCAAATGCCGACAGAGTCAGTCAATACGAGATTAAATCCATTCGAAGTTGCTTCTACTAGTAGGAAATGTTTCGACGAACTATCTAGTAGACTTGAAAATACATCAATCAGTACATCCACAAAACAAAAAAAAGTCGTACGTAAAGTTCAATATAGTTATGAATTTTCAGTGAAAAATTCAATTTTGATTGTTATTTTTATTCATTATTTCTTATCGACATCGTATCCTGCACACATGAATAAAAAAGTTTGTTCTTCATTTACAGACTATAGACAATTTCGAGTTATTAGAAGTTCTTGGCCAAGGTGGATACGGTACGGTTATCTCGTGCAGAGAAAAAAGTACAAAAAAATATTACGCCTTAAAAACTATTGAAAAACTATTTATTATTCGCCATAAAAAAGTGTCTCACACTTTATCAGAAAATCAAATTTTAAAAACCATAAGACATCCGTTTATAATAGTAAGTCACATTTTATTGAACATGACGAGGTATTAGCTGTGTGTACTTAGAGTTGTCTGTTAATCTCCAAACTTCACAGTCTCTAAAATATAGCTTTCAAACGGTTGACAGACTTTATTTTGTCATGGACTACTTAAGTGGCGGTGACCTCCATTTTCACGTGCATCGTATTGGGTTATTCGACGAGAATTGCGCAAAGTTTTATGGAGCCGAAATTACTCTGGCTGTAGGTCATTTACATTCAAAGGGTATCATTCACCGTGATCTTAAGCTTAGCAATATATTATTAGACAAAGATGGTCACATAAAAATTGTTGACTTTGGTCTTTGTAAGGAAGGTATAACGTATGGTAACTTGCACATATAACGCTTTTACTACTCGAATCGTCTTTTTTAAACTTATTTTAAATAATCACACAAATTTCTTGTAGGGAAAACGACAAAAACGTTCTGCGGTACTCCAGAGTACTTAGCACCAGAAGTTTTCGAAAACGATGAGTACACACGAGCTGTAGATTGGTGGAGTTTTGGAGTGGTCATGTATAGAATGATGTGTGGTAGGCTTCCATTTTACGACGATAATCAGAAAATACTTTCAGAGATGATACGGGAGAAAAAAGTTACATATCCCAAACACCTCAGTGTCGAAGCCGAGAATTTATTGAAAGGTGAATTTATAAACCAACATCCTCTGTTTATTGGCAACGCTATCTTTTTATATTTAATTATATCTTATCACGTGTGTAGAATTACTGATTAAGGATCCATGCATCAGATTGGGTGGTGGTCCATTTGATTCCGATGAAGTAGTATACCATTCGTTCTTCGATTCGATAAACTGGTATGACTTGTTTGACAAAAAGATTCCACCTCCCTTCAAACCCCAGTTAACCTTGGAAACGGACACTCGTTACTTTGACAAGCGATTCACTGATAGAAGAGTCACACTTACGCCGACCGACCTTAGTTACCGTGATCGGGAATTGCTGATCCGGGAAAATAAACATTTTACCGACTTTTCTTACGAAAGAGAGTCATTCCTCCTCGATATCTAGTAATTACTATCGCAAGTAACCAAAAAATTTTTTGTTTTAAATACTTTAAAGATTTTTTTTTTCTTGCAACGTTATTTTTGACTTTAAAAGTTCTATAAAAAACTGTTTTACATCATTGTTTTCGTACGTATACAATATTTTTAATACATTTGCGATACAAATAATTCTTATTAAGAAGTTTTAACCGAAATAAATTGTAATATTTTTGTTGTTGTTTGTAATATAAGTGATGTGTACTGTGGACTTTTCTATTTACACATACTGACAAAAAATGTATTCGCTGCAATTTAGTCCACTGAGTTCTTAATCTAGAATGATATCATAGTCAACACTGATACTCTCTAGTCGATTTTGTTTTCATAAATAATCTATTTCTCAAGTCATAGTTTGCAAATGTTGTATGTCACAATGATGTTTCTTTTGTTACGCAACTATACAAATAAAAATAAGTTTTTTGCACAATACGTATAATTATTGAATTATTGTATAGTTATTTTAATGCATAATGTGTTAATTTTCGGGCGCATCTTTGTTTTAGCACCACAGACCCAATAAAAACAATCTTGGGTTGTTTTTTTTTTTTTTTTTTTTTTCACAGGAGCTCCTCGCCACCGAGAGAAAAGCGTGCGAAGACGAAGGGGGGTAACAAAAGAAGAAGAAAAAAGAACGGGAGGAAGAAAAGTGGCGATTTCCGGCTACCGAAAAGTAAATCGAGAGAGCGTGCAGCCCCCAAAAAGCGAGGCCCATCGACGCTGGGGCCTCGTTAAAGTAATTAAGTGTAATGCCGAGTGCAGCGGCCGCAAAGAATCGAGCGCGAAGAGAAAAAGACGGAGGAGGAGGAGGAGGCACCATCATCATCATCATTCGTGATGTGCGCGCGGGAGAAATTCTGGGCTTCTCCTTTGACTTTTGCTTCCTGCGCGCTCTCGATCCATCGCTTATTATTATACCGCATACCCATACGTGGGAATCTTTTTGTCACACCCGCGCGCCTGTACAGATTCGCTTTGGTTGGACCCCGTGCAGCAACGCGAAACATAACGTTGTTGTACGGTTGCCCTCCTCATATAATATACGTATACCCTGTCCCAACCCACTTTGTGGCTTCCACGTGATTTTGCCTTTGGAGATTGCTCGTACGGTTGTCGTGATTTTTTTTTTCCGAAAATCAATCCACACATTCAAACCGAGAGTAGAGTGCATACACGGGACAAAGAGAAACGCGCAAAGATCAGCATCTCGGGAGAGATGGCGTGATTAGGTAATCCGAGTACACCACCTCCCCCACCTTTTTTTTTTTTTTTTTTTTTTTTCCCTCGCTCCACAGACACAACAGACAACAGTACGTATACATGTACATGAGCAGCAGCCTAGTTTTTTTATTTCCTGACGTAACGCGAGGTCGAAGGAAAGAAGATCGGCCGCACCGCGCGCGCATACCTCCTCCGCAAGGTGGATCGAATTCCCGATGTCCCCCGGCTGAAGGGACGCAAAGACCGAGGACGGGATACGAAGCGAAAGCTCACGTGCTCTCGGATTACCATTCCGCGGGAGAAGTTGGTACTTAACCGCCTTTACCTGTCCCTCGACGAGTGCGCGGGTGTGCGAATAATAAGCGAAGGCAACGATATACAGATGATTAGCTGTATACCTCATCCATATGATCACAAAATACTCGCAAAGGAGAGCGCGAAGAGCCGTGTATATATATATATATATATACGTATAGCGTCCGACTCTGGCTGCTGTGCCGATCTCTCTCGTTCCGAGCGACTAATCGATCTCATTCGGCTGCCGTGTACAGTCAGCTGCCATCCGTCAAGCCCGGGTGCATGTATATATATAGGTGCGCGTGCACAGTCGACGGGTGTCCCTATATACTTTTCTCCGATCGGCCGTTTCAATCGGTCCGCTCCTTGGCGAGTCTCGTAAACAAACGAGCCACTCGGGCCGTACAATCCGTCCCGAGTTTCATCGGTATATACAAATTGTCGTGCCTCGCGGAGATCGGTGGCGGCTGATTTGCGGCTCAACTGTTCTTTCCACCGTATACGTCATCTGTATATATGTACCTATCTCCGATAGAGGTACTTTCCATTTTGATCGAGCGAGCACACCTGCGCGGCCCGAGAATTTCGAGAGCAATGGGTGATAGGTATAAGTATGCTTCGTTTTAACCGCCGAGTGATAAGTAAATCGTTGCCCCTCGTCACAATGGTGCACCCATCCTGGGGCAAGTTTATTACACGCCGCCGCGACTTTCACTCGGCCAAAGATTGATTTACGCTCTTGTGTATATAATATAATATTGCGAGGGGAAAGTGCCTTTTTCTTTTTCTTTCTTTTTTTTTTTTTTTTCCACGGGGCGCTGAATCGGACTCCCCCGGAGTATGGGCGGTTTTTTCGACTCTTCAATTTGTATATCTATGTGCACGCGGTTCAAATCGCGGCACGGACGGGGATCGTTAAAATACTCGCGCGCGATAAGCCGGTCATTGTTTTACCTGTATACCCTCGAACGGTAATTCAGTTGCATGTGCACGCGCTACGCCTATATACACACGGCACGTGTACCTATAATCCGTACGAACGCGGAGTGGATTTGTCAAGGGAGTACGGCGGCGCTCGCGCGCTCGTAAATCACGCGCCGAGTCGTGGCTTGGAAATTAATTTAATTTACGGGCCACTCGATGTACATATATACTCCCTTATCGCTCGAGAGAGCTCTGCCAGGCCGACTGATGGAGGAGGGAAAAAAAGGACTGCTTTTCTATTCCGTCCGTCAAACTTCGCGTAAACGGCAGGTATAGTATTTCGTGCGGAGAGACAGAGCCCCCCCGCTGTCCATTAGCCTCTCGGTGGACTGCCGGGAGAGAAAGGACGCGATGTGACGGAATGTCCGCGACTAGGTATATATATATTATACCCATGTACTTGTCGCGGGCTTTGCAAACTATCCGGGGAATGTGGGTGTATTCCCGAATCGGGTGAGCTCTTGGGGGACTTGCTGCTCGACGCGACGACGCTTACAGATGCGGACGGGAGGAAATTAATGTCCGCGAGCGCGCAGAGTTGGCCAACCGTCGTCGCATATGTACTTGTATACCATATAGTAAAGACACGTACGCGATCCTTTTTTTTTTTTTTTTTTTTTTTTTTTTCATACAGTAAACACATTGTAAAGAGCGCAGTCGCCCGTTATCACCACTATTATTTATACGCTTATTTAATGTACAAATTCACACTCTCGAGGGGAGTAAATTACATAATGTGGTAGATACACGGAGGAGAGAGATATTGTTCTCTGGTTGATATCGTTGCTGCACGATCGTGTGCTCTTTTTTTTACTTTTCCCTCTACTAGTGGGGATATATATATGTGTACCTATCACGAGAAGTTTCGCATCGTTCGCCCCTCCTTCGATCTCGGATCTATTATTTTCTTGGGTACACAAAAGAAATGATTGCAGCGCCGCGGAAATTCGTGGTATTTTTATTATACCTACATATTGCGGCCAATTGAAAACTGCAACGAGGTATCGGATGATTTTATTAAACAAGCCGAGTTGTTGTTGTTGTTGTTCCTGATGGCACTCTCGCTGGAAAAGAAAAGAAAAAGAAAGGAAAAAAACCCGAAAAACCTCAGTCTTCGATGCCAGTGTCGCTGTCAGGCTGAACCGCGCATCAGCATATACGTATACCTTTTCAGAAAGTTTCGCGCTTTCCGTTACCTCCGACGTAGTCCAAGTTGTCGGAGGGACGAGCGATCGATCGATCAGTGAGGTGACACTAATTGCGCCAACACGCGTGTGTCCTGTGCTATACGTTGTCGTATCTTTCTATACCCGAGAATGGCAAGAAGCTCGGCCGCGAAAGATTTATCGCCTATACTCGTGCTGATTGGTCGGCTCGTGTCTCCCTCTCTTTTTTTCGCCGATACGTTTCTTTTTTTTTTTTTTCCAGCATTTTTCTCCTCTCTCTCTCTCTCTCCTTCTTAGACGGATAGACGATGCGCGTCGGTATACCTATACTCGATCTTTTGACAAAGGAGAGGATAAACCACAAATATGCGCGTCACGTACCACAGGTGCTCTCGGGTAATCGAAGCTTTGTCACTTTCACGGAATACTTACACGCGATACGTGCCAAAAAAAAACGAGGGGAGCCCCCCGTTTAAAACCGCCAAAGTCTCGGTTTCAGTGTACATACTCCGCTGCACCGCTCGAAAGTTGCGTGTAAAAATATCACTCCCCCCCCCCCCCCNCCCCCCCCCCCCCCCCCACCTGGGCCCAAGATAACAATATCTCAGGATTTATAAGTGTGTTTCCGTTATTGAGATTAGCCGAGTGGAAAAATGATTATTTATGCCTTTAATCTGTATTGTACAAGTCGCGTATATTTATATTTTGTGCCCGTGTCTACGTATAGGTGTACCGATCGAAATTAAAACTTTTTCGATACGCCGCGTACACATAGGTGTATGATATATCCATAGGATCTCGGGGCGAATTAGTAACCATATTTTACTCCAATGTCATTACACTTACTTAATCTTTCGATAAAATGCCTTTTTTCCTCCCTCCCCCTTGTATTTGTATACTTGATCCGAAACAGCTACCTGCAGCGGACGCCGTGTATATATATAGTTTGGTTGCTCGATAAGAACACTCTCTCTCTCTCTCTCTCTCCCTCTTGGTTATAGATATTTCAAAAATCTTTGGCGCAACAGTGGCTAATGCTCGGCAATGTTGTTTATCATCGGGTAATTGATACCGTATCATAACTTTTAAAAACGTATACCTGCCATTGTAGGAATGTTTCCGAAACTTTTTTTAATCATTTTTTCTATTCTGCAACAGAAAACTTGTCGGAAAAGAGCGCCGAGCGCAGCCCCAAAGTTATCGAGCGGGTTGGTCCGAAATGGTTGTTTGCACTTGAAATCCACGAGGCGTCTGCGTTGGATTTATGCACCGGAGCTCTATTATCGACACGTACACGTATATCTATACAAGACGTTGATTTATAGCGACGAGCGCTCGAGTAACTGCACCAACTCGGGCCTCGTCCGGCCCGGAGGTGATCTTATTTTTCTCTGTCCCCGTGTATTTTTCCCGAATACCTAATGGCGACACGCGAATATCTTAATCGAAGGTATCTGTACACGGGCGAGTAAATATCATATGCGATTGGAGGCTCTTGCGAAACGTGTGTCGATTGGAGATTCCGTTTAGAGGAGAAAGAAAAAAAAAGGGTATCCCTCGATCACCTCGAAAAATGCCGAACGCGTCGCACGTCGGTGGATTCCCTCGTTCGCCCGAATTTCTCTACGGTCACGTAAAATCCCTCAAGGGGGAACCCTCGGCCGGTCGCGTTGGTACGGCTTCTCGCGTCGTTTGTCGCTCTTTTATTTTGCCCTTTTTTTTCTTCTCGCTTCGCGCGCGCGTACCAAAAAGACAGCGGTGGGCCGGCGCGTCCGAAAGTGTCGGCCCGAGAGTTTTTCTCCGTCCACGCGCGTCTTATCAAAGTGTCAATTTTTTTCCTCCCCCCCCCCCCACGAGGGTCCACTTATGGCGTACCGTTAGTGCATCAGGTGCCTCGGCCCACCCCGTGTCGCGTGTGAACCGAATCCGCGATCTATAAACGCGGGCTCGTTTCACTTCGCCCCGGCTCACCTTTACCACTTTCATAAAAATAGGTACATTTATACGTATAGTACAACATATATTATATGGGAGGGGAACAGCGTGCATTATACGATGTGGCGGGCAACCGCTAATTAAGTGTTTTCGGTGCCTTTTGTGCGAGTCGACGGGCCGATAACGCGTGCGATGATTTGCGAGAAGAATAAAATTACGAGTTAATTATAAGAGTCCAAGTGTACCCCCCTCTGTAACTCTGTGAAAAAACTTTTACACCGAGGTTTGTGTGTTTTCTTTCCATGACGCCCCCAAAAGAGGGCCAATCTTTGTTTGAACATTTTCCAATGCTCCAATGTTCTTTTTTACCTTCAAGAACTTCCCGCGGCTAGAGTTTTTCCCGTGGAATCGCTCATTACCGATCTCTCGGTACGTATGCTCGTGACCCTCTTTTTTACCTCGTCAAGTCAAACCCGAAGAAAAGGACGAAGCAGGTAAAACAAGCGAGAGGGACAGGTGGGGGGGGAGGGGGGAGACAATGCGAGAGATAAAATAAATATGGGTGTGCGCGTAGGTACCGTAAATTTTTTATTACAAGCTCCTCCCGATGAACGTCCCGCTATAGGTGCAGCGGGGAGTGACGCCCGGCCGCGATTCCCTGCACTTCCGGGCTGACCCCGCGCTCCGATGACCCCAGATCTCTTTCTCGGGAATTACCCTCCCTCTTGTGAACTTTCCCCCCCCCCCCCCCCCCATGCCTTTTTTCTCCGAGGCTTGATTTAAGGCGCGCAAATTTCTTTGCTTTCAGAGTGGAAAAAAAAAAAAAAAAAAAACGATACCGATCGAGGGGGGACCGAAGTTCTGCCCCGGCGAGGAGAAGAAACATCCGCGGACCGTATTTTCGAAACGAAGTTTCTCCTATGCGGGCTCTGCGGTCGACTTTTTAACTCGCTTTTTAATTATATTTCGCGGCAGGAGGACTCGCCGGCCGGGCTCTTGTGTGTATATGCGTTCCATTAAAAAAATTTCGCGCACCCGCCGAGTGGTGAGGGAAGAAAGAAAAAAAAAAAAAAAAAAAATTGGGACAGAGCGAGAAACGACACGTGTTCGATGCGCTTTGTTGGCTCGCACATATATTATTACACACTGGGCGCATAAAGCACTCGCGCGCCGACAACAGCTTGACGTATTCGACGAGCATATTTAATGAAATAATAACAATTGCATTAAAAGAAAAAAAATAAAATAGCTTTCGTTACGTATCGGTATGCGTATATAATAATGATACGTGTCCTCCGATATACACCGAACCATCGCTATATACAGCATGTATACGTGTATAAATTCCCGTTCTCTTCCCTCCCGACGTTGACGACAAATAAACGCCGAGGTGCACCCGGTCGAGAGGACGGCAAAAAGAGACGGATTCCCGCAAATTATGCACCGAAATCGCTTTCCACGACACCGACGTCGGCAGCTGACCGTCCGTCGATGGGCGTGTGCTTACATACACACGTGAGAAGGAATAAGGAAGGAAAAAAAAAAAAAAAGGAATAATAAAGAAAGACGATGCATCGGCGATCGGATGCCGAAACGCGCGGAGGATATACGGCGGGGCCGTAATTGTCGCCGAGTTTTCGCCGGAACACGGCAAGCTTTTTGCCGAAAGGAGCGCACGCGCGCGAGCCCAGCCGGCTCCTTTTTCGAGGATGGCTGGGTTGGTGTTTTTTTTTCCTCCTCCCCGCCCCTCCTCCTCTTCTTCTTCTGCGCTCGATCCAAAGGTGCGGTGGGAGGGAGTGTGGGCGAAAAAATTGTCGAGAAGGGATTATGCGATTTTAATGATTCTAGGAAGATTGAGGATGCCCCGGGAGACCCGTTATAAATTAAATTATGGTCTTTTTTTTTTCTCTCAAAAGGATGGGAAACAGGATGCACAACGCGTGTACTCTGTTTTCGCGAAATTAGGTGGAATGCGCGAGGTAAGGTATTTACGGACCGTCATTTTCGTCGCGCCGATTTATGTAATAAATACATTATATAATTATGCGCATGAAAATATCCGCGCGGCCCGGCATCTCGTGTTACGACGAGCGAAAATCGCCGATCCGGCAATTCCGTCACGTAGAGTCGCGCGATTGTAATTGCTCCATTAAAAAGGGGAGCGCGACTCGCCCGCACTGCATACGCGTACACACGCGCTAAAACTATATACGCGTGCCCCAAAAAACAGGAGGAGGGCCATTCACGGTCACAAAGCAATTTACGAGGGGACGTAAAAATAAGAAGAAAGAAAAAAAAGGCTTTTTAACTTATTGACTTTTTATTTCGGGTAGTTAAAATCAAGGGGACGGTGGAAGGGGCAAAAGAGATCGACGTAGCTTCCACGCTGACTAATAAAAATTTATCGCACGGCTTTATCGATAAATACACCGGGCGAGAGGAGAAAGCGTGTGGTATACCTTATATGAACTCGACGAAAAACACACGTACGAATAGCGCGCACGTACTCTCTTTTTTTTTTTTTTTTTTTGTTTTTTTTTTACACACCGCCGATCAGCTCTCAATCCATTATTCCTTCGATGCGCGGTCTCGCACGAAAAATCATTTAGCCCCAGATGATGTGTACGCGGGTATTTCACGCAACTCCTCGTGATTGATCGGCGCGCGCGTACGAGCGGAAAATATTTATCATTCAATTATTGAGACGGTCGCGAGAGGAGGTGACGATTGCCTCTGGCGCACCACGAAAAGTTTGACGCTTTGATGGATCCTTCGAAACCGCAGCACGGAGATTTCAGGCCCAAACGATCCGAAATTCTCACGGTCGGATCCACCTCACGTAAAGCCCGAAGAGGTGCACGGAGGAGGGTTCGCCGGAGCAAAGAGGGACGTCGAATTAGCAGATGTAATTTCATCTTGCGGAAGGCCTCGCAAATCTCCCGCGCACCTCTCCTCTCTCTTGGGTATAGCGTGGCGCGAGAAAAGTACTTTTTTTTTTTTCAATGGGTTCGGTATACACACGCTGTACGTTAATTGCTTGAAATTTTTTTTCCCTCCCGTCTTTTGTTGCTTTGATTTCTCGCTCGCGGAGCACTTACGTAAAATTGCATAATCCAAGGAGAGGAGTACAACAAACACACAAGTGTAACGAGATCGGTGAAGGCAGCTTCCGTCAAGAGAGAGAGAGAGGATGGGACGAAAAATCATCGTATCGTCGTTACGTGCCTTTTTTTTTGCTTACAGAAGGAGGAGGGTATGAAAAAACAAGGGCAAAAAAAAATGAAGTGGAAAAAGTTGACGAGGAGGGAGGAGGAGGAGGGGACGGGAAAAAAGAAAGGGGAGCGCGAAATTGCCCCGAGCGTCGGTGGCGGCAAAAAAAGTTAATGAAATAATATCAATGCGGAGCGCGTATCTTGCACTCGCGCGCGTAACTTTGATCCAATGAGCCCTGGTGCAGCGGCCCTTGTTTATTTAATAACATAAAAGAGAGAGAAGCGGTGACCGGACCGTCACCAGAGTCTTTTGCACTTTTGAGCGATAATCGTAAAGATTTTGACGCCGTGCGCTTATTGGCGATGAGGCTCGCGCTTGCGGGTGAGTGTCGTGTTAGCGGTGTCCTGGGGGTACCTGTATCTTTTTTTTTCGAATGTATTTCAGTCGCGAGAAAAGGATTCTGATTGTGTTTATTTACTCGTCCTGGGATACGTATGAATAAATGCAATTTTTTTTCATCAGTGCCTTTCTTTTTTTTTTTTTTTTTTTTTTCTTTAAAATAAGAATAAAAAAAATTTTGTACTTTCAGTAAGAGTTACACTCCATGCTGCACCTACTGATTTTTTATTTCTCCTATGTCGCAAGTAAAAAAAAAAAAAAAAAAAAAAAAAAACGTGGCTTACACCAACAAATTGTATTTGTTGACCATACACTCACACTTACAGGTGTACGCAGAGCCGAATACTACGAATGAAGTATAAGCCATGCAAAGAATAAGCTTTACATGTTTTACAAATCCTTCATTTAATTTTTTTCCCCATTTGCTAAAAAACAGTAAATAAAGTTCTGTACCCAATCAACTGACCTATGCCAGCGATGAGTAATCATAAACACTTTTAATTATCAAAGCGTAAAAATCACTCGGGAAACGAGATCATCGCTCGCGACAACGCAAATCGAAAAGCCGGATTATTTTGATAGCGTTAAAAAACCACCTCGTCCCTTTTGTCGCTTCAGAAAAAAAAAGGCACGACAATCGAGAGCGAGAGTGGCACTTTTGCGGGGCGATAAATCGCACGCCCTCGGACACCCGGGGGTATAATATACAGGTATACTTTTTCCACCGAGCCAACAAAGGGCGCTCGCATCGCGACAGCACAATTTAGAGAAAAGCGTCACGCCACGCGCAACGCACTCCCGCGGGCTCCTTTAATCAGGCCCCCGGATGCTCCGGTGCGCGTTTTGTACACAGCGACGGACGTTTATAATAAGCGCACACCGCACCGCAAAAAGACTCGTAGAAACGCTCCACTTTTCCGTCGCGCCATTAAAACGCCGCGGATGCGTGGAAACAATCGCACCATCGCAATAAGGGACGATCCGTCTCTCGTTAGGTTTTTCAAAGCTATAGTGGCCGTAAAAATATATAATATTATAATGCAGGGACGCTCATTCGCGGACCGAGCCTTTTAAGGACACCCGCGGATGCATCGACTCGAGGCCTTGCGGTACATTGTAAAACACCTACATAGCTTCTTTCCTCCTCTGAATTTCCCTGCACTTGTCTTTTTCACTCGCGGGAGTGGCTCGGCCATTCGATACACCCGAGGGGGGGGGGGGGGCATTCTCCGGCTGATGCGTGAATTCCCGTTGAAGCGCGGGTAATGTACGCGCGGAATTTCCACCGCGCTCCTCGTTATTGATCGGAAAAATCAGCGCGTTTTCAAACTCACCCGCCCCGACGTTCGCGAGGCAGGAAATCTCTACGGTGAAATGAGCTTGTTATCACCTCGGCCATTAGATTCGAGTATATGCGCCCGAGAACTCATGTGTATATATATATGATACACCATCGAGCAGTGCTGCGTGTGTATATCCATCCTCCTCCACCACGAGGGGCGATAATAACGGGTTTGGGCTTTCTTTGAAAGTCATTCGCAAATACAATTCCATACGCGCGGTGCTCGTACCGGAGGAAGATGAATTCCCGAAGACGGAAATCGTGATCGCGATCGTTATCGCCCGGTACTTTCTTTTTTTTTTTTTTTTTTTTTTTTCGTAGGGATGGGTTTGATGATCATCGTTATTGCGGTTCCGTTCCACGCGCTCATCGAAAGTTCTCGGGGCCCCATTCTTCGCTCCGAGCGGGGAAAAACTTTACGGGGCCGTTCGGGTCTTTGGCACCTGTGAATTACAACGCCGTGCCTTGGATGGAAATAACTCCTAGCTCTGTGTTCCCGTGCCTTTGCGCGCTCGAGCGCAGGTAACCCGTTGTTGGAACTTTTGACTTTGAAACGTCAAAGTGATTCCCCCCGAAACTCCCGATCAAAGCTCCCCCGTGCGTTGGACGGGGCACTGCCGGTACCGCATCGTCGATTGGTTTTCGAAATCACGTTAATATTCCCGAGCGAATAAATAATCGGAGCGGGGCGCGCCATCGACGCCGGAGTATATACGGGATGCGTATACTCAAGTGCACTTAGGAGCGGATGGATGGGGGGGGG
>NW_019382712.1:1519290-1533314 GCF_000648655.2 Copidosoma floridanum
TTTTTTTTTTTTTTTTTTTTTTTTTTTTTTTTTTTTTTTTTTTTTTTTTTTTTGGTACATTTACATTGTCGTACAGGTGTATCTCTGCTTGTTTTGTTGAAGTACAAGGGTTGGTGCTTAAAAAAAAAAAAAATCAAAAATCATCCCAAGAGCTTGCAAATCTGATCCACCAATGCACGTATAATTACAATTTTTCCGGCCAATAAAAATAAATTCGAGCGTATACAGGTGGACGTGTAAATTTAAATTCCCGGTGGGGCATTTACACGCAATACCCGCGTAAAACGAGATCCTAAATAGCTTTTCGCGCGCTCGCGAGCTTTTCTCAATTTTACACCGGCGCTCTCGCGCTGCGGAGCACAGGATTACTCAATAATTCCCATTTCGCCCTCGATCCTCGTAACTCTCGACTAGTAGGCCCTTCGGGCGCGAGTGTACATACATACAAGTTTGTGAAACAGTGCAAAAAGGTGAAATAAGGAGGAAGGGGGGGGGGGGATTGCCTCGGAGTCGTGAAATTTTACATGAACGATAATTCACCGCCGAATTGAGAATAAATTACGCAAAGCGCGAGGGAGGGGGTGGGTGGGACGATCGGTATCTGCGGACCGGCGGCGTTGCCGTGAAATCGAGCGCAATGCCTCGGTTGGGTCGGTCGCGAGTAAGGGAGCGCTTGTCTTATCGGAATCGAAAAACATTATGCTGCGCCCATGCGGAAGGAAAAAAAAAATAAATTCCCTCTCCCTTGGCGCTGCCGCGGCGCTGTAATTAAAATGTACGCTGCAACGCACATCCCGAGTGGATTCCTCCCGCTCGGTCTTTTTTTTTTTTTTTTCTTTTTCCTCTTTACTTCCCAGCGAGTGCACAACGCGCGAGGCGACACTATGTAAGAGCTGGAGCGCAAAAGAAAGTACGCATAATGTTGGGACACTTTTTTTTTTTTTTTTTTTCCCTCATCGCGCACCCGGCGTTTCGAGAGCCCATACCTTCTTTTTTGCTTTCCTCTCGCGCGCTTTTGGCTGTCGCTTAAACTTATGAGCCTTAAAATATGATGACAAAATAATCTGCCCGCCTCTGCCCGCTGCCGGACGATCTGATAACGCGTCTGATTCTCAGAGTACATATATGTACCTACATGCAAGTGCGCTCTCTCTGCTCTTCCTCATTATATTGTAATTATTGAAATGAATTTGATGGTCATCTTGGGGTTTTTTTTTTTTTTGTTTTTTATATACAGTCTCCTTATTTTTTATTGTTAGTAGGTATATACGACAATTAAAAGTGCGCTTTTCCCGATAAATAAATGTAATCAAGGGAATTAAAAATCGCACGTATATCCCTTTATAATGCACATATAATATGTATAATTTTTTTTTTCTTTTATCGATCGTACAGAGTATCGTACGATTACACGTTGAATTATGGGATACGCGCTTAAGGGTGATTATTACCGCCAATCACGCAACGATTTTTCAAAAGTGCCGATTCTTCGGGCAGCGTTGCAAATGAAATAATTCTAATACCGCGGGAAAATTACATTTAATTTCTCGTACGATTTTGAAATAATTAATCGGGAGATAAGAAAAGGAAAAAATTGCACGTAATTTCACCACATTAAATACCTAAAGGCGTTTCATAGTTTTCATCCAACATTTTTTTTCTTTCAATATCCTTTTTTTTTCTAGATACTTGTAAAATACCCCCAATAAAATATCAGCAAAAGCACGTAACGTTTAAACATAAAACGGTTGTAAATTACTTTATAGTTATTTACAGAGTAAACGCTGCGGTATATATAAAACTCGAGTGCAGATCAAGTTGTCGATGAAACACACACACACACACACACACACACACACGGATACACAACGCGCGTGTAAAATCTAAGATGAATATCAAAAATGGCGTACAAAGTTCGGCCCAAGCGAATAATCGAACGAGGAAGTAAATGCGCGTACATCAAGTATACTCACTTCCTTGCAATAGAGTTATTGGTGTAACGCGTTCACGCGTGCATGTGTTTTTAATCGCACAATATATATACGGACAGTTGGAATGATTTGTAGTCGGGCAAGACCATCCAGCCCATCGATGTGTATACTTATATTTACTTGCCGGTGTTTCCGTAACATTTATTTGCGATGGAGATCTACAGGGTTGTAGTTTTTCGTTATTTCAGTGGCGATTCTTTTTTACCCCGAATTTCTACTCACACACAAGGTTTTATGCCACCAATTACCACTTTGACGATAATATCAAGCACCGCGAGCTAAAAGTCTTGTTTGCACCTCCATTACGTAAAAATACCAAAATCATACACTCGCAGCGCTCGGGAAGTTTTTTTCAAAGAACAACGACCAATCGAGCACAATGGACTCGTCGCACCTACCCTCGCAAGGAAGTTTTTTTTTTTTCCAAGTGCAGTAAGCACAAGTCCGTCAAATTAGTGAAAAATTGATGTTTTTTGTACATACTGTAAGTCTTCAGGTGCGTGTATCCGCGATCAAAAAAAAAAAAAAAAAAAAAAAAAAGAAAACAGTCATGCCCCTCCGATTCTCGCAATTCAACTTCGGGGAGCCGCGACTCGGGTCGCCTTTTACGGAAAATTACAAAGTATAAATCGCGCTCCGGTACATACACGCACGGCGATTATAGGGCAAAATTTTACAAGAAAACCGGTAATGGAATACCCGAGGTCGCATATACATACGCATTATAAGTAACTTAAAAATCGTGCACAACTCCCCACGCACGCAAAGGCCGCGCGTACACCTCTCCACGGATGTGTATACACAACGAACGGAGCAAACGAGGAGGGATTTTTATTTTTGCTCGCTCGAGCCAAGCTTCCAATCACTCGACCATACGGTCGTCCCCCCTCGAGTTTTCCATCATCTAGTAGTATATAATATGACGTCGAAGAATTAATTTTCCCCAGTTCCATAACAGGAGACTCGGAGTAGCGTCGGCCGATGCAAACAAAGTGGTTGAAAAAAAAAAAAAAAAAAAACGGCTTGTCTTTGGCTATCCCAATGTAACGGACCTCCTCCTCCTCCTCCCGCTACCGACTTGGAGGGCGCAATAAAGATGTGCCCGCGAGTGGATGTATATATAAATCGGCTTCGAGAAAAAGGCTCCGGCGCTGCCGATGATACGAGGGAGTAAACCCGAGCGGAATATTAAGGCCGTTCGATCTTGATTCGCGCATGTGATGTGTATATATATATATACGTACGGCCGGCGGAGGGTGGGTCGGAGGAATGTATACATATCGTATGCGGGCTAAAAATTAATGAGAATCGGGGAGAGACGCGCGTACACGTATGTGTATCATGGACGGACGATGATTGAATACCTGAATGCGGGGGGATCATTGATGTCGAAAATTTCTCGTATGGTCACCGGGAGAGGGCTTTATTTCAGCTTTTCTTTGTCTCCCGCGCTCATGCGTGCTGAGATAACAATTACATTGTACATACACGTTGTTGTGTATACCTGATTCGGGGTTACGTGTGTTTTATTTTGTGCGAAATCAGAGGTGTGAAAACATATAGGTGCATCGAAAATATATTATATATATTTTTTTTTTTCAAATTATTAGAGATGGTGCAGGCGATTTGCTGATTGTTTGGTTTCGCGCTCCATACGGTATTGGTTGTGTATATCGCGAGAAGCAATGGGAATACAATATTTTACATGCTTTGCAGAGTGGTGCATTCATTTTAAGAAAGTAGTGGTTACATATTTTTTTTTCTTTTTTTTTTAATGATAAAAGATATTCTCTTGAAAATAATAACAATAATATTTCATGATAAAAAAATCGTTTTTTCTTCTTATTTACCATTAAAAATTACAAAAAGATATTTGACCGTACGAAACTTTCGGTAATAGCAACATGTAACTCAAAGTCTTAATCGAAAGCAAATCGCAATGCATAAAAGAGGGTGCAGAAAATGAAGAAGCCGAAGAAGGAGTGGCAGAGGAGGGCACCGCTCGAGGCCCTGAACTCTCTCTCTTCCCCAGCCCATGTAACATATATACACGCACGTACGGTGGCTGCGTGGCAGTGGCGTTAGGAATAAACGTTGACTAATTAAGCATTTGACGCATTGGCTCGGGGCATGCAGCCTCCGAGAGGGGGAAGATACAATATTATACCTTCCTACATAATACGTGTACATTATTATATCACTTGCACCTTTGGCGTTTCTAATTTCACTACTTCGTTGGATTGGCGAAAAATCACCCCAGCCGGTCGATAATGTTACGATAAATCATTTGGCCACTTTGGACCGCGAGCAGGAACGAGTGACTCGGTCGATTGTAAATTCGCTCGAGTTATTGAAAACGGTATGTAAGAGCTTATCCGTACAGCGTACGTCTACTGCACATGCATCGAAGTACTTTTGATTTTTTTTTTTTTTTTTTTTTACGTTTCTCGGATTACAAAATATTTTTACAGCAAATGCAAAATTGGAAATACTCAAGTGGGCCGGACAGGTTTTATCTGTATAGCTTGCCTATACAAACAATAACCACATGGACGAAAGTTTGCAAGCTTGGTTTCGAGGACAAATTTTTCCCTGCATCCACGGTTGAATAACAAAGTCCATAATACATCATCCTATATATATATCTTACCGTCTCATAGCGCATAATAGTACCTATATATAGTACACGTATGTACAACATCAACGTACGAATTGCAATTTCGCGAAGATTCTCTGCGTACATGTGCGTGTATCATACACGTACACATAAACCATGATTAGACTTCCACGTGTCATTGTCACGTTGCACAATGTGTTTCTCGCTTGGGCGCGCGAGCCCGTGCAATCTTGATAATTACGAGGCTTTGATTGATTGCTCCCCAACTCTCTATACTGCAAGTGCAGCAGCGATAGAGCAATGGTATGCAAGTACCTAACCATACGTATATACATGTACATATATATACATACATATATTGCGCTGCATATTACGCGCCCGGTGTATAGTCTTAATAAAGGTACACCTGCTCTTAACGACCCGTACCTGCCTACCATAGAAATGATGATTAACGCACTCGCGCCCCGATGAAAAACGTAACGCACGTGCGCATGGATAGTCCTGTTGATGTTGTTGTGAGCCATTTTTTGTGCACACGGTTTTTTCTTTTTTTTTTTTCAAACAACATACACACGTGATTGAACAGAAGATCATTAAAACTAAAAAAATGTCCCATTGGTAAAATAAACCTCCCTCGCGTTGGGTAGCTCTTCTCCGATTTGCAGGTAAGCCAAAGCCATCACCATAATGTCTGCAGCAACCACATACACACGGGTAATAACCCACGCGCCAAACTTCCCGGAAAGTAAGTATAGCACCAGCGAGAAAATCGCTCCCGAGCGAGGTATACGTGTATAGGTATCATCGTGCTCTCTGAGAGTAGAGAGAGAAAAAAAGTATATCCTGGACGTCAATGGTGTTTTTTTTTCCGAAAAAAAGAAAAAGGAAGCTGCAACAGGTACACGCAAGCGAGTACTATTACACCGTCCGCGCGTATTACGCGTAATGATAGGCCCGCGACGCCTCTATTACGCACCACGTATGGGTGCGCGCGTCCGGCAGCACCCGCGCGATCTTTTACATCTTTCGAGTCGTATATTATATACGAGAGCCGAGGGGGGTTGCTATATGCATGTGTTCCGACTGTTTGTGGAACAATAGCGCGCACCTCGACTCGACGTGGACCTCATATACACATACGTATACGATGCAGTAGGAAGCTGCGCCGTATACGCAAAAAAAAAAAAGGAAAGGAGAGGAGGCGCTATACAAGGGACATGCGTGCACGAGAGACGAAAGGGTCCGAGGGGGGGAACAACAGACCGTTGGTGCGTATGTGAAATATATATGTACGCGTAATGGGTGCGCAGGTGGCTCTTATACCGTTTATGGGGATCTCTTGCCGCAGGACACTTTTGTTACATAATGATAGAGTACGAGAACCATGTTGTTAAATTTATTTCGTACAACAATACATACATACGTATATATTACGAGGTAGTATGATTTTCACTGATGGGGAATCCAAAATACATACATAACTTTGTTTTTTTCTATTTTACAATCGCTAAGATGGGACGTAGAATATGGGTAATAAAGTCCACTCGGATGAATCTGCCAAAGCCACACCAGCGTCAGCAGTATCATCCCCGAGTATGTCGGGTGCATTACTCTAAACCCTGCACATGAAAACTAAAAAGAAAACAAAGTGTAATATAGCGTATCTGACTTGTAATTGGCATAATTCGCGCAAAACTCTGTACACGTAGGAGGGGGGGGGGCATCATTCCGGGCGATGAGTGGTTTATTCGCGCCGGCGTATTATACCTACAGCGAAGTCACCGGCAGCATATATATATATACGTGTGCACAGAAGGTAGAGGGAAAAGTGGGAAGGGACGGAGGAAAAAAAAGGGCAAAAAAGCTCGGTGGATCTGTGTCGCTCGAGGATGAAAGGGAGCTTAGGAGGATATACCGCGAAGGACAGGTGTTTGCCATTTGAGCTTTTTACGTCGTCGAGGGGACTATATTATACTCTGACTTGTATATAAATGATGGTGCTTATATACCCAACTATACAGCGATCTTGGCGAATTTTCCGCTGGTGATGTGCGCCACTTCTGTTACTCCTATTATAATATATACTTGCAATACACGGAGAAACGCGCTGGTGTCTCAAATGCGAAAATAATTGTATCGAATTCCATGTGTGGGTACGCATGGCTCCCATTAAATATCAATCATCGGCTCGTAAGCGAGCACGTACGGCCAACCGAATAAATCAAAAATCCAATTTCCATCCACGCCCACACACTTCCAGCACCTATATATGATCCGTATCACATAGGATCGATCCTCTCCGGCTGACTTGGCATGAATGACTGTACTGTATATAGGTACAACCGGTGCATTCCAGGAGCAAGTAGGCGTAACCATCATATTGCCGATATGAATGCGGGAGCAGAAAGAAAAAAAAAAACATCATCTCGTTCGCCGCATCGATGATTTCCCTCCGCGTCTGCATCGTGTACTATACCGTCCTTGAGTGTCCTCCTCCCTCGAGGCTGTATTATATAGGATGCGGGGATCCCGGCACGCGCGCACTCTCGCAATTTTCCAAAGGAGCGGCAATCACCGAGGCGTGTGTCGTCTCGCCCCTTTTCCTTCCGTTTCGATTTCTGCGCCGATAATGATCTCTCCTCCGCTCGTCTCTCGTTGGTTTTACTTTGCCGAGTCGATTAGCCGGGAAAATTGTTTACGTCACGCGGCGCATCATAGGTGAAAATAACACCGAGATAGAAATCAGGGGGAGAGGAAGAGAGTGCCTCGGCTTTTAATGGCTAGTCTATATATATCTATATATCCCTCGTGTTGCAGCGGAGGGGTTTTCCGGGCGCGTATCGCCCGTTATATCCGTGTGCACCATTCGTCCCCGTCCCCGTCCAATGATGCTTCGATGGATTATTTACAGCCTTTGCCACCCCCCCGCGTCGTGCGTATATATAGGTATATATACCGATATAGGAGGGATACACCGCGGAACTGATTTCTTCTCCCTTCCGTTGTTTCGTGGGACGTAATTGTTGGTATTTACGGCCCAAGTTTACGATGGACGAGTAGCCGAGGCGCGCTAAAATTTTGCCATTAACCCCACCCAAGTAAGTGCGGGTGTGTTGGGGAATGAGGGTTGTCCGATGATTTTTTCTGGCTTAAAACGCGATGAACAATAATTACGAAGCATTGATCTGTGTGTATGCGGAAGGGGTGTTTTCGATGAGTTTTCCTCAACCACCGTGCACGCGTGTACCTCAATTAACCATTTTTTTTTTTTTCTAGTTTATACCCCCCCCCCCCCCAGTGCACATCCTGCACCGGGAAATTGCAAATCCAGTGCATATCTGTAGTAAGGGGGAAATGAAGGCACGAGACACGTGACTTTTAGTCCAGGCGCGCGCGTGCGTAATACGCGGCAGTAATAATGACACGCGAGGGGTGGAAAAAAAGGGAGGTGGCGGTGGTGGCGCGGGGAGCCGTGAAAATAAAAGACGTGGGGCTGAACGCGCGTGCATATGGATACGTGAACGCATAGCGCAGTGGTCGCGGGTGTGTTACCACCCACTTCCGGTAGCCCCCGGAGGCACGACACGCCTTCGCTCTACCATACATGCAAGCTATACCGATGCAGGAGCCAAGAAGGGGGAACGGGGGAGTTGGCCGGGATCGCGTGACTACTTTTCATTCACCGAGAGAGAGTGAGGAGAGTCAATAGAGGAGCTCATTTTTCGACGTTTTGTACGTACATCGGAGATTGTAGAGAGAGAAAGAAAAGCAAGAATATATTATTTTGTGCTCTCGCACGCGTGATTCAATAAGACAAGTTTATATATATATATATATGTACGTAGTTTAATGCAGCCGTGCAATGGTGCGTATACCTGTACATACAAATATTGTTTTGTATTGTTGTTACCCCTCTAAGTGCATGTCTTTGGTAATAATAGATTTACGACTTCGAGTGGAACAGTATAATATGTACATACCAAGTACAGCAATGTCGTAAAGATCAATGTGTGTATACCTTCCTCGTATATATGTGTGTATAGACACAACGGTGGTTCGGTTACATTGCGTCTCTCGTATATTATACCAAGGTTATGGTTATTTATAATCGGTGCAGCAATACGTTAGCGTGCATTGCGACGCTTTTGAAATTTTTCGATATCGCGTGTAGGGACTAACCGATGAAAGAGAAAAAAAAAAAAAAAAAATAACGTTACGTCACATTGCGAGTCGCATGCATATGCACGGCTCAAATGTATAATGGAGTGTCTCTCGGAGCGAAATCTCACGGCGGCGGCAGTTACCTTTTTTTCAACGAAGGAAATATTACCAGCAAGTGTTCTAAACCATATACACACACGAGTACAAGTACAAATTCTGCATTACTATTTTGCAAACACACACGAGCGCGCCCCGGAGTCTTCGCCGATTTGCACACAATCGTCGATAATCCCATTTTCTCCCCCACGAATTTTCCTCGCGATACTGTACTCACGTATGTATATGTATAGCCGTGAAAATTATCTGCGTCGATCGTAAGGTATCGACGTTTTAATTAAAAACAAGCATCTCGCGAGCGAGCCCCGTTTTTTCCCTTTCACGCTCCCGTTGCGCCATTATTGTATACTTTCGTCGCGCAGTCGAGCGAGTCGGTTTTTGTCTTCTATACGCTGTGTAGTGGGTGTATATAGATATTCATTGCCGTGAGACAAAAGTTTCTTGAAATAAGTGCACGGGTCGGCCAAATCATCACCGCTGCTTGGAAAATAAACTAGTGAGTAGTGTATCCTTGACATCTATTTTCGAGTGTGGGTGAAAGGTGATGCAGAGCCCCTCCATCGGACGAACGACAGGGGGAGGGAATCTCGAATAATGAATACTTAATGGGGAACAAATCAAGTCTCGCTATACATCGTCATAACGTTGATTTATTGGAAAATACAATTTACCATTAGTACATTTAAAAAAATTTTTTTTTTTTAATTCATTCGAATAATAAGAACAGCGACTCTGACCCTCGATTGTTCGACGGTGTTGGAAATGTGCTTGGATGCATATTTTGGAGAAATGTCGAGTTTATATATGAAGGAAATAAAAAGCGAGGCTGCGTATGTTGGTAACCCCCGAAGCCCGAGGACGAGTCACCGAACTCGTCAGATCCCCACTACGCGCCCAGATCTCGTTGTACAAAAAAGTAAAAAATAAAGAACAAAAGGGTAGACACGGTAACTGAGCCACGTATTTTCCGCGCGTTTTGGCGCCATCGACGCGTACGGCGCGCGTCCGACTTTTAGCGCTCCGGTCGCGGATGGTCAATCAGCCGGTGAGGTATTAGAAAAACACGTTCTCACGCCGGCGATGCCGCGAGATGTTGGCGAAACCCCATAATCAAGAGGGTCATTAGAAACAACACACCGTAGTAGTTTCTTCGAGTGTCCATATTGTGACGCGCGCGAGCGTGTGCTTGTCCGGCCATTACCGGTCATTTTCTCTCTCGGCTATTGTTACCGTTACACGTACATCGATCGTGCCGCTTTTATCGGATGATTGTGTATATACATTGGGGCTCCCACGTGGGTGATGTTTATCGATCGTATCGCTCGGCTGATCAATTTTAATTAGTATAATTTTACAAATGACACCCGATACCGCCATTTACCCACTACCTTTGCACGTGTACAACCGTTGAGGTGTGTACTGTTACCATTTTTCGATCATCAGTGTTATTATTATGTTACAGGGTGCGTTTGTTCTCGGGTACAAGTATCTACAATGTATACGATATACCTCGTCATGGAGTTGATGTCCAAATGACGCGCGGATGTTTTCACCTGCCGTCGTTTTTGCGTGTGTGATCATTCAATCAGATTGTTCTTATACTTGGTCTTGGGTACGGATACGTTTTTAATTTTTATAATATAATTTTTTGCTTATTTCATGAACATCAAGTCTTAAAGAAAAAGAATTTTTGGTAAAATTTTTTTTTTTTTCAGCAAAAATAATGCATGGCAATTTGAAAGATTAATAACATAAACTATACGAAACAATTTGCACTAAAATTTATTGCTTCTTATCTGATAAAAACCTCCGTATTGACTATTGTTCATTTTAAATAGGGACTAGTGGAAATTATATTTTTTTTAGCCAAAAGAATAAACTTTAATTTTAATTTTTTTTTTTCTTTCAAAATGTTGTAAAATGATTGTTGCCCAAGTATGCTTATCTGTAACATTTATTAACAAAAAAATTGTCATTCTTATTTTCCAAAGTTCACGTATAGACACATAGGTATTAGTGAGCCAATGTAAGCACTTTTTGACACAGTAATATACATGGCACTCTTGCGAATAATTGATAAGAAACGTGTAAACGAAGAAATAAAAAACAAAAAAGCCCAAATGACCCAATCGTCAAAACATAGTGTCAAGAGATCAAATCGATTAACCAGAGAAAAAAAAAAAAAAAAAAAAACCCCACCATCACGCACTGCAAGAACCCCGAGAGTTCGGCTGAAAAGCGAACGCGAAAATGAAAAAAAAAAAAGAAAGAAAAAAACGCTCAAACAAAAGTACGTGCACAAGTTGCGATTCCCATCGTGCGCCAAAAGCACTCTCACGTACACACGCTTGACTTCATAAAGGAATATACACACCAATTTCACCCATCACCTCCTTCCCAACTCCCACTATATACATACATATATATATATATATGGTAAGTATAAATACACCTCCCTTTTTCTCGCACAGCTTCTTTCATCGCGCGCTCGCGTGTGCGCCACCGTCTATATAATATGTATGTACACGCACAAAAACCTGTGCTGACGTAGTGCATGTGCAAAGCGCGTATATATTTCATCTCGCCTCCCCCGTGCAACGGCCTATACATCGAAGAGGGAGGCACAAAGGCACCCACACGTACATATATAAACCCTCACACGCGAGTACAGAGAAATAAAGAAAGAGTTTCGCCTTGGCTTCCCCGAACGATCCGACCGTGCAGGCCGTCCTTCTCTCGATCCCCGTACTACACCCACCTCCTTCATCCTCGCACTTGCAGGTATATATACACAAGCGCGCGTTGGATGTATACCTTTGTATTGTATATATGTATATGTACCCACTGCCGTGGTGCCTGATGGCCTCCCTCCCTTCTCTCTCCCACTGGTCAGCGGCCCCCGCGGGCGATGATATTCCCACGCCCGCGCAGACCATACATACATATATATATACACCAACACACCCACTCCCTCACTCGGGATGACCGGGCTGTCGGGAGATAAGGACGGAATGGCTTCTCCTCTCGAGCGAGAGATGAGTCCTCTCGGCGCGAAGGGAGTATAAGAGGAGAGAGAGAGAGAAGCTTTGGGAAAAGACCTGTTGCTGATGCAGCTACTCCTTTTGCCTCCACCCGATGTTGCTGTTGTTGCGCGGAGGCATTACAAAAAGTCAGATCAAAGTAAAGACGCCGCTACCCCCCCCCCCACCTTATATATACACTCTCCCTCCCTCTTGATGCGTATAATGTCCCCTTTCCCTGTGTACCTTGTATTTATATATGTATATAGGACACTCCTCTGTATTATCGGCGCCGCCGGATTTTATTTTATTTTTTCTCCTCCTTCGTTTTCATTTTCAACTCCCTTTTTTCTTTTCCACCGAATCGCGGGTATATGTATTATATACATACCGTATTTATCCATAAATTAGATTCATAGAGGGTTTTTTTCTGCGGAGGATGCGTCGCCGTGTAGTGCCATTGTGCGTACCCATATACATATACATGTGTGTGTGTGCAACGAACAATTGAATTACCCCATTAAATGGTCACGATTGAGATTGCGCGGTTTAATTGTACTGGATGATATCCCGAATGACGAAGGTATACGGCCGAGCTGGCAATGGGGATGGATCGAAAATTGCCACAGGTGGTCTGGATTAGATGCAACGTAAAATGCATTACGGGGTGTACAGACGATACAGTGGCTGAAAAGCTATGTGCGAGGCCCCGCAACTCCATGGGTATAGGTACACATAACAATCGAGTGGGTAAAAAAAAAAAAAAAAAACGAAGCAACGATTGTACACGGGAGTTCGTGCTCTTCATTGTTTCGTACCTGTACGGTACACAGCTCGATCAAAACTCGAAAGCCTTTAATTGCCGGGTCGAAGATTTCTCCCCCCCCCCCCCTCGGTTAGCGAGGAAAAAGAAAGCGCTTCGGCGGTAGCTGCGGGATGAAGTGGCGTGTATACATATACGGTGATGTTGCCGCTGTAGCCGAGTGTGGAGGTCAAGGATGCTGAGGTGGAGGAGGAGGATACAAGTACTGCGGCGGATGGGATTCCCACGCGCCGTGCAGTGCGTGAAATTTCGCGAATAGTGGCGGTTTTCACGGCTGAAGATGATTTTTTTTGTCAATTTTTAATGCCAAAGGTGCGTATAGGGACGCGCGTGTGTTATCGCAAAACCAAATTTCTACATTTCATTACTAATTGGTCGCTTTGTGTCACTTGTCATTCAGTGGCGAGGCATTCGATTAATTGGTCTATTATCTTCGGGCGTTGCTGCGTACCTTATCGATTATACAAAGTAGAGTTAAAAAATATTTAACGAGTACGCGGGTTCTGTTGGTATGTAGATATATATATATAGATTTATGGAAGAAAATATTCAGCTGTTTTGCTATTTTTACATAATCGTTTATTAAACCTTTCCTTACGATATTTTGAGTAACTTACAATAAATTCTATAGTTTTTATTTACTTGTCAAAACGTCATGAACATGTTTTTGTTTCTTAAGTTATAAACGTGCAACAATTATCTCATGGACACTATACGTTAAGTTCGAGATTGACATCGAAAACAGTATTGGTAAAGTGTAATGTACATTCAATGATATTTGTCAAACTTGTCTCATCTTCGAACAAGATACTTGTTGTTTAAATATAGTATCGAGACTTTCTTGAAGGTGCTAAGAATGTCCGTGACTTGTTATTTTTGCACTTCTGTACCCACGTAACGTCTGCTTCTTTGCTGTACGATAGCAGCGTATGTGGCACACTCGGGCGTGGTGAAAGCGGATATGGATTGTAAAACTAATTTAGACTACAAAAACGTTTGCTCATTAATAAAATTTTATTTCGTCAGGTTTATTCATTACTACTGAACAAGCTTGTATTCATTAATCATCGAGATAAAAAATTTTTGTTACGTAGCTACTCAAAAATAGTAATGTTAACATATTGGAACTTGTAAAGATATAACGACCATTGAATATTCTGTAATCAATTTTTTTTTTTTTTTCTATACATGACAAATTATTTCAATAATGACAAACAATGATAAATATAGCAGTACTACGAAAAAAAAAAAAAAAAAAAAAAAAAAAAAAAAAAAAAAAAAAAAAAAAAAAAAAA
>NW_019382712.1:1535243-1612936 GCF_000648655.2 Copidosoma floridanum
TTATATTTCTTGAAAAAAGTCGATTTGTTAGACTACTTAATAATTTTAAAACTGATCAAAATATAAAATACACTCTCTTAAAACAAAGATCTTACATGTGTCCCGATTTAACTTAATAGGTGTCCAGAATAAGCTGAAATCTGGCGTACATATGTCCCGCAAAGGCTTAATTACAAAAAAATTTATAACATGTTTTTCAACATTTAGAAAAGCACTACAAGATTTTTCTTTTTTTTTTTACTTAAAATACCGTCCGACTACAGGGAAAATCTTTTTAAAAAATTCTAAAAAATAAGGGACATTAAAAAAAGTGGAGATGAAAATTTTGCTACTGAAAAGTGTCCCGAATTACCTGAATTTACCTTATTTAAAAAATTAAAGCGAAGGCATTTAAAAACTCTTTCATTGCACTACTATATTTTTAAGGTCTTTCTTTTTTTCATTCGAATCGAATGGATATAGTAAACCTTTACTTATTGAAGAATCAGCCATAAAGATAAATAAATAGTTGACTGGAGGAAAGAATCTTCATTGTCTACATACATCATAAGGAAATCAGGAAACGTAACGTAGTTTGCTTCCACTCAAATGTTGGTGTGTTTACACAGACAGTGATTACCATAGTTCCTGAAAAACGAAGAGCAACACTTGTATATACATGTTAAATTCTGTTTACATTTATACTTGTATTTAGCCATTACGCAACGGCACATTAAATTTACATGAGGTTACCAATATTTCTAAAAATACACTTTTACTGATCCAAAAGTAATCGTGTGACCCGTCATAATTTCTTTGTTTGAACGTAATAATACATGCACTCTTTCAGAAATTGAGACTTCGTTCCAAGGCGCTCCAGCCATAAATTCTCATATAAATTGTACAACATAATGTAGGAGCAAAGAAAACGTCAGTATCAAGTTGTCGTTCTTGCATTGGTTAAGATTAACGTGCATCTTCACTGCCGGAGCGTTTCGTTTTCGTTTACGTGGCCCAAATGATAAGGCGGGCAAACATGAAAATGACTGTACTTTGCATAACGTATCGTGAACAGATTCCAAGCAGAAACAGCATTTAAAAAATCGTCTCACCTGTTTGAGGTCTTGTGATCTCGATGATAACGATAAGCTTGGCGCGACGACTAAGCAGTTGGATGCTGCGCACCCGAAGTACTCCATAGTCGTCCAACTTTATTTTTTTTCTCTTTAATTACTAGTTAGATTTCTATCACTTCATCTCCAATGTACAATCTTTCTGGATCATACATGTTGAGGTACTTCATAACCGTGTGCCGCATCTCGTGGAATTCGCGGTTTCCCCCGCATCTGTAGTCCCTGTTGCACGCGAGCGCCAGTACAATGAAAGTTACGAAGATAACAACTATGGTCGTGAAAAAAGCGATCCAACAACAACGGTACGAGCACATCGCGATGCAATCACACTTGAAATTACTCAATATACGTTGGCCGTGCGGAGCTTTTCGTTCTTCCTCAGGAGGTTTAATCGACACTGCGGCTCAGTCTCGTGGTAGGCGCGATAACTGCACTGATATTTCATACATCGAGCTATCATTTTCTGTTGTTGGAAACAGCGCCACCTGCTCGGGAATAAAAAACTAGTGACCAGCCATAATTGATAACACGAGTAGCGAATTTCCAAAATTATTTACGCAGTGTTAAAATGTTCTTGGTATCACGTGAGGGGGGGAAAAGAAGAGCCGAAAAAGTTGACCTCAAGACTGTAAAAACGCGCCGATGGAGGAAAAAAAGCCCGACACGAGATCGTGGGCGTATCGCGACAACCCACGAGTACCTACACACACACGTGCCCCGCTGGCGCCCGGCTGCGATTCCCTCCTTATTCTCATGTAAATCGCGGAAGAAGCTGTTACACGCCCGCAAGGGACACTACTCTTCCCTTCTCGCGAGCAGCAACGTGTTACCCTTTTACTAATTGCTCCCGCGTTATATGCTAATGCAGAGAATGGCGCCATTGTTCGGCTCCCCCGAATTGGCATGGATTTGCGAAAACGGGGCACTCCGAAAGAGGTCCCCCCACCGGTTTGGCCAATTTTTCGAGAAGGTGCCAAAGAAACGCGTAACCGCGGGCGTTAGCTCCGACAATAGGAAAAGAGGCGAGAGATGTATAAGTATACTTATGTCTCAGCGGGGCGGATTAGAACCAATTAAGGTGTGCTATGTGCTACGTATGCCTACAAGTGTTGTAAGAGAGCGCGTAACGTGTATTACCTGTACACGCGTGTCATAACGGTAGCGCGAAAATTACACGAGTACATGGTATACAGCTAACTACGAGAGTGGAAGCAGCAGGGGCGTGGGGACTATTAATCATTCGGTGATTAATGTATAGGTACTAATGATTACGAACAATGTGGTACAGTTGGACTGTGCGCATGTGTTCTAGGAGTTGGTTGGTGATGGAAGGGAAAAAAAAAAAAAAAAAAAAAAAATCATTGGGCTCTTTTGCAACGGAGGTGCGGAGCTAATCTTTGACGTGTTGCTTTTCGATCGAACGAAAAGGAGAAGAAAAAGAAGGAGGCAAAGCACCGTAAGCGAGAGCCTTGTGCGTCAACGGTGCGTCGGAGAATCTGCTTTGTGGAAAAAAAAAAAAAAAAAAAGGAGTAGGTGTAGGGGGAAGAGGAGAGAAAAATGTTCGCGTCCGGCCTGGTCGATATCGCGCGAGTGGGGTGTGGGCGCGGGCATTGTCTCGATTCGGGGCGGCCCGCCTTTAACGTATATACGCCTGCGACCGTCTGCAGATAACGAAGGAGGAAAAAATAAAGGACGAGAGAGAGAGAGCACGTGTGTGCGCTTCGGTGCGTAGGTAGGCTTCGGGAGATACGGAGAGGCCGCGGCGAAAACTTGTCCAAGAGGTTGGTGAATTTTTCATTTGTCCTGTTTTCGGTGCTCCATCACTTCGATCGGAGAGAGACGGAGAGCTCGGGACTGGAATGGTTTCTTAACAATACGCGTCACTTTGCTCGGGTGCAATTATTTTATGGGTTTTTGGAAAACTACTTTTTTTTCTAAATTGAGTGTATTTTTTGCTGAGACAAGTTTTTTAACAATACCATTCTGAGGAAAAATGATGAAAAATATTTTAAATTGCAATACTGAGAGGAAAACATAATTAAAATCATAGAGAAATTTCAGCAATAATTACCACTCTGCACAATAAATCGGATTCATTTTGGCAAAAAAGGTTTTTAATAGTAAAGATTATTGTTTCAACAGTTTCAATTATGCAGGGTTTGAAAAGTAAAAATTATGGTTAGAGGATTGGTTAATAAATTTAACTTTCCCACATAGTAATTATAACTACTCAAACCATAATTTTAACTGTTAAAAATGATAATTTTCTTCTTATCTGCCAGCTTGCATCCGGTTTACCGTGCGGAATGTTAATTTTTCCTGGAGTTGTTCTATAATTTTTTTAATTTTTTTTATACTAGTGAATGCACTACTATTGTTGGAAAAACATTTCATAATCACTGTACAGTAATCAACAAAAATGATGATTATTTTTTAGTCAATTGAAAAAGTATTTGTGTCCAAGCCTGGCTATCCGATCACCGACTCTTTTGCAAAATTGAGCAGGGATAAAAAAATTCTTCCGTCCCTCGGACGTCGAGTTGACATTATTCGCATGTACATTTTTTCCCAAATCAATTGAGAGGCGACGGCCGGTCCTGGAAAAAAAGGGGGGGGGGGCGAGCGATACGAGACGGATAAGCTCTTTTCTCCCAAGGAATCCCCCGAAAACAAGCATCCCGGCCCTCTTTCTCTTCCCGGGTCTCCTTAAACTTTTAAAAACACCGGAAAGCAGGAGGAGCGCGCAAGCCTCGGTAAAAAGTGGCCCCGGCCGTGCCCACTGTGAGAATCTCCCCGAGAGAGCGCGTTACACGTGTATATACCTCCCTCCAGCGTCGAAAAAGCGATTCGCAAATACATTTTCTTGCTCGTCGAGAAGAAGAGAAAAAACAAAAAAAAAAAGCTGCACTGAATTAATGAATCATTGGGGAGTCATTGAGAATCGGCGGTACGAAAAAACGGCAACGCAACCGGCGGAATGATACTTTTTGATTTGTCGGATGAAAAATTAATGCCCGCGCATTTGGGCCGATCGATCGCCGTGCGTGTAATGTAGAAAAAAAAAAAAAACCCCTCATTTCGTAATTTCGAAAAACAAGCTGTACAGAAAATATTGTCAACTCTCGCAATGAAAAATGTAGGCGAGTAGTGGATGAAAAAGAAAAAAAAGAAGAAGATTGTGTTAATCAACTCGGAAAATTTATGCTCGCCCGAGCAGTTGGTTGTTCGGCCGGGCGAGGTGCATTATTTATTTTTTAATGAATAAAAAATTTATGGCTCGGGGCGTGAGCGGGACTGCTTAAATAGCACTAAATCACGGTGAAATCTTAATAATCGATCTCGGGCCGCGCCGCATGAAGAGATCACTTTTTCAAACTACCATTACATATAATACGTATACACGGGGAGGACTTTTCAGATAAGCTTTCACTTGGCCGGCGTACGGGGGTATTAATCAAGCGTATATACCCGTACGTGCGCTTCTCCGTAGAGTTGCATGTATATATATGTGTACGCAGTGTACCCAAAAAAGAGTCACCGCGCGGTGGGGGGAGAGAGCTACTGCTTGTCGAGTAATTAAAGCAGCGATTGTCGATTAAAATGTGCTTCATGACGAGGGGCGCGGGAGGAAAAATTTCACGGGAAAACTGGTTCCCTCGTGCGTACATACGAGTCTCTATCCGCGCACATGGGGTGTAAATTGATTTTTACAACTTGTACGCGCGCCTCTGCTTTACGAAAAAACGCTCGGCTCATAAAAGCCATATGCTTCACCCCCTGCAATCAACTCCTCGGTATTGAGCTGGTCGGGTCTGGCTAGTTTACCCTTTGAAAAAAGGTCCCCTGCGTATACAATACATCTAGGCTCATTATAATAACGGGATCTATAGTTTTTTGTACCCGAAAGTAGTAATGGAAAATTAAGAAAAACGGTGCACACTATCCGCTATACGGTCATATCACAAATATAGCTAAAAAATCAATGAATCTACTTGTAAAACATTTTTGACTTTTATGACTTTTAAAAAAAAACTACCTTTTTCGACAGTAATTTTGGCGCAAAAGTTCTCAACGAGTCATCGTTTGCAAACCGTCCGTCATCTTGGACAACGAGGGACGCTGCTGAGCTATTTTCTCGTATGATTTTCGAGAACTTGCACGTACAAAAATCGGCACAGCAAGTCCGATCGATGTGAACTTAAGAAAAAATAAAAATAAAAAATAGTGTCCGTATGTTTCCAATAGCTGCATCACCGTCAAACGGCCAACGAAGGGAAACAGGTGCGCCAATCGATTAGAGGCAGTCAATCTCGCGAGTTTCAACCGAGAGAAAAGAAATACGACCTACCGATCGCCATCAGCCTTATCGTGCGCGGGTCTCGGTATATTCACATGCAAATGAGCCACTTGTTAATAGCCACCTCATTCTCTCTCTCTCTCTCTCTTTCTGCACTTTGCTTAGGGTGATGTTTAAAATGCAGAAACCAAATTGCGAGACTATATATGTATATATTTTACCTGTCCTATTTTTTACCCATACAGAGGGGTGTATTGTGTATATTGACATCGGCATAGCGGTGGGCTTTTCACTGTACTCGAGAAAAAGCGCTAATATGATACACAATGACTCGATAAAGGTATACACATTTTACCTTCCCTTGGAGGAAAAAAAAAAAAGCTATTGTCTCCACCATCGAAACACATGATCTACAAGGGATTGATGCACGCCGGTAAAGGTAAACAACAGAGTTACTCTGCGCGTAAGTACATACATATATATACACGGCACATGTGCGTATACCCGTATACGAAGCCATACAGGGATAAAAAGTGTGTACTTGTGGGCATATATATACGGAGGTATGGTCGCCTTTTCCCCGAGATAATCGATCGCCGTCCCAGCTCGGCATTCCCAGCTACATCTGTCTCCCTCCTCTCGCGGAGAGATCACCCTAAGGGAGAACAAGGCACTCGCGTATATCCCTTTTTCCAGCTCAAAGGGACGCCGCCGCGGCAGCTTCTTGGTAAACGCCTCGCGCAAAAGTAGCTCTCTCTCTCTCTCTCGGCAAATGCTAATCGATGAAGATGTACCTACTCTCCCTCCCCCTTTCGGCCGAGTATATATATATATATATACACGCACTGTGTACGCTTTTTCGTAATTTGTCCGGAATGATGGGCACAAGTGTGTATACGCGTATATTATATACACGCGTACCCAATATACCAAAAGGCCTTCTACGGCCGAGCACTGCAATCGATGGCTACAAGCTCTTGGATGATGTTTTTTTTTTTTTTTATTTGCGGCTCGCGACAGAGTGAGAAACGTGGAAAGCCCCCCCTCCCCCCCCGTGTATATTATGTATCGGGTCGATGACGACGATGGGCATCAGGGGATTTCGCGAGAGAGGGTGTTTTTGCGCCGAGCTCTACTTGGTGGCTTTATCGGCGGAAGCGCGCCAAAAGGTGATTTTCAGGAAACATCGCTCTCTTTTTTATTTTCTTTTTTTTTTTTTTTTTTGTCTCTCTACCCCCCTCGTGTCGGTGCGCATGAATATGGATGCGCGAGTGTCTCTCGGTCCGCTGTTTATTGCTCGCATGTACAGTGTAAGCTGCGGTATATATAAGTGTCCGTAACGGCTTTCGGGGAAAGAGTGTAGGGCTCACCCGATGTCGCGCTGACATATATATATTTTATCCGCGGCCACGGTGTACTCTCGGTGTAATTGATGCGCATAAAAATATCCCATCGGAGCAACAATATATAATATACGAGCCGACACCTCTTTCATCATCGGCGAATCGTAAAGGCGAAGCGAACAAACAAACGGAAAAAAAAAAAAAAAAGGGTGGGATGGGGGCACATCACGCTCGGTAAGGTCCAGCTCCAGCCAAAGGCAAAAAGGGCACACACAGGCCCTAATTAAAAAAGAGAGCCGGGGCCAGGAAGAAGAAAAGGAGGATGATTAATGCGCCGTAAATAATAACAATAACAAGCAAGCAAGTGTATCAGGGTCGAGGGGGTACTCTCGTCGGGCTCTTTTTTTCCTCCTCGCGGTCGCGCGTCTAAACGAAAGCCATCTGGCTCGGATCTCCCTCGTGCTTTGCTCCTGGGATCCTTGCACTCTCGCGATTATCTTAATAGCGCGAGGAGCTCCTGCTGCCCCCTCTCTAATGAATAGCGAGATTCCTCCCTCGGCCTCCGCGAGTTCTCGCCTTTACAAAGTGCATCACGCGGTGTTGATGAAGAAAAAAAAAAAAAAAAAAAAAAAAAAAAAAAAAAAAAAAAAAAAAAAGAGCTTGCCTCGTTTGTGAGAGCCACAGGTGTAAATGTGCCGCACGCATACTTATATACAGGCGAGCCTGCAGCTCAGCACCGGTACAGAGCACTCGGCTCGCCCGAGAGAGGGTAAGTGTAGATTTAATATCTTTCTCACTTTTCTTCGGCTCGCGCTCTCCGCGCCGGGGCTTGTATCATCTGTATATACGTTATACTGTGTATATGCAGTACGGCGACTCCTATGCTGGTGCTGCAAAGCAAGGAGTCGGAGAATTAAAGCCTATACAGGGGGAGCGTGTACGTCGTGACTCTATATACGTTCCACTTGTACCGCGGGTATATATACATGTATAGGTACCTTATACACTTTAACTTTCTATTCTTCCTCTTCTACTTCGCTACTTCTACTTCCACTTCTTCTTCTTATTATTATTATTATTATTATTATTCTTCTTCTCGGAGCGGCAGACAAGTGCACACGAGAGACCAGCTGGTCGCCGCGAACAGGAAGAGAAGTCCCGTGGCACACGCGGCAATGAAAAATCTGCGAGAGGAGAGATGGGCGCCGTTCGGGATTTTTGCTGGAGAGATGAAATTGAATGTTGTTGTATACACGTATGTGTGTATACCCATTGTTTTTCTTCCTCGATTTTCTGTAAGGGAGTTTAGCGCGCGATGATGAGGCGTAATTGGTTTGTAAATCGATCCAAAGGGGAATTATCCCTGATAGACGTGGGGCTATTAGCGAAATGAAAGGAGAACATGAGGGAGTGAGGATTAAAATATCAAAGCGATTTTTAGCTCGTCACTTCTTTTTTTTCTTCTTTTTTTTTTCCTTTCATTGCCGTATAGTAGTTGCAAATAAGGTTTTAATGATACTCGCGCGCACGGCCGAGGCTCTAATCTCCGGCTTCGTTTAAAAGGGTATCATCCGCTGAAGGAAGCACGGTGCGTTATGGTATTATACGCCAACACGTAATAGGCATGAAAATGTAATTTTTTGCAAATAACGCGGCCATTTAGAGTCGTAATAGTCGCGGAGAGGGAGAAAAAGAGAGAGAGAGACGAAGCAGATGTAATAATAATTAAATGATTTTTTGGGCGCAGGATATGATGATACCGCGGCTCCTGGAAACGATTTATCCTGGAAATCGCTAAACACTGCGTAACCCTTTCCTCGTATCATATAAGCTTACCACATTTTTCTTGGCCGCGGTCGTGGATCGCGGAAATCTATGTACGTAAATAGCCAGGGTGTCATAAACATTATTTTCTCAAAAGTGTTACAGGAAGAAAAATAAGAGGAGGAATGAGATACTTGAATGTAAAATAGGTGATGGCTCATAGTTGCCGAAAAGTATGCCGATCTGCAGTGATTTATAATCAAACCGAGTCAAACGTTTACGTATATCAAACAAAAAAAGAACAATTTTAGGAGAACACTTTAATGATAAAAATGTACTAAATTATTGACTGACGGGATTCAAGAAGTATAAGAACGATGTATTGGATATCACGGGCCTTAAGAAAAACAAATGAATCATTAATTTGTTGTGAAGCCGACTTGCTTTTTGAAAATTACCCAGGGATATCTAACACGCGTACACGTAAAACATATGCTCCCAGCAAATCATGTATGAGAAAAAAAATTTCAAAGAGTAAACAAACTTTAAAAAGAAGATGAAAAAAAAAAAAAAAAAAAAAAAAAGGCATTTGAGTTAAGTACCCTGAACTGCCGTTACGTGCACACGCACCGTCTAATTTTACGGCGTCGTCGTCACACGACTCCTCGTCTTTAGCACCGCGGTGTATTCACAACAATAAAAACCAAGTGGCCGCGAGCGTATACATGTATAGGTGCATTATACGTGTACATACGGCACTTTCATCGGCTAAATGAAAGGACGGACAGGAAAAGCATCTGGCGAACGAGTCCACCTGAAAAACAAAACAGAGAAAAACAGAAGCGCGCGGCAAGAGATACATCGGAAGCGCAAACGGGGCAAAAGAAAAACTATTACCAGAGTAGGCGCGACCGGACACGCGCTTCTTGCGTTATTTTTTCCCCTATAGGTATGTGTGGGAGTTCGCGACGCCGGCGGCTTTCCGTGAAAATGCGCGCTTGGCACGCGATAAGCAATTGACTTCGGGTTATATCCATACGTAAGTAAACGCGTAGCCGCGATTTATAAAGAAAATGCCCGATCGATCGATTGACGCGCCTTATTTGGCGAGTTAATTTTCGTACGCCACGGGTGAGCTTCAAAGCTCGCACGTCCCGATATTATACTCTTGAGGAAAATAATTTGCGCTCGTAGCTCACTCGTGAGCTTGTATACTGCCTCGCTCTAGAGGAAGGAGTTATTTTTTGGGACGGTGCGTGATTTGGTGTTGCACCGATTCTCGCCAAGGGTATATTAAATGTACACAAAGGACTATGTAATACACGGGGCGATTGTAATTTTAATTTTACGTGCAGTTTATCGACTTATCGGAAAAAATTAAAAAAAACGTTGAGACTTGAGAGGAAAAAAAAAAAGAATGTATATTTGTCTTGATTGCCACCAATAAAGAAGTAGATTATTTCGCTTGGAAGTAAAATTGAGTCAGAAAACGCACGAACGAACAAACGGAGGACGAGTCGAGCGGCTCAAAGAAAAAAAAAAAAGCCCCCCGTGCGAAATCGCGGAGTTGCAAAAGTCAAAGTCGCGTGAAATTGTAATTTAAAAACGCGCGCGCATCCCAATAACCCAGAGGTGGAAGGGGGAGGGGGTGATTTTTATTAAAAAACACACTTCCGATCCGTTCGAGACCGATTCGGCGTGAAACGCGGGCGGCCGTCAGCGCCGGTGACTTTAACGCGAGAGCGAGAAGCGACGGGAGACTTTTGTATACACACACACGCTACACCCCCTCCTCCTCTTTTTCTCTGCAATTGTTGCTGCTGATTTTTAATTTGGGATCTGATACGCCGCCACACCTGAGCACTGGATATATTCGATGCAGCCACGGGAGTAACCGTGTACAAGTTTCGGACCCACCCAGGCTTTTATTGAGAGGCTCACCTGGCGGGAGCTGAAAAGAAAAAAAAAAAAGCTCACGTACAGCTCACTCCCGACCGTCGAGCGTGCAATGTTCAGGAGCGACCCGAGAGATATATATACGTTACACACACGTGCACACACGCGATGACCGAGCAATAATATATATAACATCTGAATGTGCAATTGCTGTATGCACGCACTGCTCGTTCCGCATTAGGAATGTGCGAGAGTAGATAACGAGAGCGGACCGGCAGAGCCGACATTAGAGGGTGTACATAAACGCGAGCGCGCGTGTACGCGTGCATAAGTAGGTACCGGCTGCATGAGAGATTTTGCATTGGAGGGGCTCGCGAATAAAAGAGCATATTGGTCTCGACTCGGAGCACAAATCAGCGCTCGCGTGTAACTGCGCCCCCGCTACCTTCTTTTTTTCTTTCTTTTCTTATGCGCGCATGCATATATATATGTATATACATATGTGTATACACGCACACCCTAGAGGAGCAGAGAGAGAGAGAATCGCCAATTCATTAAGCTGTAATTGAGTTTTCAGCTCTGGCGATACACACCTCCCGCTCCTTTGCTCCTCCGGTGGACGAGAGCGAAAAGAGAATGGGGTACGAGGGGGCGAGGCTACTGCACCTCTGGGGAGATACGAGCCACTGAAAAAGTGCGAACGCGCAAAAAGAGAAGCATCGGAGCGAGCGGGCGGCTGTACAAGGGGGCCCGGGGACAAGTGCAAAAAGAAGACACGGACAACGGACACAGTGGAGAGAGAGAGAGAGAGAGAGAGAGAGTCTGCTTATATACACAGGCAAAAAGAGGATACAAATGGATATCGGTTTGTGAGAATGGACGGAGGAGGAACGTGGGCTGCAGCGTTGGGAGATGTACGGAGGTGGAGGACGCGAGGAATTAAGTGAAGGGGAAATCAGTGTGATCGATGTCCTACCGCCTGATTAACTAAAGTTTTAACAAGCAGAGGGTATGGGGGGTGGGGGGAGAAGAAAAGATAAAGGTCGGCCAGCCGTGCCGCCTACGTCGGCTCTTACGTACATACATGTATATGTATACACGTATATCTGGGTTTCCTGGTCAATCAGCATAAATGTGATATGCTGATTTTTTTTTGTCTGCCCCCCCTCGAGCGGACAAAGAGATCGAGTGCGCGCGGAGAAGACCACCCCCCCCCCTCCTCGGTGCGGAGAGCTTTACAAGTCAATTGGTTTTGCCCGCCGGGCCCAAGCTCTGAGAGTGTATGTGTGGGCAGGATGCCGTAGAAGATCTCTTAAAATGTGGATGTATACGATCGGTGATGATTATTTCCTTCGGGATTGTCGTCGAACGTGCGTCTTATGGGTGCTTTTTACGAGAAAGCTACGTCTATTGTGCGCAAAGAGAATTTTGAGGCTACGGGTTTTATCTCTTTTTTTTTTTACTCCATCATCATTACCATCATACATTTTTTTTTTTTTTTTTTTTCATTTTAATGAGGTACGATCAAGGCATTATACGGTGATCATGATTGTTATGTCAGCTCGAAACAATAACAAAACAAAAAAACCAGTTATTTGATCGTTTTTAATAAAACTTTACTAAAAATTATAAATAATAAAAATTAAAAAATGATAATAATTCAAAGCCATGTGTTTTAATTGTCGGCTATTTAAAAATATGTTGCTTAGTTGGTACAGAAACTGATTGAAAAACCTTCGTATGCTGTACTCACATCTGAATTGACTTATTAATTAAGTAGTACCTCAATTTTTTTTTACTTCCTTGTCATAGTCTACGAGTATACTTACATTTATTTATTCTTAAACGCAACCTGTAGCGCATCGAGTCTGGTGGTAAAAGTGGAAAAATTCGGCAAACTGAAGAATAAGTTGGTGGCCTAAAAAGATGTTGGTCTGCAGTGATTTACAATCAACTCTTTCTTGAATTTTTATTTAAGAAAAAAACAAAATATACTACAAGCAAACACTGTAATGGTAAAAAATCTCGTACGAAATTGTTGACTGACATGAGGCAAGTAATATGGCCAATGTATTTTAAAGGATCAAAACTAGCTTATTCTGAGGATATGAGTAAGCAAAGAAAGAGGATAAAACATCGTTGTTAATGACAATTTACGAATTCTATGATGACAAAAACATGTTATACTCTAAACAAATGAAATGTGGCTTTTTTGATTTAATATAAGTTTTTTTATTGAAAATTTTTTTGTATCAGTATACCGATCTAAAAAGTGAAAAGCAAACAAAGCACATCTTTACATTTTTCGAGGTCATTTTCAAAACGTATCTCTCAATCATATTGTTAAATCTAGTGATACTGATATCTCCGTAAATATTAGAGAAAAAATTTTGTTTGATTTCATGTACAGAACACATCTCTTTTCTGCAGCAAAGTTGGGAGACTATAATTTATCCATTATTCATGTAGCAAAAACTGTACCCACTCCAGTACACAATCAGATTTTAAGTAGTTTTTAAATTAAAGAGCGAAATATTCAAAAAGTATTAACTGATAAATATAAAATAGAATATAAAATAGAATGTAAAACTATTCTTCAAGAGGCATTTAGTGTTTGGTACGGCATTCCAGGCGTCAGAGTCAGTGAAATCATCGAACAATCGGAATTGCACTTGTAATTCACTCCCTTCCCATCTAATCGTCCTCTTGATGATTCCATCATTTCTGTAAAATAACAAAAAGTGATTGAATATTAATAAATAAAATTATTAAATGCACATACAATATAACCATTTCGTACGTTGCACGACAGCGATACAACTATAATATATAGAGCCACTATATACATATACGAGGTATTAATAAAACGGGACTCACTAAATTCTTCAATTTTTTATTAAATGCCAACAATTATATGTACATGTTGGTACGTGATATTTTATACGTTTAACTACGACTAGTAAATGATGAACGGTTGTAGGCACGAAACGCACCAAATATTAGCTATACGTGTATACTGTGACTACGTGGCTCAGGTAACGATATAGTGACGACCACGAGAAAATGGTTTTACGTAGTGCATATCATATGGACATGATCTTGTCTGGAGTAAAATGAATTTTCTTACCTTTTCGGGTCTTGTGATTGCGATGATGATGAACTCGACACACCGACCAAACAGTAGCTCTAAAAAGCTACTTTATCAGATTCTTCCAGTTATTAACGATTGCATCGACGACTGTTTTTTCGTAATCGTGAATGTGGAGGAACGCCAATATCTTGTGGCGCAGCTCATGGAAGCCTTTGTTTGCCCCGCATGTGTCGTCTTTGTTGCAAAACAGCAGCAGCAAAAGGACAGTAATTAACAGAATAGTCAGGATACTCAAGAAGATCTCCCAGAAACAGCGACACGAACACATGGTAGTGGTGCACACGAAGATGGATCTAATAAACTTGAAATGACTTTAAAATATCCAGCAAAGATATTACGTATGTTATAAGATGTTCGAGGTGTGGGACTGTACTGAAACGTAGCTGGCTCCCACTTATTTATACATACATTCTACTCGCGCTCAAATTATGAAAGTCTTCATCAACGACTTAATTGCTCTGGTTTCTCCAAATGACTGGCACGTGCGTAGTTTCGGAGGAGCGCCCCCATCGTCAAATTTGAGAACCTTTGGTCTAATCGAGTGCATACCTATTATGACACGAGCATATTGTAATCTCGGTATTTCTACATATAGTGTATATAATATATATGAGAAAATGCACCAAAAATATCCGTTTTTTTTTTACCCTCAATTTAATAAAAATAATTTTTCAAGGCACACCATTGAAACCGGGCTCATGTTACTCGTAATGCACACCGTCTTGAAAAATTATTTTTAATAAATTGAGAGGAAAAAACTGGATATTTTTTGTGGATTTTCTTATAGTTGCACCTAGATGAACTAGTATAAATTTTTTCCATGACGAGGGCGCTCTCCAAAATTTCTCTTGAGACCATACACATAGGCGCAACAATAACAAAGGCAAAGATAACAAATTACTATTTTCCGAATTATTCAGTCAACGTCAACGTGAGACCTTACGATGACCAAGCTATGAAGGTTATAAAAACATTATCAAATATTATACTGCCTCGCTTTAGATGGGAGAGTCATTTTTTTGCGACAGTGCATGATTTGGTGTTCTCTGATTGGACATTGAAATTAGTAAGGATTTGTACTAGGTGCAGTCACCCAAGTTTTTGTACCTGTTCTTAAGTAAGTATATATTATACTATCTGTCCCACTCGGACGCACAATTGTGTAAACACAAAGTTTTTCCTTACTAAAAGGTTGTTTGCGTATTCGATGTTGCCCTAATGATTGCACACACATCCATCGTAAAACAAATTTTTCAATAAAACGTAAAAGAAAAAAAAAAAATTTGGCACCATGAAGAAATAGACCCTGGCCGCACCCTGTACCCTCCCACTTGGTGCAACCGATCGAAACATATGCCTCAACGTCTCACGTATACGGATAACGCACAAAACAAACAAGAAGAGCCAAGTTGGATAGCGTGTATCTTCCAAGCTCCCAAATGAATCATCGAGCTCCTCTCTCCCTCGTGTCCTTTAATTAACGCGAGCCAAACGCTACTTGTTCGCACGCTGCGAGAGGCGGACCTTTTTTTTTGTTCACCCTCTCCTTCGCACCGCTCGCGATGCCCGGCAGCACGTAAATCAATAAACCGATCGGGACGACTTTATTTTCGGCGGGATATTCGCCGCTTGCGGTGTGCGCGTTGCTCGGAGGAGGGTTTTTTTTTTTTTTTTTTTTTTTATAATTGCCGAGTCGCGCATCATCAATATCAGATAATGAAAGTTTTGTCGGGAATTAATCTCGCGGAGTGTTGACTAATGATCGGCGTATCGATCGGCTCGGGAGCTTCAGAGGAAACAAGACCCCGGGTTTCAATATTCGGGCCCGTGCCTTTTATCCCAACACCTGCTTGACTTAACGAGGATGGCGGTTATCGTTCGTTGGACGATACGCGCAAGTGCTCTTGGGTTACAATGACCCGAAGGAAATACATGTGGAAATTATGAAGAAAAAAAATACATACATATATATACCATCGCATCTGCACCAATAATTTAAAACTCACTCAAAGCTGTTGGAATATCGTATCAGGAAATATAGATACAGGTTTCCGAGATCATCCCGGCGAATTTTTCAAGATTAGGTAACTCGATCGTTTGAGTATATTTTTCATGGTCGATGACTGAACTTATTAGCCATGATTTACATCATGCATAATGAGCATGGGATATCTGTTGCTGGAAACCTACTGTTTTCGATCATATTTACCGTACAAATGGATGTGGAAAAACGTATAAACAGATTTTTTGACTTTGATAAACATCGGTGACATGCTACAGAGATTTTTTTGCGTCACGCGTCCTGCTGCGTGATTTTGCTCTTTTTTTCTCCTACCAAAGTTTCGAGAGAACGTACTGCCAAAGGGAATATAAATTTTGCCGTAGATATTACTATACTGTAATTTCGTACAGAAATATTGAAAAATCATCCTTTTTTTTGCATTTTTCTATCGCACCGTATCTTTTTGCACCTTTGCAAATTCAAATTCCACAAAAACAGCCAATTGTACATATACAGATGAGTGGACAAGCGATGGTGTACGCGTGCACATATTTATACACATACGTTGCTTAACGGTAACTTTCAAAACGGCACTATACACAGTACCGCGTGACAAAGTGCCTTTTCTGTAGAGCCGCTTCCTCGAAAAGGTCAAATCCTCCTACACCTCTTTTTCTCCCAAGAAAGTTATCGTGTAGAAGAAACTCCAAAGTGGAGCATCGTTATGAATATGCAATGCACACGCGCATATTATGTATAGGGGGACAACTATACGTGACGATTATTCCGCGGGCGCTAAAGTCACGTCGTTACGTTTTTTTTTCTTCTTCTTTTTTTTTTTCTACGAGTTTACTCAAAGCAGTACATGTGCAGTCACAGTACGACTGTGGGTACAGTAATAATAATAATGTCCGTGCGACGGGTCGTCTAGAATTTGTTCGCTTCGAAATGAACTTTCATCGCCGTGTAGTCGTCGCCTGTGTGGCGTTTCTGAAAAGCCATTGACACTCGCGCGGCAGCTCGTACGGAGCTCGTGTGGCGCGAGTGGGCGTCAAAGTGCGTCTCCTTTTGTTGCGGGCACGCGGGGCTTATTGTAATTTGTAATTTTCTAGGATACGCCTCTGTTTGCTCATGCAAATCGACGCATTTGGATTTGAATAAACGCGAAATGTGAATTTGCTCTCTCCAGTCGTTCGTCGCAACCGCTTAAAGTATATAATACGGTCGTCTACGAGGTGTTCGAAAATTTGTTATTGTCGAGGATTTGGACAACGATAATGGTGATGGACCGGATGGAGCAGGAGATTTTTTTTTTTTTTTTACATGTACTGTTTCATTCAACGCGACTGAAGTGTGAGCTTATTTTAGGGTGAGAGTTTTTTTGAAGAAAAATTAAAATTTTGGCTTTTTAATTAACGATTTTAAAAATCATTTTTTTCCAAGTACAATTTATCATAATTATTAATTTCCAATTGGTCAAAATGACGAAACGGCGATGATTGGTGAAATGTATCTTATATAATGTATGCTAGTTGGAAAAAAATAATTTCTTTTTCGTGAAATTTTTAACTGAAGTATTCTAAATTTTTTTCAATACAAAAGTCTTCGGTTAATTTTATCATTTTGTTAACGAGTACGATTTTTTATGAATGACCAACTCACGAAAGGTCAATATTTCGAAAAATTATGTGAAATATGTATTGTACCTAATATCGGTGTAAGTCACTACACGAAAAAAAATGATTCGATTCATAAAAAAATGATTTGTGTGTCATTTTTTAATTTTTGTTCAAAAAGGTACTCACTTTTTTTTCTAATTTGAAGTTAGATAAAAAAATTAGCGGTTACACGTTGAGGAGCAACATAAAAATACCTTATGACCCTTGAATTGCAATGCTTTAAAACTTGAAATTTTACGACATTTTGAAACATAAAAGCTAGAGTTATATTCAATGTATTTTTTTTGCCACAACATTGGCTCAGGATTTCAGTCCTTTCATTCCAGCGCATCTTTCAATCTCCAAGTCTCGTCTAGATATTCTTCTGTTGGCAGATTGAAATTTTCTTACAATCTTTACCGATTACGCGAAACTCAATCGGCGATCAGACTGTAGGAAATTAAAAGAAAAACTGCGGATTTTTACTCCAGACGCGATGAAAAATGTATTCAATCGAGAAACGCATTCAATTTTCTCAGGATGAATCCACCCAGCGGTTGGACTGTGCGAAAAGCAAAGCCCTCATCCTCAACGCGCGGCGATCAATTAATTTTTACACACACTCGAATTAAAATTAATTAGAATCAATGTACCCTTTATAGATACGATGACACCCGAGTTCGAGGCAAAGGCGAATAACAAATTGTCGACATCGAACCAATGGTCGTATACTTGACCGATGCAACTAAAACCAGCCTCTGCGGCCGCAGAGAAATCAAGACTTTTTTCACCTGCAAACTTTCGTTTCGACGACGATGGACAAGGAAAGAAAAAAAAAAAGAAAAAAAGAAAAAAATAATAAAAGAAAACAGATCCAGCGAGTTGCCCTCGGACGCATCACATAATAACTCAACCTGTTGCCCTGGGCTCCGGTCTACCATATACAGGGCCCGTTTCTCAATTATAGAGCAATTCTCCTGTCATTAGACTCGAAGGAAAATCTCATCGGAAATCAAACGGCCGGTGCCAGTCGTCTCCTCCCATCTTGTCCCCAGACACAACACCAGTAGTATATAAGCAACAAACAGCAGCACCGGCCGTATACTCCACGTATACCCATACACTCGTTGGCTGCAAAAAGTCTCTTATACATACATACCTACCGAGTCATTAAGTGTCTACAAGACCAGGGAGGCAAGTACATAATATATAACAGCAAAATGTATATGTATATTTATACACGTGCATATACCCAACCAAGCAAGAGCCCGAGTTTCATTAAGTTTTCGTGTACACCGCGTTGGGCATACACGTACGCGTCCGTGCTTAGATCACCGCGCACAACATAATGTACGGTGCCCTCTTCTTAGTCTCATATTTTATTCTCGCTTTTCTTTTTTTTCTTTTTTTCTTGCGTATCGAAACGAGAATACTGTGCCGAATAGCTCTCTCGGTTATCTAAATTGCATCGGGATCACACATATATACATTTATACCGAGCTCACCGAGTCTCGTAAACCAACACTCACCGGTGTGTGTTGTCCGTATACATATATATACATATGCATCGATTGCGAGCCGCAATTTTTATGCCGTTCCCTCTTTCCCGTATAGATAAGAACGCATCGTCCTTTATTTTCTTTGGGGAGGCTCGAAATAATTTTCTCCCTCCACAGAGGGAGACGGGGTGAAATAGAATGAGATGTATCCCGTGAAATATCGAGCCTGTAATTGGGACCTGATAAATTAAGCGATCGATACATACACGTGTACGTTGTATATTCAATCAGTTTCTGAATGGTCCATCACCGGTATGGTTAATCGGATGCGCGTGAGTGTGGATTTTCGTTGCACAAGATATGGTGGAGAGGTATGTGTGAGTTCAAACGAGAAAATTCCGCCAAACACTTGCGTCGGTGGAGCAATTTGCATCCGCGAGAACGAGGATGTCTCATTAGCTGTCGGACACTAATGAGCCGCTCTTTTGCCTCTTCTGTGTTTGCTCTCCTCGGTCCGTCTCTCTTTTCTCGCAGCAACAGCCGCGGGAGAGGTGTGTGTTGGCGCGCGTGCCGTGCGAATTTTACGTTTTCATTCATCCGCGCGCGCAGAGGCGTGCCACCTGTGGACGCTTCCATACGCGGACCGTAACTGCACCACGAATTTTTTTACTCGATTCGGCAGAAACGTCTCCCCTCCCCCCGGCAAAAGAGCCGACACTGCTTTTTTTGTTTTTTCTTCTTCCTCGCTTGCAGCTTTTAGTACTCGCGTGCGTATATACATATATTTCGGCTGGTACACACAAAACGAGCCTATATTATGCGCGTCCCATACGGAAAAATGGGCGAAGATTACAGTTTTACCGCCGGTATAGCGGCTCTGGCCGCTGTTTCACACGCGGCTACTAATTCGCCGTGAAACTAAAGATTTAAACCCCCCCCCCCCCTAAGTAATGACATTTTACAGGTAGGTAGTGTAGAGAATTACACACTTTGCTGGACCGTAAAGGGGACGAGGATGGCGGTATGATTTTGATAGCGCTCGTTTCGGTAGCTGCTGCACGCGGGATCAAAAGCCGGCGTGTGGTTATACGTCGCGAGGAGGCCCATCAAGAGCGCGGCTCGTAAATCAACAATGTCGTATAGGGTAAGTACACTTCGCTCGTTGTTTTGCGTGTGATGGACTCCATGGGTGTCGTCCGTTTTATTATTTTCACCTCGCGTTGCACCGATTGAGGAAAGATTTCACGACTATGGAGAGTCCATTTTCGAGCCAAGATCGGGGGGGGGGGGGGGGGAATGATATACACAAAAACCACTCGAAACTCGCTTATCGGCTGCCGTTCATCCTTCCTCCCCCCGTGTTCCCTGCATGGGTACGGAGATTCCTAGCGGCGAACTTTGGCGGGTGAATTTAAATATCAATGACCCGGCAAAAGGGGAGCCAAGGCATCAGAAGTATTTTTTTTTTTAATAATTCAAGCAACGCACCTGCATCGGGGAGCGGTGTGTGTATGCGTTGAAAAAAGATGGGAGGGGGAGGGGGTTGCGCTTATAGAGCGAGGTGTTTTTGCCTCTTTTTTCGTTTGGCGGGCAGATTTTTCGTTAACGTCTCGCTCAGCTGTCGAGTACCGTTCCCACAGGAAGGGGGTTGGAACTGGTTGGAAGGGGAACGGTAGTGGGGGTAATCGGGTTTGTTCCTTTTACGAGGTTTCACGGCCGAGGTCGGTCGGTGCTGTGTGCCGATGGGGTTTCTCTTTGTCTTCGGTGTAACGCGGCTATACACTTGTCGGCCCCTGGGAAGGTGGACTAGGATTTTGCGACTCTGCGGATGCGCAAATAATTTTGAACAACAAGCACATACAGGTATCGTGCCTCGATCGTACACATGAACAATATATACCTACATTTACGTGCAGATAGGCCACCACCCTCTTCATCCTCCTCCTCCCCCCTCTCCGCGTAGGTACTGGTTTCTCGTTGGGTGCGGTTACCTCGGCATCGCAACGGAGGGATGATGGTAAGTACCACCCCTCGCCTCTCCAAGGGAGGGAGAGAATATAATGGGCGCGCTATTCCCTCAACTGACTGTACCATCACCCGAACATATATATGTATATACAGGTACGAAGGGATGGAAATAACGGTCATGGCTCATCGCAGCGCAGGAAAGCATCGTGTAGCGCGCCAAGAGAACGCGGTGCGATCCAAAGAAGGGATGTTTCGGCTATAGATACACCTTATATCACGTCATACAGAAGCATCGTTGTAGATCTCAAATGTGTATGTCATAAACAATAGAGGGATGCGTCATTACGGTACACGACAAGATCCGATTTCTCTCTCTTTCCCCCTACCCCGTTATTCTTCCGGGACCTGCAGTGCACGTGAATGGTCACTCCATTTACCGATCCTCGAGAGAGAGAGAGATACAGAGTTATTCTATATACGTGTATAACCTCGCACATTCCAACTCCCTCGGAGCCACTTTTGAACTTTTCCCAGGCGGGAGCGTCACAATCGCCGATCATCACGGCCGAGGCGATAATTTTCAACCTCCCCCTCCCTCCCCCCCCCTTATTTATCTCAGCCGATCGTGCGGGACGTGTACGTGACGCGACGTTCACCTCTAGAGAGAAATCCTTTGCACTCACGTACAACGGGGCCCCGTAAGTAACGGTGTGACGTCAGAACTCGGTGGAAGGCCAGGTGCGTCCCTTTCCTTATTTATAAACAAACTCATGGGGAGTCAAAGCCCCTCCCGTTGCAGCGCAAGGAGCTATTGTTCCCGGCAGCAGAGGCAGCGGGGACCCAATGTACCTACACTAAGGGCACTTTGTACGTATACTCCCTTTCTTTCACTTTAGCTCGTATGTGAGATACCTCCCCGGACGGATAACCCGCGCGCGCCCGATGGAAAATTAAATGGATAAATTATAGCCAGGGGGGGGGATGATGAGAAGATCCGGGAAAAATTGTTACATAGTGTTGGTCTTCCTCCTGTCCGTCGCATCTGGATTTCCGGCAATGTCCAGAGCGATATTTCACGTCTCGGTGGCAGTTTACCGCGACGCGTGTACATGCAAATTGAGGGTTCATTGCGTCGGGACGGAGTTGGTTTGAGTCGGTTCTCGCTCCCACGCGCGGACCCCTCGAAAGCCAGCCTCCGACACTTTGTCAAAGGGAGCCACTTTGTTCCGTCTCGTATGGGTACGCGCATGCAGTACTCGACACACCCGCGTCCTTGCACTTAACTTTCACTCTCCCCGGGCTCTTTGGTTTTTTTTTTTTTTTTTGGTTTTTTTTTCCTTCCTGGCGCTCTACCTTTGCTTTTTAACTCTTTTGGAGAAATCAAAGGATCGAAAGGGAGCCCCTAATGTCATGTACACAAGACCGGATGTCGGGCAATATGTGCGTGCAACTCGCGTGGGACCAGCGTGATGTATAGAGCCGCTCGAAGGGGTTGTGTCGTTATTATTGCACGAGTGACCGCGCGAGACCGAAATGGCACCGATTCTTTCCTTTGCCGATCGAAATGTACGAAGCGCTAGTGCGAGTGTGAATAAAAATAAATAACGCGGACGAAAAGGAAATACAGGCTGCGACTGGGTGTATTTAAAAAAAAAAAAAAAGAAAAAAAAAGAGGGTCGAAATTATGAACGGCGTGCGGAAATTCGATAGTGACAAATGGCCGGTGCGAGGGTGCCGGTATATTACCACGAGTTGCGCGGCGCGGGAGGAGGACAAATAAAGATAAAAGGTGATGTATATATATAAATATACTCCGAGAGCGAGAAATCCTCGAGTCTTCCTTCTATTTGCGTGGGCGACTTTTAAGAGCTCGTCTCCGTTTTCCACGCGAACGAGCGCTAATGAGGGGGCATTTGTTCGATATTAACAAGTCATTCGTTGGTCATGTATACCTGTTGCGTGTGTCAATCGGCGCTCTGTACTGTAATTTATACATGGGGTCTCGGAAACGCCGTGTCAAACTACTAAAGCACACATTGCAAAAGTCCCCGACAAAGAAAAAAAAAAAAAAAAAAAAAAAAAAAAAAAAAACACGACTATCCCAACTCCCCAGGGGTCGTAAAACGCCCGCGCATGCGTTTGTCCTCTCTCTCTCTCTCTGCTTCGTTCCGTCCTCCCGTGTGTGCTTTTGTTTTTCCTCCTCCATCCCGTCATCGGAGCGCGTTTCTCGTGCTCCCTCCTCAATTAATCCCTCATTGTCTCCACTTTCACGCCCATTAAACTTGCGCGGCGCACATAAATTACGGTGGAAATATGACACCACCTCTGCCTCGTCTACATCTATCCGTCTATCTGCTGCTTTCCTCTTCTCGTCCATGGGGTTATATACTATACCTATACTTGTGTCGTGGGTACAGGCGCTTGTGTCACACACGCTTGTCTTACTGCTAACGGCTTGTTGTACAAAAGAGAATTACGTCCAGTGTATTATGTATGTGTGTATATATATATGTATATATACCTACTACACGTCTCTCGGACTAACATACGTGTTTATTATTACGTGAGCCGTGCATTGAGATGTAGTGGAAACTGAGGGCGTGGTGTTTACGCCGCTGGGAACGCTTTCCACTATGATTGGGCGGCTTTTTTTTTTAATTATTATTTTTCTTTTTTTAATCTCGTACGAAAACCTTATTTTTCGAATATAAAATACACGCGACTGATTGGTCGCCCAAGTTATCGCTGTTTCATCAATCGAGACACAAGTTAGGATATGGTTATCTATTAAAAATTTACCCAAAACAAATAGCTCATCGAGCCGTAACAAAGACACAATTTTAGAGTAAAGTTTTCAATGTTTCTTATTTATATCGTTTCAAACAAGACTTTGCTTTGGTAAATAAATATGGATTCACAGATGTACAGTTACTCTGGCTTTCTTGACCCACAAAATATAGAGTTGGCGTACAGATTTTTCAATCGCTGATCATGTAGTAGTACACAAATAATATTTACACTATGATAGTTGTGAAAAAAAAAAAAAAAATCTTTCACAACAATATTTTAATATTTAAAAAATCATTGCGCATCTTAGACTGCTATATTTTTAAAAACACCCAAAATTACATTATATTTCCCGACACATCTTTGTCCTCATCGTCACAGATGGACCCGTAAGCGTTCCACACGCTATCGTCCAGACCAGCAAAGGCTTATTTGTTTTTTTTTTTTTTTCCACTCAAGACTGCCCACCACACACGAGTCTCAGACCTCCCAAGATATTTGGCGCGCAAACGGCCTCCTTCTCCCACACGCACGAGCGTACACAAAAATCCGAACCCTCGCGAAAAGCCTCGCTCACCGTATCGCTCCGGATTAAATCGGTCGGCTTGCCGGTCTTGTTTGTATGTACGCGTGGGCGAGCTCGATATCTATAATCCGCAGGGCGCGAGAGGAACGTCCGTTTTCTTTTTTTCTTTTTCTTCTCTACACTGAAGGGCACACGAAGAGTATGACATGAAATATAAAATAAAAATGTAACCACTAAACCAACTGGAGACCGTAAAATTTAATAAAATACTTTTGCGTCAAAATGTTTAAAAAGTTTGAAGTTTTACCAAGTTCAGTGCAAGTGTTACATTTGTACAAGTGTACCTGTTCAACAAAACAAAAACAAAAAATATGTTCCGATCCTCGTTTCCTCGTATCAGACTAATATTTATAGTGTCGATAAACATTCATACACAAACCGCAGCACAGAAATCGTGAAGCACGACTTCACGCGTACAAAATCGTGCGGAACAAGTATAGGTATATATAAGTGGGCAGGGCATTTTTCCAGACGCGTAAACCATCACACGTGTGGTCCCGCGTTCTTTCTTCCTTTCTTTCATTCCGGCATTTATGATGCACTTACACGCTCGTATAGGTGTATACGGATGGGCCGCGAGAGAGAAAATCTTCTGCGGTTCATCGTGAATCTTAGACCTCGGCGATTTTCTCGGCTACACCATTAGTTGAAAAACATGTTGTTAACCCGATAAATTTTCTTTCAAAGGCATTATCTCTTGATGTCGTTCAAACTCGTCCACATAACTAACTTTTTTACCAACTGAAAAAAAAAAAAAAAAAAAAATGCCAAACGCTCCGATTAACAAGACAAACGCCAGAGCTCGATATCTTTGCGGTCAACAGAGTTACACACGAGCACGAGACAAAAGTCACACACATACGTGCCTATATATGTGCCATTGCGGTTGCGCCAGTTTAACGAGCGGCGAGATCTACGAGGAAATTTCGTATTCACACGTACGGGCACGGTTGTGCGCCCAATGTCATCGACCCCCCTTATATCCTCTTGCCTATTGAAGCTGCAACAAAGAACGGAATGCAGATGCCCGTCGGTTATGTATACAGAGTCACCTGGCCTCGCGAAGTACATCCTCTCGGTGAAAAAAAAAAAAAAAAAAAAAAAAAAAAAAAAAAGGTAATTTCATCTTCAACCATGTACAAACCTGCTGCGAGGGGTAGGTATATAACCTACACACACAGGAGGAAGCAATTTTCAATGTTACCGCACAGCTGCGGATCGTCACCTTCGAAGTCTGTCGGGATGCAAGTACGGAAGAGAAAATCCGAAGGACAAAAAAAAACACGCCAATAATTTACACACTCTATATATATACCCCCGTATACGCGGAACAAAAGCCCTCCCTCGAGTTATCTCTCTCTCGCGTCTTTATCCCCCTGGCGGTATTTTACGTACAGGCTTACGCATCGGAAGATATTTATACATATATATACCAGCCCCAATGTTACGCAGCCAAACGCAAGAGGGATGAAGTTCATCCGCGAATTCTCGAAGCACGCACGTACAGGCAAACAGGTAGTAAGGCCCTCGGATATATAATATATGACGTGGTGGCACACAGAGTCCGGGCTTTTTGGCGGGAACGCGATGGCCATGCGCCTACGTATAATATATGAACGTCGAGTTCCCATCGAGTACCTATACGCGTACACACGGTCGGGGGGGGGGGGGCGCACGCACCCTTTGCTAATGACGCGGCACAATACGTATTCTCTCTCGAAGGAGGCGAGTATAAGAAAAAAGGGAGGGAGACGTGGCGAAGAAGTGAGTCCGGGCACGCGTATAAGCTCCGCTCCAAGGGGGGAAAGGAAGGCACCTGGTATCCCCCTCTCCCCCTTCATACCGATGCTTGCGCAATCGTGGGAGCTGCACGCCTGTACCACCCCTATATACGCTACGCTCTCTCCCTCTCGTCTTTCTCTTCTTTCGTAAGCTCCCCTTGGTCCTTCCTTCCTTCCTTCCTTCCTAGCTTCGCCTGTGCATTATGTGCGTGTATATGCATATACCTACACCGAGAGAGAGAGAGAGCCAAACAGGTTAACGGAAGTGCACCGATAAGCGAGGGGTGAGTTTCAGCCCCGTTGCTGGTGCTCGAGGGGTGCACTTTTTCGAGCAGAGGGGTGGGCATGACGATGATGATGCTGTGAAAGAACGGCGCGTCAAGAGAGAACTTGGGCCAAGGGGTGGAATACCCGAGCAACATGTGGATGCTCTCGCAGCGTGGGGGCCACTCGTAAGGTTTGTATATTATAGCTTTGGACCGTGATGGAATTTCACGGGGAGCCAAAGGGGAGTTTATTTTGTTGATTTTTCGGGAAATTTTCACGCGGTGTATCGAGAGTTGGGTTAGTAAGTCAAAAGGGATGAGTTGTGTTGTTGTCTGGCTTCTCTCGGCCGAAGCCTCTCTCACTTACCCACAATTTATCCATTGCCCTTCCCCCCCCCCCCTATTTTACAAAAAGCGTGTTGTGCTCTCGTTTGTTTCACAAAACTACGGAACTCTTTTGTCCCACTACGTATACTCTCTCTTTCCCTGGTCCACTCGAACTCTTCATCCATCCGCACAAACCAACTAACGATCTTTTCCTCCCGTACCCTCGTTCTCCTCTCACTCGCAAAAATTTCTTCCCACTCTCCCCCCGACCACCGCTCGACCATTTACCGGACGCTACTCCCGTAAAGGACACGCCATTAACCTTCACGTGCCGACATATATCATATAGGTACGAACTGCACACTTGCGCAAACGCGTACATTTGCACAGGCGAGGAGAGTTTGCCGACTCTTTCTTCAAAGAGGGAGGGAATTACACACAGCTGCCGGTCGCAGATTTTCTCACGCGTCCAAAAGCCACCCCTGAACTTGATTCCGTGGAGCAGACGGAGGAGGAGGGTTGGGGGGGGGTTGGGGATTTAACTTAGGCGCTCCTTATACAGCCAGTGGCCATTGTCGGGCCGTATCGGAACCGACTCTCCCGGGGAATTTGCTACCCACGACGCGTACGGGGGGAGGCGCCCAACGTAATTATTATTACCGAGCCAAGGAGGCCCCGGAGCGTTAATAATAATATATGTGTATACATTCACTTGGGCGACCAAAACTTTTTTTTTTTTTTTGTTTCGTTTCCTTCGTGGATTTGTTTGTGTATACACATTGTCGCTTTATCGTACCGCCCCGAGAATTGAGGCTTAACGCGAAAAGCAGCCCCGACCCGAATAATCATTATTAAATTTGCACTCGAGGCCCGATTGATCGCTTGCGAGAATTTGCGCCGTGATAATACGCGCTAAGTATATGCTGTTTTGGGTTTGTACATATACGCTCATTGTGCGCACTCGAGGGCTTTTGGATTGGCTCCCCATTTGTTCCTTACGGAACATTGCAAGTGAAAACAGTCATTGATTCGATAAGTATCGCCAAAAGAGCCTACATGGAGTCCCGTAAACCGCCGAGACACGCGTATACGTACACCCGAAACTACGAGGTAAATGTATACCCGCTCGGATGTTAAAACTCGACAAGGCCGTATTTGCCCAAAACACGCAGATCGAGCAGTTTAGCTGGAAAAAAAGCAGCGCGTCAAAAAACCGCGGGAGGAGAAACAGGAGAAGCAGACGCGTACACAACCGCTTGATCGTTAAATCGGCGAATTCATACCAGAGGGAGGGAGAATCTTGATAACGGAGTCGTGGAGAGTGCACAGCGAGAGAGAGAGAGAAAAAAAAGGAAAAGAAAAAAAAAAACACGCGCGCGCGCTTGTGCCGAGCGAAAGAGAAATCCCGAGGAAAGTTTTTGCGGGATTTTTGCGTGTTTGACCACCGACCTTCCATACACACGCCAGTGGGCCCGGTGTGCACACGTATATATATATATAGCCAAAGACTAGCGTAGCGGGCTAGGATTGTAGGTCAGCAGGGGCTGCATTTTAAAGATCCCCGCGTCTGCATAATTCATGGCCCTGCATATTATCTCCGGTACGAGTCGTCCGTGTCCCTCCTTCGCTGCCTACGGAATGTACGGGGGGGGGGGGTGGTTGCGAATTGCGTGTGTTGGAGTACGGACTGCTTTCTGATTTCCGATAGATCCCGCGTTGTTCGATGAAACTGTAAACGCCCGTGGCGCTAGGGTTATTGTGTATATACCATACGGGCTGTACGGTCGAATTTGTCGATAGCTCGGCTGGATTAATTCGTCTGATTTGGGCATTTGTCTCCACGGCGATTGATGCTTTCATCCAGAGGGTCAATGTTTCTCAAGTCATCCGAAAAGGTACATGTCAATCGGTGTCAATCGGTTGACTTGCTACACAATTTGTGCAGTTATTTTCTTTTTTTTCGTTCTTTTATGCAATTCTGGATAATATGCCATTCACTACAGTGGTAGATCAAACGGTCGAATATCCTGATGCTCACAATACAAGTAGGGCAATAACTTTCAATTTAATTTTTGGATACTTTCAATTTTTATGTGTATAATAAAAAATGGTCGTGATTGCGGTTGTACCATGCGACAGGAATGAGTTTAGTTTCCAATTAGAGTTTTTATCAAATCAAGGGAAAATAAATATCATAAATGATATACATCAACGACAAATAGCTCCAGTGGGATAAAAAAAAAAAAAAAAAAAAAAAAAACACCCGTTAGCGCACATATATTAGCAAATTCGATCAAATCCAATCCTCCACGGCCCCCTAGACACATATCCGTCCCAGTGGCTCGAGGTTCCGGCAAATCGTCCGTAGATCGGCACGACTCGATAAGGCCTCTCTGCATGTACGTACACCGGCGCTCGAGGATCCCGATACTCTACCGATGCATCCAAAGACTCTGCGTCTGTTGCTGCGAGACTCCCCTATCTCGTGCCTCTTTCCCGCTCTTGCTTCGTCCCGTTTTGCTAAATACAAAGTGTTGATATTACCTGGTGTGACGTGCGTTGTTCTGCCGATCAAGCGACGCCGATATATCCAATACACCGCCGAACGAGGAATACACACTTTTTTTTTTTTTTTTTTTTTGTCACCTATCATATGTATACAGTGTCCCGTGTGGCAATGGGTTTTTTTTTCGAGGCCGCGCAAATATTCGCGAAGCCAGCGAGTGGGTGCGGTATACATGTATAGGCAGTAGAGCAAAGTGCCGCAACAACGAGCGGAACGGCAAATTTGCATCTCCCGAGCGTGCACACGCGAAAAGTCAACCCGGCACGTCGCATACATGAATGCCGATTCGCGCTTCCGTCTTTTACGACTTGCCCTCCCCTCCATCTCCTGCTCGTCTAGTTCCACACATGTGTACTCGTTTCGGCACTCGGGGAGTCCTAGTTTTCGAGGACGGCTTTTGCGATTTTGTTTTTTTCTTCGTCTCTCTCGAGCTGAATTCGGTTGAGCAAAAAATTGGGAATAATTTTAGCTCTCGTTCGCGTACGGGCGCGGATCGGGAGATAAGCGCGAGCTTATGAAATATAATCGCTCGCCCGAGAAGAGAGAAGCTCGTCCGAGAATAACGTAATCAAGATAATTTTCCTCGATTTTCAAACTTGCGGAGCGCGCGTTTATTTTTAAACGCTCGCGTGACGTCAGGGGGCGACGCCGAAATTCTTGCGGCTGTTGTATGTTGCAAAATGAGACTTGATACTTGAAATTTGCACTTTTGTCTTGAAATTTAGCGGCATGGGCGAGCTGGGGTTTAAATTAAGGTTCAGTTTGATCTCCGGCGAATGAGGATGGGGCAATGAAAGCCGAGCTGGGCGAGCAAAGATTTTTCGGCGCAAGCGGGAATTAAAGGCGTCGAATAAACAAGGGCGACTTTATTGGTTTTTAATTCGTAAATTATACTATCGTTAAAATATATATTTCTCTCCCCCCCCCCCTAACTCCTCGAGGAACAGGTGTAAAGGAGACATTTTTCTCCTTTCGTCCCGGGGGCCAATCGACGTTATCGCGAAATAATCCAACCGGCTGAATTATTCGTTTACACATGTAAATGACGCTCTAAAGCTCGTGAACGCCGAGCCAATTATAATTAAACTCATTGTCAGTGAAATTTCATCTTTGCCATTTTTTTTTTTTTTTCATTTAAAAGTAATTCAGTTACAGGATCGTAAAAGTAAGATCTCCAATTATCTCGTTTGCGGGGTATGTGCTGGGGATACTTTTAAGGGCCCCGTTATGCGCTATAATATCGGGCGTAACAAATTAAAACAAATTGACGCTTAAATCTTGGGGAAAATCCAATAAACAAGAGCAAATCTCATAAAAAAGATGTAGGAAAATATATATTTTCATTTTTTATTACGCAGTCTTTTTTTCGCGTACCTGCACAGAGTGAAAAGTGTTTGATTCTAACAAAGTGCACTGAAAAAAAAAATATTCCTAGATTTTTGAAGACGTTTACGAGAATAGTTCAATAGAATAGATAAAAAACTTTTTTTATTCTAAGAAAAACGATTTGCGCATTTGATACGTGTCACTTGAAGTTGAAAATCTCATCATCTTTGAGTAACAACAAATATTCACATACAGTTACACTATTAAAACATAGATCTTGTGCTCCAAGACTCCAAACCAAATAAATTGGACTTTAGAAAAAAAGCACTGGCAAACAGAGGCAAAAGACAGATAAGAATCCAAGGGGCAGCGAAAAATCACTACCTACTTGCCGTAAAGTATACGCATGAATGCAAAAATGCGGTAGTTCAAAAAACAGTACAACAAAAAAGAGGCCAAAAACACAAAACAACCTCAGAGAGGGTCGCGTGCGTGCGATGATAGCAATTAAATTAAGGACGAGATGCCGATAAGCTCCTTCTCCCCCGTCGTGTTGTTAATTTTTCATCGGAAAAAAGCGCTAATTAATGATGACTCCTCTTCTCTGACGAATTGCAAGGAAATAAAAAATACGATCACGTAACGGCTGCTTTTGTTGTTGCGACGGATTTGGCAATCACTTTGGGGTGTGCGCATTCAGGAGGGTCCACACAATCCTTCCTAATGAAGATTTGAGGCAAAGGCTTTCGGTGCAAGCAAAAGTCTGACCTGGAAATTTTATTGATTTCGTTAGTTTTTTAATTTTTTTTTTTTTTTTTGTCTCTACGAGGAAACAAGGCACTGTAAGTACTGTACACTGATCTGCAAGCAAAATCGAGTCTTTCGGACTGTTTCTGATTTACGATTCGACGTCGGGTCTGGCGATTCGTCTGCTTTTCGAGATCACCAGGATCGCGATTGCAACTTTTGATGTTTATTTTATTAGTTGACATCGTTCTCGTATTCACCACGTGCGCGCCATGATCGAGGGGGAAAATCCCGCGGATGCTCATCTAAATAACATGTGGGTCATTTGTTGATGTACGATTTTTTTTTTTTTTTCTCGTTTATTGGCACAATGCGAAATTTCGGGACTTGGGAGGATTGCGCGGACACGAGACGAACCAGTTTGTTGAAAGAAAACCAGAACGACGACGACGACGGGGCCACGGGGACATTGAAAGTAAGAGCCCGAAAGTAACGGGCCGGTCCGAAGTTGAGGATAAAAAAAAAAAAAAAAAAAAGAGGAAAGAAGAAGGGGGCGAAATATGAACAGACGCGAGCAGTCAAAAGGACGAGAGAAAGGGACGTGGTGGGAAAATTAATATTCCAGGAGCGTCGCAAAGTAGCGTGTAAGGTTGATGCGGTCCGCGCGATGCGTGTGCTTTACGGTGATGCCGGCGCGTGAGGGAAAAGAAGACAAAGTGCCCTCGGAAGCCTCGCATCTTGCGTGTATACATACACGAGACGTATTGCGCCTCTTTATTAGACGTGGAATATCTTATCGATGAAAATCGAGTGTAGAATCGTCCAAAGATATTCCTGCGCGTTGTGCTTTTTCTGACCAATGTGGCCACGATCGACCGCGACCCCGAAAGTAAAAATTGAATTTACACTTTGCGCGCGACAACGGGAATGAAAAATTAATGGACAACGCGCGGATCGAAACATAAAAATCAAACACACCGACGACTTAGCGATAGCTATCTGCGGTGCTTCGTACCCAATATCATATTTCCTGGAGCTTTATAGAGTCGTCAAACGATAGGAGATAGGCAGTACATATAAATATATATGCTATGGTGTCTCTTGAGCTAAAGTCCCCTCTTGGGCGTACACAAACGTGCCTATGTACGCGTGCGATGAAAAATCCTACTGAATAGATCATCATGTCCACTAGCCAATGCAACAGTAAATGAAAAGAGTCGCAATGAGGGAAAACTTGCAGTGAAAAATAACGTAGCGTTATTTGGTACAGTAGATTTTACACGAGGAGCGCTGCTGAGCAAGTAGTGTGATAGTAGTAGGCAATACAAGTACAAAAGGTAATATGCTAAAAAATGAGCGTAGCTTCAAAAGTTTATACACTGTACAAGCATTTTACGTGCAAGTGCTCCGTGTACGTAAGGGAAATGGTCCCCGCGACGTGATTCACGTTGACATTAACTCGAACAATAATTCAATAAAAGGGTACATTATTATCCACGCTTGTAAGGCAATGTATACCCAAGACTCGCGCCCAACTGAGTTACGGGTCATGCTGCACACAGGCGTAGCGCGCGCGTTTTTATGGGCTCTTTAACGATTTTGAGCGCGAGTCGCTGATTGCAGCGGACTTTCCGCCACCCTCCCGTTCGGTTGATCGTCGCAAAGTGCTGGGACTGTGTAAATCGCGAAAAAAAAAAATTACAAAGCCCCGCGCCTGCAACATGAGTGCCATTTTTGCTGGATTTTCAGTGTAGACAATTTTTTATTTTTTTCCTGATTCAAGACCCCGGGGGAGGAAAAATGGGGGCGCAGATGCGCGAGGTGCTCCTATGAGATCAGACCAGCAATTACGCGGTCCTCGCGTGTATAATATTATACACAGGTAGGTATCGTCGAGGTGATCGTTAGATTCCATGTTATTTTCGGCACTGATCACGATTATTATCAAATCCGAAGGGCCCACGCGCGTTTCTCTCTCCACTTTTGCTTTTATATTTTTTGGCTCTCGGAGATAGATCCGTACCCCGATTTGGTAACATATGTATACATATAATATACGGACGCGTCGCTCGTGGGCTGATTTGTGCTCGTTTTTCGGGGACCAATTATACACCGAGGCGGAGTCTCTCTCTTGATCTTCTTCGGGAGGGCTGTGTGGTGCATACTGCATGCATCCCGTGCAATCTCCACCGCGATGCTCAAGGCAAGTGTAGTTGTTGTTGGGGGGGAAAGAATTTTCATACATTTACGTTTTCGGACAATTAGATGCAAATAAAAATAAATAAATAAATCTCCCGAGTGCTCAAAAATCATTACTCGTTCGCTTTCAAAAGGTCAATTGAAATCGGCATTATTTGCTCCGCGCAGCGCTAAATGTTGTTTGCTCTTCACGCTATAAAAAGTGAACTGTCACAAGTGTTGAAAAATGTGTCAGCCAATCAAGTTGTGCATACTATGGATATTACTATATCAATTTGGATGAATCGCATAATCCCAAAAATTGGATAAAGAGAGGACATGCATAATATGTGCCTGCATCTCTAGGTAAAAAAATGTATTTCTTAAAAAAAAAAAAATAAATAAATAATGAATGATAGTGAATTATAGTGATTTCAGTATACAAAGGTCGAGTCTTGCGTGGGATCGGGCTGTTATCTACAGCAGCTTTCGTTACACCCATGCGAGATAATGTTCTTTGGATAGAGACGATGAAACAATCTTGTAACTGAACAGTAGCGAGAGCAGCTCTTCCTCTTTTCGGTCCAGTTATTCTTACGGAGAAATTACAGCTCCTGTAAATAAACGCTCCATCGCGACTGCGTAAAGGTATACGGAAAGCATAATAATCCCTCGATGATGGTACGCGTGGAGTGTTGGTATGACCGCGTCTCGATGACTCGTCTCCTTGACCAATATAATGATATTTGTATGAAATTTTAAATTGACGAAAAATATTAATCATTACTACAATTGTATCAACTTAAAAGTTCAACAATAGTTTATTCATACATTATCTATTATTTATATGTACGTTACTGTTATATTATTTATAGTAAAAGTTACTGGAGTAAACATTTTTATGGTTTTACTACGAAATTTAATTGCACTGTCAATCTTTCGGTCTCCCCTGTCCCCAAAATCAAAAAATCTCGAGCATTATTTAAGTTAGTTTTACAGTTTACAATAAAAAAATATTGTGTAAAAAAAATTAGTTTTCAACTTTTTGATCCTCTCTCAACATTGGACATGGACTAACGCACTCACTCTGCGTTTTGAAATGTATCTAGGAGAACTAAGTACTATCAACTAAAAAAAAAAAAAAAAAAAAAAAATAGTACTAGCTGTACAGCCGTGGGTGGTTATTTCGAAAGACAGCGAGAAGAGCCGATCATCGCGTACAGTTTGCAATAAACATGATGAACGAGCGTAACGTTCGAGATCGCAACCATACAGCTATTAGGAGTTCAAGGCCGAGACGGTATTATCTCAGTCGCCGCAGTGAAGTGCATCGGCAGCGAAACAAAATCGCACACACACGCATATGGATCGGGCGATCGATCAAACGACGCTCGTAAGACGCCCACATGCGCGAAGCGATGAAATTCACTCCTCAATACCGGCTTCTATCGACTCCACACTTGGAAAATAGTTTTTTTTTTTCACTCAACTCTCCACTTATCGGTCCGTCGTTTAATTACTTTTTTCTTCTTTACCTTAAATATAAATACGTAATTTCTTCTTTTACTTCGCATTTTCTCGATAAGCCATGAGCGCGTCATTTAATTATATACATTCCCAATATCAATGCTTGATTAGACGGGGATCAGCCTTTTTTTTCCCCGTAGAATATACACCTGTGTCCCGTTGGTCCGGGACGACCGGATCTATTTACTACGACTCGTCTATATTATTTATGCGTCCCCCGCATACTCGGCATATACACGCGGAGATGATAATCCTCAATTTACCCATCAAGGAGTCCCGCTTCCGTGGCGGAGCCTCGTCAAAGTCGCTCTCTCTATATATATATAATTATGAGCGCATCCACCGATGTATACGAGCAACCTCGTCGCCTTGGCGGTTCGATGGATCGAGTATCGATACATTAATTAAAACATCGTGGGCCAGTTGTGGGGCTGACAGCAAGCTCACGCCCAGAATTGATCGACCGAAATGTGATTTCTTGCTCGGCCCTCGTTTCCCCCCCCCCCCTTCGTCTTGACTTCTCATCCCTCGCTCCCCCACAGCGCATTATCGACGCCTCTCTTTCGCCGATCCTCTCGGTCCTCGTCCGCTTCCCCGTTTTTTTTTTTTTTTTTACTTTGTGTGCGCTTCGGTTTTTCTCAGTATATGTAAAGGGCTTTTTTTTTTTTTTTTTTTTTTTTCTTGACACTCGGGGATCTAGATGTGTATCATGCGCTGTGTCACCTCGCGTTTGGCCTTTCGGGCTCATTGCTGCGTGAAATTTCAAAGCCCCTCGCATATAAATATATATATACGTGCTCGATTACAATGTTTGCAGTACAAGCGACGTTTATGGGATTCTTGAGAGCATCCCTTGAGTTTTACGAAATTTAATTTTGTGAGGGAAAACAATAGCTTAATAAGCACACTGGATTGGTGAGTGATGGTAAAGATCACCAAATTGAATGTACAAAGGAAATAAGTTTTTTAACAATTTTAAAAAATCCATACCGTCTTTGATTATGGGCATTTCGTGGTAAGTATTTTACGTGATGTTTTAACGATACTCGGATGTACACCAATGATTCATTTGCCCATTTCTTTTTATACAGTCTACGTAAATACTGAGAGAGTTGACGATAATAATGACTAAATATACAAGTGATACTTGTTTTTATGTGTAATGTAGATACAGAGCGACTAAAATGTTTCTCAAGTTTGTCATAAAAACTTGAATTTGAATTTAGTTGAATCAGAGTTCATAAGCAAAGGTTTTCAGGTCTCTGAATCTATTTGATTGAATTTTTTTATTGCAACGCAAGCTCCAGCAAAAAATAGTCCAAATGAAGATTTTCCATTAAAAACCAAGGTCGAAATGACAATGATTTTTCGGTGACAATGGAGTCAACGATGAAGTAGACATTTGGAAATACAATTGTCAAGCACAAACCAATTCGGTTGTTATGAAAATATTATCACGAAAAGTGTTTCCAAGTTTGATTAAACTTCCAATGGTAAAGATAAGGAGATACGCCCACAAACCAATGAAAGTTGTTAAAGTTGGATCTCTCTCATTCCCCTCCTTATACTAACACCCAGCATCGAAACTGAGTCACTTCCAATTTGAAAATCAGTCACTCATTTCCTTTGGCACATTAGTTGTGCCGATAGTGTAACTATATACGAGCCACTTAAAAGCTACTGCTTCAGTGTTTGTGTAAAAGCCGAGTAAGTAACACATCACGCTTTGCTCTGCTCGTCCGAGGTATTATCGACATCAGTGCTACCGTTTATTTCAAGTTCAATCAACACTTTTGTTTGTTGTGCCATCACCATGTGTTCGTGTCGTTGTTTTTGGGCCACTTTCTTCATTGTCATGCTTATTCTGTTGATTATTTTTCTGGCATTGATGTTTGCGTGCAACACGAACCAATCGTGTGGAGGAAATGCCGAATTTCACAACTTTCGACACAAGACTCTGGATTTCTTTCATGTCAAGTACAATGTCACTGCCTAGTCATTGCGTACAACTCTTCGTCATCTATCCAGATTTGAGGCTTAAAAATGGTAAGAAAAGTCATGATTCATAAATTATTTTGCTAGTCTATCAAGTTGCCACGTATAGATACAATTTGCTGTCTTTATCTACCGGAAGTAATTAAGGCTTTCTTTTTTATTTGTGTCGGTGTTGTGGTATACGTTATATAGTCGTTATTTTGTGGATCACTCGTTACTCATAAATTTACGTAAGTACGAGGGATATCGTTTAACAAACGAGAAAATTATTGGTGGGACGCTTCAATAAGTCTCCGAGCAAGAAATGTAGGGCGTAATTTAGGATATAACATAGTAAACCAAGTATATAACAGACGTCTTCAATGTGTGTGAGTTCATCGCTTGACGCGTGCTTATCTACGACTATCACTTATTCATTGATATATGTACAACAAAGCCGCTTACGTTTCGCCGTCACATTTATATATATACACATGCGTGTTAAAATGTACAATAGAGTTTTTTATCTAACAGGTATATCGATATAAAAGTGATTTAGTTTTAATTGATACTTCGTCTTTCTTTTTTAGATATTACACAATTATGGACTTTACCGGCAAACATGGACCTTTACCAGCTTTTTTAAGGAGAAGCAACACGTGTCCACGTCCCGCCGATTTTTTGCCGATTGCAACAACGATGGTCATTTTCCGTCTTCAAAACTGTTTTTTTCAACAATTGACGAACTCTAATTACTCATGATGAAAAAATGAAACTTTGTTATCTGTTTTCAATATTTGATTTTTTTTTTTTTTCATTGCCTACTATTTACTATTAATAGTTGACATTGTTCTTTTGTTTTTAATTATTTTCGTTGGCAATTGTAAAAAAATTTACGTCATGTTTTGCAACGTCATCGATATAACTATCGGTTTATAACTGTGGTCTTTTTTTTTTTTTTTTTCATCGACACCCATTTTCTCTTTAAACCATTACGTACACTAAATGAGCTCAATCGACAATATATCATGGTTACACATAAATCTCGTTCATATGTAATGCTGTAGTATTAATACAAGTAATAGTAGTGGTAAGTGTGAGGGCACACTTAACAGGGTAATAGTCAAAGGGGAGAAAACAGACCACTCCGGTATGAAAAATGCAAAATTAATTCCTAACATCTCAATTATATTATTTATTATCGTCACCTGCGAAAAAGAATCAATCATGAGGTTTTTAAATTGATGAAATTCAACATGAAAATCTATGTACACTTTTTCGACAACTTGCCTTTATTGGGACACACTATGTTTTAAACTAAGTCTTCCTGCTGTGCTTTTATTAACTTTTATGTGTAAATGAGAAATGTCACCAACACTCGACAACGAATAAATAAACAAATAACAAAAGAAATATCATTTTAATGACCCCCTGGAATCCGTTTAAAATCCTCAAATCCCCCATTGTTATCATTTCAATTGTACTCAATGTAAAATGAATAAACATTGAAAATAAAAGTTGCATCGATGCCTTGGCTGATAATATTCCATGGACGACCCAAAAACGTACAACATTACACCAGATCGATGGCCAACCCATCCAATTAATCATTTTAAACCGCGTACGAGATCACACTTCCGAGGCTCGGTTTTTCCCACCATCGCCGAGGGATCCACGAAAAACCACTCGCCCGGAGTCATCGGCAACTTCTACGAAAAGCATCGGCGACCCCAAACGCTCCTCGGCCGTGATTTTCGTTGATTGGCACCACCGGCCAAAGATCGAGCTCGCAGGTACGAAGTTTCCAACACCTGGCGGCCCGGCTGGGAAAACACCTCCGGTATCCCCTAATCTTCTCCCCCTTTTTTTGTCACACACGCAACATTGCGACACCCCTGTGTACCCTCGAGGGGTGGCATCGTGCGTCAAAGTAGGGTAGAGATGAGAAAATGCCATCGGGGAGGAGACACGTTAAGATTACGCATACCTACATACGTACACATCACGTGGGTATCGCGGAACTGCGCATCCTTCTGCGTGGGAAAGGATCCGCACTATTCTCTATTTCCGATGGTCGTGTATACATATATGTATACATACGTATTACGTAAGATGGGCATGGTCCCCTTTTTGGTTTTTGTAAGCATTAAACGTTGGACAAAGGGCGCTAGAGAGAGAGAAAAAAAAAGCCATCACTGCAAGCCGTTTAAATTTTACGGGCTGCATTGTCCTCTCTCTTGTACATATATATATATATACTCGAGCGCGGACTTTCCCATGCCCATCGATCGCCGATCCCCCGATCGGACGCAATCTATATTCAAATAAACCAATACGCCGCGCTCGTAAACTTTTAACAACCAAAGAGCCCCCTCACACGGGAATCATTATTTATTACCCCGAACATCATGCCTCGATAATAGCCCTCGTGCGTATGTTTACGGGCTCGCGAGATGACAAGTTATTAATTCAATCTGGCGTCGCGGTGGCTAATGAACGAAGGGCATTATTAAAAGCCGGGGCACATTGATTGAAAGGAGCACCAAGTGGTGGATGTACTTTTCGAGAGCACGCGCGTGTATAAGGAGAACGAGAGCACCCCGAGGCCGAGAAAATATTCAAATTAAATCGCACGAAGCGAGGTGTACCTGTATATATATATATATGATGGGGTACGACGGTGGGGGCCATTGGTAAAACAAAGTGTCAAAGCTGGCAATTATCACGTGGGGATTGGATCTATAGTGTAATATATTATACAAGTGCCAAACATCGAAGGTGAAGGGGTGTCAGTCGACTCGAGATTATCCCAGGATATCGGTAGGGGCGATATAGGGCGTTGCCTGTCCACCCGACAAAACGAGGATGGAGAGCACAAAAAAATGGGGAGAGGAAGGGAACTGGTCCAGCATCGCGTTGGAGGCAAAGGCGATGTTTATGCCAAGACTAAAAAAAAAAAAAAAAAAAAAAAGGGAAAAATTAGCCCGAGTTGAAAGCGGACGAAAGGAGGGAAACGAGCGGCCTGCAACCGCGGCGTTGTCCATTCAGCTTTTTGCGAGCCGCGATCTGGAGCAAAGAGAGAGAGAGAGAGAGAGAGAGAGCGCACTTGGCACCGAGGCTCTGCGTGATGCACACGTATACACGCGCGGTGAGACGTGCAATTATTTGCCAAATCGCTCGGCAATTTGCATAATGCACCCGACGTCTATACCCGCCCCGACCGACGTCAGCTCGACAGTCATTTTTCCACACAAACCGATATTACAGTTACCGGCAACTCTCTTTTACAAAACCGAGCTAGCCCTCGCTGATTCGAGTGTGTACAAGGTACCACATGCATATACGTTTACCTGCAAAACCAAAGGGGAACCAAGTAGCAAAAAGACGACAATCCCTGTGTATCAGCTTGTTGCTGTAGTATACGGTACACACGCAACAGGTAGGATGTATACGTATAAGATACAGATGCGCACCATAGTCCATAGACACTGGAAACGGAAAATCAACGGCGGGGTGCGCGTAAGAGCCTCGTACGGGGATGATTTTTTTTTTCTTTCCATCCCCTCCGAGTTCAACCATATCCACCCAGTCGCGTATATATATATATATATATATATATACGCACGGCACAAAGAGAGGGAGGGAGAGCGCGGGAATCCTGATGCGAGGGCCAACAACGGCGCACACCGGGGTCGTGGGGTGAGTTTTGCCCGACCCCACCCTCCCCGCTCCCTGTACCGAATCACAGCCCCTACACGGGTATTATTACACATACAAGGATAATGATGATATTGTAGGTAGGTATGGTATGGTTCCCCACCCGAGAGAGGCCCGCGAGTCGCGTGTCCCACCTCCCACTCCACCTACCGTGTGTAAGTACACGCAGCGAGGCCATGGGTATGCCCATAGGCGAGCGAGAGAGACGGACAAAAGGAGAAGGACGCCCCCGGGAGTGTGGGGGTTGGGGGCTGCCGCCGCCGCTCTCTGTACCCACCGGCGTCATTACCAACACGTATACCTACGGAGATTCACGAGTATATGTACTTACGTCCGCGAGAGAGGGAGACAGCAAATGTGTAACATACCGTCGACTACACTAGGAGGAGGCGAGGACACCTCCTCACCTGTTGCCCGTGCGCGCGCCAGCTAGTTTCGCAACGCGTTTTCGCAGTCACGTCCCGCATCGCTTCCGTATACAACGCGCCTGCAGCTTATTATATACACGAGCGCGTCCATCCACTGCAAGAGTTACAGGCTGTGCGTGGCAGTACACGTTACACGGTAACAGTTGTGCGGTGGAGTAAGAATTGCCGATTTTCATTGGTTCGACTAATCGGTTTGTGTTGGGAGCTTGCGCGGGTGTGATTAATTATATACCGTATCGCGTCGAAGGAGTTGGGAGACTGTAACCCGGTGCAACGAGAAACAGTTTGGTGGGGATGCATTGGTGATTATTTTTTGGTGCTCGTCGATCGCTGCAGTTGACTTCGATATTGTGTTTATGTACGCAGTGCTGCCTGAATCACTCGGTACCCGCGCCCAAGGAGCCGATGATCGCCCAACATTGATCTCCTCTGGTTCCTCAAACTGTTCACGCTGCCGTCTTTAATCAAGGTAACGCTCGTTCAAATACTTTGCGACTACAATAGGTATATTTCGATTGATGTGGGTATTTTAAAAATATATGTACATGCGTAGGTAGGAAACAAACGAAAATCCCGTTGAACCGAATTACAAATAATAATTACGCAACGAGCCGATCCCTCCCCAATAAAAGGGGGAATGTTATTTGTCACTCCAAAGAACCTTTGGTTGACGGCAATCAACACCACCCAAATCATCGAGCATCTCGTAACTTTCTCCCGGTGACCGTATCAAAATAACTACACGTATATATTTATTCCGTGCGTATCGCGCGGCGTTGGAAAGTAAACACAAGAGAATTCGCAACGATTCGCGGCAATGTAAAAACGAGGGGGGAGGGCGGTGGTTCCCTTTTTGCGGGCAACATGTTTGCGAACAAAAATTATTCGCGGTACTTCACGTGCGTCGCATTTATCGCTTGTCCCCTTCCCTCTCTCTTTTTTTTTTTTTTTTTTTTTCATTCCGCGACGCATAAATGTATACAAATTGCTCTAGTATATAAACGTACTGTACGCACTGAACTGGTTTTGCGTCCCATGTATATACATATGACTCGAAAAAACAGGGGAAATAAGAAAAAAAAAAAAAAAAAAAAAAAAGATTCGCATAATGAACAAGTGAGTATATTATAAGCTTCTCTATACATACATGTATAAATGCTTTAATTTTATGGTTTAATCAGCAAACACACGGTCTAATGATAAGTTGGATGATAAATACATGCGCGTGTATTTATCGGCCGTGTAATCTGGAATTTTGTAAAGTTGTAACCGGAAGCTATTTGAAAGTTGCGAATTGAGTCATTTTTATCAAATTACTGCACAGTAGAAAAAAATAAAAAGAAAAAAAAAAAATCCAACTAGCACTCGTACACAAAGTAAAATCCCATCTCGAGCTGTAAAACGCACATTTCCTATCCGAAAGCTCTCGGTTGTGCGGCGCTCAGTCATCGAGCGTAAGCATCGGAAGCTCGCCGTGCAACAAACAACACACGTACATACATATACGTATACCCGCGTAACGAGCCGAGGAGCGAGAAAAGAGAGACGACCGCACGAATGAATTGCAAATTCCTCCTCCTCGACTGGCAGCTGCTCCTCGCGACTTATTCTTTCGGACGAGGTACTAGTGTATATATATATATAGGTACCCCCCGACCACGTAAACGACAATCTGGTCTTCTTCTCTATAGTCACTCGCACGTTATATTATTGCGCGTTGTTTTTCAAAAGTATGACTCCATAATAAATAATGTTCAAGTATATCGGATGTACGTATTTTGCTGGTTCAATTGGTCCGTTGGAAGAGGGAACGGGATATTATATTTACAGAGGGTGGGGGGGGGTTGAAAAAGTGACCCCCGAAAGGTACACAAGCGAGGGCTAATTAATCGTAAATTAGGCCCCTAATCGAGCCCATCCCATTGAAACTGAAGGGGGGAGGGGGGGGGGCGAACAAAAGACAGAAAGGAAGAACGGAGAGCGAGCCAACTGCCGGAGAAGTCGAAAGAGGTCCGATGTATGTATGCGGCGTAGTTGGCCTACTCGGTCCTAGACGGGATCGGATCACGGGGAGAAACATTATACCAGCGAAGGAGGAGGAAAATAAGAAGCAACGGCACGTGGCCCGGATTCATCTGCGGGGCCCACCCTCGTTTTATACCCCCCGACGCATGTATCGCGAGCGCCTGCACGGAAAGTCTGAATTGAAAGACAGTCCTTTAGCTCCTCTTTTTCTCTTCTTTTATTTTTCTCGTATACACACATGATCGCCCCAGCGGCAGCGTATATACGTCTACTCGAGAGCGAAAGAAAAGAGAAGCCGGAGGATGATTTAATCCCCCTCGGTGGGACGCGTCGTGTAACCATACAACGCGGTCCGTTTTGCTCCGTCTCCGTGAGCCCACACGTGCAAGCATCGTACGTAAAAAGGCTCGGATGAATGGCCTTTTTCAGCGGCCGATGGAAATAATGAGCCCGGCGTGGGCTTTTGTTTCCCAAACCGATCGCCCTCGACTTTGCACGTCCGCGTAAACGAGGGCTCTCGGCAGGGGTGTCGAGTGTCACGCGGGGTGTACCTAAGCGACGGCTATTTCGTCGAAACAAGGGCTAATTGAAGATAAAAACGGGGAATCGCGATGGACGATACGCGTCTCGAGTGAAAAGTCGCAGGATCGACGAGGCAATTTGTCAGCGGGGCACAGATGTACGACAAAGACACCCGCCCACGTGCATAGATGTTTCTTTTCTCCTCTCCCTTTGTACATGTACGCGGGTGCCTTTACGTGCACCTATATGTAACGTGTGTATGGTGTTATGTGTGTGGGGACTATACCAAGGAGGCGGGAAAGCGACTTCTCCGCTGTGGAAAAGGAAAAAGAAACGCCTCCAACCAGGGAGAAAAGACTTCTTCCCCTTGCCTTTCCCCCCCCTCCCCTCCCCGGAAAAAATCATTTTGTGCCCACGAGGCGTGTAATTTTCGCAAATCGGACGATAGATTTATCGATCAGCTGTGCTGGATCGGGGAAGAAGGGGATGTCGTCCGTGGAAGTGCGATTTTTCTTTCGTTGTTCCTAAAAAGGTTCGTCCAAGAGAATTGATGACGATGACGTGCAGCAAACCTTTTCTTACGTACCATTAATTTAGCAATAATAAGTATCGTGAAACAAGGATGAAACGAGAGTAATTGTAACGTGTAAATTATTACGTACAAGTCAATCGCGTGAAGAAAAAAAAAAAAAAAAACTTGCCCCTCCCGTTACATGTGTAGGTATCGTCTCGAATACAAGAAAAACTACAATGCGTTCCCAACAATGACAATAACGAGCAGCAACGTACGAGGGCCCAAGGTGTCGTGTACCCGTAGGCCCCGGCATACAAGAGCACACATGTGCACGGGCCCACTATATACTTACTCGTATAGCAAAGAGCGGTGGAGGAGGGAAGAAAAGTCGGAAGTCTCGGGTAAACGGCGCGTGCCCCGTATGTATGCCGCATCGTATAGGTACAACACATATATACTTACTCCCCGGTGTTCCTTCAAGACGGACCACCCGTCGACGTTGTTTTCGGGGTGATGTTAGGCGGAGCGACGACACGCGCACGCCTGCGCACGCGCCCGAGAAAAGGAGGAGACGAGGCCATAAATTTTCGCGCGGACGAGCAGCCTTACAGACGTACGCCCTCGTTTCTTCTTCCTTCTTTCTTCCATCCGAGAAATGGATTTCCTTCCACCGATACTTTTCGGGACCATTATGAGCCCTAATTGCCATTGTCGCCCCCCCGAGCATGGGACATTTTATACACGTGTACAACCGCGTGTTTTATTCTCGTGATGTGTTCGGGCACAATATGGTTTCTTACATCGTGGCCGATCGACTCGCTGCGCTATATATGCTGTTTCCACCACGTACTCTTTGCCACCCAATGCCTCAGGGATCCACTGTGGGCCACGGCAACTATTACCTTTTTTTTCTTCTCAATTTTTGCGTGAAGCTACACTCTCGAAACCAATCCCACATCAAAAGATTGTTTTACATTACCAAATTAAGAAAGTACCTATGGCTTCAACTCTCACGCGCTCACAAAACCCCATAGCCCCACTTGGGGACAGAAGCATCAACGCGGCCCGGTCCTCTCTTACGGGTCACGATCCCTCGTATAAATCACCGATAAACCGATTCCGTCCATCGGAACGAAACTCGGCAGGTCATTGTACGTGCATCGGAAGGACACCTACATACAGATACAGTCCAAGCGGAGCGTGAGAAAAAGTAAATATACATATATATATAATCCCGAATCACACACCTGGACCGCGGTGCGTCAAACCCACACTCTCCCTCCCCATGGGAATGTACAACGCGGTGCGTGCGATTTTGCGCTTGCGGCGTTGTACGTGTATATATACGCAACGGCGGTGGTGCAATCAGAGGGGTGGCTCCTCCGTGTTCTCGAGGGAGCACTGGTTTAAGGGAATAGGGGGGGATAAAGAAGGCGGGGTTGGCGCGCCGGCTCGATGAAACGACGGGGCGAGCTTTTTCCACCCCATCGGTGAGTATTTTTCACGGGGCGGGATCCACGCCGGATACGACGAATCCGCTGTTGCCCGATTACTTGTTGCCTAACTTTGTATACTTCCGTTCTTCCTTCGCCGATGGAATCTTTTTCTCGCGCCTTTGGGATTATGTATATACAGCCAGACTCTCGAATGGACCCGCATCGGAGCGTGGGCTTGTTTTTTTTTTTCTTCCAATCTTATTTTCCCTCCAAAGATGACGAAACGAGCCATTGGTTTTGGTAACCAAACGACAAAACTCTGATGGCTTTGAAAATGAGAGGAGCCAATATGTCGCGGAGATGCCTGCGTATCATTGTCGCGCCTCATTTTTCCACATATGATTTACGCTCGCTACCAAGTGTATAATACACAAAGTGTGTACTGATAAGCAGTGCAGAGTATCAAAGGGAACAGTAGCTGACGCGCGTGTCCACACGTGTACCTACACATTATACGTGTACACCCGCAAACATTCGCGCGCAGTGGCAATTACAATGTACAGAGATCGGAGAGTCCTTAAATTACGAGTTTCCATCCACCGTCTATACGATGTATACAGGTAGTAACTGCATGGTCATACGAGGTATACATATAGTGACGGGCTTCGGAGCTGCTGTGTAATCTCTGCGTACGTTATGCATGTGTATGGACATGCAGCTCGAAGACCCGCTGCGTGGCAAGTATAACAATTACGCTCCTCGATCTCGTTGGCCGATGCCGAGGGAGAAAAGAAGGGGGCAAGACGCGTGATTGGAAAGAAGATTTTAATTTTTGTCTGCGCCCATATTCGCCTTGTTTTATTGGAAGCGATATCGTATGCTGATGGACGTGTCGCGTCGATTGAACAAAGATATATAGTACAGTTGCTACCCACTCTTTGATAACCAAAGAAAACCCCGGGAGAAGGGAAACAATCAAAAGGAGAAAAATAAAAAAATCATACACGCGCGCGTGGAAAAAAGAAAAAAAAAAAATAATACCTCACAATAACAACAGTATATAATAAGTATAAAGGAACTGCCTCGTCATAACGGTCGTAGTCCAAGTCGGCGCGTCGGCGAGCGAAAAAAGAAACGAAGGGACTTGGTGACTCGTTGCAGCTACGGGGTGTGCGTTGTTGGGTATATTGGGGTGCGAGAGGCCCAAGGGCCCATTGTATATATACTTTGGGTGCGCGCACGGTAGCAACCGATCACCGCGTAAGATCTTATACCTTGGGGCTCCTTCCTTTTCATCCCGAGTCGGGGGGAGGGGGACCCCTGATGCCCGTAAGCGTAATGTTATATGTACGCCCAGGAGGGTGACTGCGGTTAATACTTCTCCTCTCCCCCCCCCCCCCCCTTCTCGCGAGCTCTCGTACGTACGTGTACACTTTTCCTTCGACTCCTATACCTACGCGTCCCTTACACCGGGGGCTTGACGGTAATGCCCCTCTCTTTGGGTGTACTTTCTTATGTGGCACTTTTCCCCGATCGCGCCTTGCTACCCTCCAACTTTTTACGGGTGTAAATTTTGGGCCTTATCAATCACAGGACGAATGTTGGGTCGGGACAATGGGGAAAACTCCCCCTGTGTAGACTAAAGAGATTTTTGGCCCCTTTTGTTCGAGCTTCCAAGTTATATACGTGCCTGCGTGTACGTCGATTTGTTCCTCTTTTTTGTTTATTTTACGAAGCTCGGATACGTTTTTTCTCTTTTACTCCACGCAAATTGATTATTGAGCAATTTTTTTTTTTTTTTTTTTCATGCGTAAAATTTGCGTTTTGTTATACCCGCACACTTATATTTACCGCGTTAGACGTTGAATACATGACAATAGTTGTGTATCGAATAAGTGGCTTGATTACGAAAAAAAAAAAAAAAAATGACGCATTTGCGTGTACGACAATACGCAGTTTCGTCAATGAGGTGGCCAGCTCATTTAAATAGGCACAAACAACCGGTTCCGTCTTTCTCAGCACGAAACTGGTGGTATTCGTTTGATAAACTCAAGCGTCTGCGCCCAAACGATTAAAACTAAAGGGAAAAAAAATCGCACGCAACCGATACAATAATAGACGCCATCGACGGTAAAAAAAAAAAAAAAAAAAAAAAAAAAAAATTGCTGTTCGCGTCAACCCAAAAAACAGTTACAAGTTACACACACGCACGCAAGCAGGTACATAAATTCACCATAGGTGTTGAGGAGCAGCGTTGCACGCGCTTGCATTGTTAAAAGGACCCGCGGGCAACAACCAAACACATAGAAAAAAAAACAAAAAAAAAAAAAAGCACACGCACGCACGGGTATGCAAAACCGCGTATATACCCGCGAGGCTAAACCCCTTATATATTATACGCTTTAATAATCTCTCGTTTGTATCCCCGTGTCCATAGACACACACACACACACACTACCGGGAACTCGCACGCGCGCGCCAAACATTTAAACACGTGAAACGCGAAAGCGCGCGCGCTCGAGCATCCACTTATATTGTAGGTATACACAGCTTCCTCCGAGCGATGTGCGGTAATTTAGAGGCGAGCTTGACGCTGCACGCGCGAGGGACGATTATGCTAAGCAGGCGCCCGCGTATACGGTGGCCCCGGTCACTTGGATTGGCCTTTTCTCTCCTGATTTTTGTTTTCCTTTCTTTTTTTTTTTTTTTCAAACGAGACCATCGGCTACCGATGGTTTTTAGTCCGGCAAATTCGAGGTGGCACGCAGCATCCTTTGGCTTCTGTTTTAGCCCCGAGGGGTGTTTGGTGATGGGCCATTATAAACACGCCGGTGGCGAAGATCAATTTGGACCATATAGGTCCGAATATGGGTATATAAGGAGAAATCGAGCGAGGGTCGATGCTCGAATCGTCCAAGGAATATACGTATCGTAATTGAAGATAAACAAAGAACTTGTGTCTATACATGTATATGTATAGGAACGCTTTTGTCAAACAGGACGAAATGGCTTTTCCAGAGTCACGCAGAACGAGAAAGGAGAGGTGCAAGCTCATGAGAATAGCGTATACGGTACGTACCTTTGCTACGTCCATTATATGCACACACGACGAAGGCGCAAATTGACGACTCTCGTACATATATTATACATGTGCACACGGCGCGCGTTTAGCTCATATAGGTGACGCTAAGCTAAGTGCCTCTATGGTACGTGTATATATATATATGTATGTATATACGTATACTCACAACTGCTGAAAATTTTTTTGCGCCGTAATTACTGGCGCACGTATTAGCTTCTCGCACGTGATTCGATGAACATCGGGAGAGAGTTGGATGCTTATTTTTACCGCGAGTTAAAATTAAAAATAATAAAAAATGAACTTTTTTAAAAAATTTTTTTCATTACTATTTAAGGTATATTATTGTTATCATCGTAGTACGAGCAATTTGAAATAAGAAACGAAAATTGCGAGGAATATATCTCTTACCGACTCGCGCCTCCTTTTGTTACTATCATCGTCATTACTATTATTATTATTATTGTTATTCGTTGCAACTAATTTATAAATACATTATTTTCAATCGCACACACGACGTAGGTATCCTCGAATCCACCGATGCGAAACAATGGCTCGGCGATTCAATTACGCCTTTCGCGAATTATAAACCCCCCCCCCTTCCCCTTACACACGTATACCATATATATATATGAGAAACAAAATAAAAGCAATACTCCTATAGTGGTCCGATAGTTTTTCATATACTATGTGAACGTCGTCCATGGACACACACATAATATATATATACACGTTGCATCCACGAATATGATACACCGCCAAGCAGTAAAAGTCAGTCAGTCAGTCAGTCGGGCGCGTGTGTTATGCGATGTAACGCAAGTATAAGTACCGCGGTGAGTTTTCTCTCTCTCGCGAGATAGGCATCGACCTCTAGCTCGTACTTGAGGCTCCGCAGCCAGCCGATTGCGGAAGATACGCCTCTCGTGCCGTATACGTATATATATGCTCGCACAGTGTATTAGGCCGATACCCTTCCAGCGCGAGATATATTGGCGAGATTTGCGCGCACGGGGGTCATTACGGTGCGCTATCCATATTAGAATATATTATGGTGTGTGTAGGTACGCGCGACTCGCGGCGGCGGCGACGAGAGAGTTTCTCGAGAGACGGCGATCGGTCGGCGCTGATAATCCGCGCAAATTGACTGTAACAAAACGCTTCTCGTATGTCAATATACGTCTCTAATGAGATGTACGCCAGTTTATACGTATCGGTTGTAGCGCGTGGCTGATGCGTATCCCTAATTTTTCTTTTTTTCCAAGCTTATACTTATATACGCGCATGTCACTTTCGATGGGTATATAGTTATGCACGCGCGGCTGGTACAAGAGGGATATTCAACCGTACGCTTGTATGTTCGCTTTGGCCGATGATGCGCGATTGATTTTTCACATCTTGTACTGCTTAGAAAGCCATGTTCTCCCGACTTTTCGACTCGCCCGTGTACAGGTACATCGAGGGAATCATTCATTTTGTACCTCATTAAAGCGAAGACAATACGGGGGAAAGAGAAGAAACGAAAAAAAAAACGCCGATTGAAAATAAACGTTGGCGCGCGAGCGATGATTAATCATGAGAGATGAGATGCAAGTACCTATACGCGACGGGTATATTGTATACACACGGTTATGTTACAAGCGACGTTTACATTGTTGCGTGGAAAAACAAATTGTGCGCGCGTGACGTACACGATGTTCGAAAAGCTCCCAAAATCCCCCGATCGGCGATAACTTTCGTAATATAATTGTACATTCCCACGTATAACTTACGCATTAAACCAACTCTCCGCGTTCACAATCGTGTAGTGACGTATAATCGGTAAGCTCTATAATCAACGGGAGGGCGTGCCTATACGTTGTTGGAGAGCTGCGCTATTGTACTTTTAACCTGATGCACATCACGCGTGAGGGTCCCCGCGAGTCAACGGATTGTGTTCTTCTCGAGCTCGTATTGTTCAATAAGATCCATATGTATATATAGGTACATATTAATAATAATACAACACATCAATATATACGCGCAGCTGACCGTTGTCAATTACCGATTTATCGGTCAAAGGAGCCATGCACGTTATACTTACGTTCTCTCGGTTACTTCCTCTCGCTCGGTTTTCGAGGACGACACGTCCATTGTCGGTCTACGATCACAATGCGCGTTACTGGAACGCTATGCGTATACTTTAGGGGAGAGAAATAAGGAGCATACGCGTACACGTGCCGAGGAATCAAGATGTGCTAGTCGCCTTTCAAAGTAAAATATTATTTCATCCACGTACACGTAATGTATCCTCTGGATTAATATAGTGTGCTCGAGTGTATAAGAGCATCGGTGTCTGCACACTTTTCGCGCTTCGGGAATTTTACGCGCCTTTGTGGCTACCGATCGTGCTCGAGATCGTAAATTCGCCCTCTCACCTAAACACTTCGTTTCCGCGGCTTCATACTCCACCCTCTAACGCTGGCAGCTGATGTTGTCGATCTCGCGTTTAAGAGTCTTTAACGTCACGAGTCGAGCTGATTAATTTACGACGATCGTCAACCTTATTACGGCACTTTGTACGGATGAGACACCGGAATCGGTCGTGGTGTGTCGGCAAAAAAGATGATACGCGGACAGACCGAAGGGATACACAATTGTATCGCTCGGGACTCTCTTTGCAGGTAAGTGTATGTACATTGCTGGGCAAGTCCGAGATCTCCCTCGAACGTGCTCCAAGTGAAGTCATATATATATATATATGTACGTTGTGCCAAGAGGTAGCCGGGACACGAGGGCATATATTTATATTTATCTGTCGTAAGTGCGCGCTCTTGTGGGTATATATATACGTTAATAACGAGAGACGAGTGTATGGATGTACCTTGGCGAAGGTCGGCGAAGGTTCGTCGCGTGTGGAGGTTGACGATCCCGGTTCGAGAAAAGACCTTCTCAAGGTGAGGTGTGTGTGTGTGTGTGTTGTCCCTCTCTCTCTCTCTCTGTACACACATCGGGACGCATCTGCCGCGTGCGCGTGTATACGCGATGAGGCTCTTTTGTACGATGTTTGACAGGAGTTGCAGCGACCATAATATATAGTATAATAACGCGTGGGCTGGAGAATCCAGGAGCACGAGATTTACGTGAGTGTTATGTATTTATATATATTTTATATATTTGCTCAAAGTCTCAAGGTGCGCGAGTGTGCGGGGGGATGTATAATATTAGTTTATGCAACGAGCGATTTTAAACCGTGTTTCTCTGCTGTACGGGAAAATTTATTCTCACTACCCTAAATGCGATCCATCGGCAACATTTCAGAGAAATGAGATCTTGCAGTGGCAATTTTATATACATTAGGTTGTTTCTTTTGTTACTTCATTAAATTTAAGTTTATTTTCTTCGCGTTTTTGTCGATCTACCGATACAGTGAATCCTAAACCCTAGTTCGTAGAAACGTGATAGGCAAGTTTTTTTTTTTTTTTTTTTTTTTTTTTTAAAGGACATGAGTTAATCTGTAGTTTCTTGGTACACGCAGAAAAAAATTTTCTTAGAATCAAGAAAATATTTACTATAGTTAGGATGTAACAATCTTTTAAAATAAGATTACATTTTCTCGCTTGGAAAAAATTCTTATTACAAATGAAAAAGAAAAACATTTTCAGCTTTAAACATTATCATCTCGGTTGTAAAAAAGAAGAAAATTCTTCTTATCCGAGTTGGGAAAAAAAAAAAAAAAAAAAAAAGGCGCTCCCTGTTCAAACGGTCTATACCCCCTGTAACGATACGCGCGCACAACACACAAGGTACAAAGGAAAAAAAGTCACCAACGCATCCCAACAGCAACACCCATCGGGACATACACGTGATCCCTCTCTCCCTCTCTGATACGTACACATACCGAGACTTTGATCCCCACGCGCAGCCATCGATGAAATCTTGTGGGCAACCATCACCCATCATGCCAAGGAAGGCCGATCAATCTCCCTTGCGTACCAAAAAGAAAAAAAAAAAAAAAAAAAAACGACAGATACTCGTACATATACAGAAAGAAAAAAACGCTGCACGCGGCACAAGAAGCGTATACACGCGCGCGCGCCAACCTCTAATCCCCGCCGTCGACGACGAGGAGCCTTTGCTCCGCTAAAGTTGGGTATATACACAAGAAGAAGAAGAAGGATCGAGGGGGCAGATGCCGCGTAGGGAAAAACTACTCGCGCGCCTTCCTCGGTCGGCCCTTTAGGCCGCGACGGATGCCCGTATAAAAGGGAAGAGCCAATGTACACTATATATGCATATACACGTATGTAACGTACACACGATCGCCTGCAATATCATCGCAAGGACGAGAGGAGATGCGGAGCAAGGGATACTATATACATATATACGGAGACAGAGATGGAAAGTGAGAGAGAGAGAGGCTGCAGGCGCGTGCCCCGCGCGCGACTACCCTGATCCTCTCCCCGTCTGTCTTTCTTCTTTCGCTTACACCAAAGCAAGAATTATTATATATGCTCCCCGTCTTTCGGGTAAAAGACGGACCCTCCAGGTGCCCCTCGACTCCTTGCCTTACACCGAAGGAGGGGGGGGGGATCTCTCTCTTTTCTCTAGGTGCGCCGAATCGAGCAAGGAAGGGGGGACGAGCAAAGTGTAATAGAAAGAGAGCCTATACATACGGGGGCTGAAATTGGAGGCTGGGCCGATGCCTTTTTTTCGGGCTTACCGTATCTATATACTTACTTCTTTTATTAAAAGATGCGCCCAGGATGATGCAAATTTACACATGTATATACTTCGGATCTGCTGATGGCTGTGTTTTGTGTAGGTGCATTTAAATGACTATATACGCCGGATTTTTAAAGGGTTCGCGTGTGCATTATTTAAATACCCGTAACGGCAATAGGGATTGGGTTTCATTTTTTTTTTGTTACAGGAAGATAAAGCGCGTTGTGTTGGGTTGCAAATTAAGTGGTTCAAGAGCAAATTGTTGGGTCGATTGTTACTTGCGCGAGGATGAAAATTTTCAAGAATTCGAAGTATGAAAAATTTATTTTCAACGCAAATTCATGGGACAGCTGCGAGTCCGTAAGATACGCGCGTTTAACGGCCGTATAATATTTTTTAACGAGTTTTTTAATTATCTGTACCTGTCGGAGGAGCTATCGAGAGACTCTCGTTATCGCTCGACGTTATTACGGACTGTCGTGACGTTACCACTCGCTTGCGGTGGACCAAAGTTACGCAATGTTTTGCTTGTAAACAAAAAAAAAACACCGTACGATAAATCTTACGTGAGAAAAGTGTACTCGTCCGCCATACGTAGTCGTTTGCTCTTTGATTCGGTGTATTTATTTCTACGTGGCGATTTCTAAATACTCTCGCAATGGACATTTACATTTTGAGGCTAAATATAGGCTCCGCGAGGTTGAGAGACGTGCTTCTGCTGCGAACAATGATTGACGTTTTAAAACGCTTTTGTCTATGGACACGCGTGAGGAGACGATTATACGTCTCGGTTATTATATGATGACAACAGTTTAATCACATCCTTTGCACTTTCATCCATATTAGTCGAGCTTTTTTTTTTATACTTTCACTTTGGAAAGAAAAAAAAAAAAAAAAACATGAAATTTTGTTTTGTTTTCAAAGAAAAAAAATTATTCAAACAATTCATGAAAGTAAGGGGTGTTGTTTCAAACCCATCAAATTTTATTTTTAATTTTGCAGGTACAGTACTGTAATTACACCGACAGGAAAAAAAAAATACAACAATGTATTGCCTACATTTTTAATGACAAATTAATAAAAAATAAAAAAAAAAGTTGATAGAAAAATTCATTAGTCCGTACAAGGCACCAGCGATGATCTCCAAGTTAGTCGAGTGGGTAATTGAAGCATCTGAAACAAAAATATCGACAAAAGTACATATTAGTATGGCGATAAAACAACAAAGGACAAGCTTTTAACGGATAAAAGTTAAATAAAATCTCGGAACGTCCGAAAAACAGTAGGGCTCTCCGTTGAAAAGCAAAATATAATAATTAGGGAGTACCCCCCGTGTACACCTTAGGCTCCACCCAAGTATACGCACAGACTGGTAAAACACAACACATCACGTCTATGGGCTCATTAAGGCTAATGACGCGGATCGCGCAATTATATTCCAACAAGCGCTCGCGTTCTCGCATATTATATTAATATGCACACACACACACATGAATCACACATGTATAAGCCAACGTATCAATTTGTTATAATTACAGGGGGGGGGCCCTCTCTTTTTCTCATTCGAGCGCAGGAACCCCCATTGTCCGCCCCGCCACACATATTTATATATATACCCTCTCGAAAATTATACGTCTGTCACGCGCACAGAGTTGTCACGTCTCTCTCTCTCTTTTTTCTCTAAACGCAATGGCATAACGTGCATTGTATACGATGTAACGTATGTATATGTGCATACGTATGCGACCTGCGGCTAAAAAGATTAACCGGCTCCGTTTTGCACATTGCAACGCCCGGCTGATTATTATTTCCCTCTCCCGTATAACGAGACTTGCGTTTTGACCTCTTGGCTTTTATTTTCGATGGCGTTACCCGTGTAGTGGGGGGATTTCTTGAATAATTGGGTTACAGTGTAACCTATAAGCCTCTTATTTTTTTAGCAACATAACGACGCACGTAGAGGCGTGTATAATTAAGTCTTCAATGAGAGAGGCGCCCATTGCGGGTACATAGGAGCCAACGAGATTTCCAATTTACGGGGAAATCGCGGACGCATCGCTGGTATTGCGTGAAAAAGCAGCGATCAAAGGCACCAGCCGCGCGCCGAAAAGTTTTCCCCCCGTCCTCAGCCGTGCAATTTCGCCGGGCGCGCTTAAAACCCCGGGACGCGTCAACTAATCGCATATGTGCATTATACGCTTATTCATTACGCGAATTACAAATTGGCACTTTAAGCTCGTTCGCTCGAAAGACGGAGCGTGTGCTCGAGTAGACGGTCAGACGGAAATGAGGGGCGATAGGCGCGATGATATTCAAAGATAATTATCGGGTGTATAGACGCGAGCTCGGATTCTTATCGGTGGAAGGGGCTGTGTACGATGTATCGCATTGAATGGAGAAGGAAAATTTTCACGCGTAACGATGGGTGTGCGTGAAATATCGGCCTTTAGATATATCTTTTTTTTTGTTTTTTTTTTTTCAACATAAGCTTTACAAATTCAAGGAGAGGCAGGGAAGTAGATGGAAAAAAATAAATAAGAGGAACGAAGGCAAACTTGGAAGAACCGAGGGTTAGAAAGAGAAAATACGAGGAAGAAAGAGAGGAATAGCTGAGCAAACAAGAGCGATGCTCCTTGAGCATTCAAATGGTCATGCATCCACTTAGCAAACGCTCCTCGACCGCTCGTGCGTCTGCGCGTCTCAAGTGGATAATAAACCCGTGCGCCAATAATATCCGGTTTATAGAAAGTAAATGAAAACCACGTAGGTATTGTACTGAAAAAATTTTGTTCGTTGGTAGACATGAAATCGTGTGCCATCTGAAAAATTATGAAAATCGTTATGTGAATGACGGCGATCGCGCGTAATCCGAGTCGACCGGGAAACACCCGCGAAAAAGCGGCGCCTCTGCCTTCCAGCACACACTTGTCCTCTGTTCTTCCATATCACTCAAAACGCTATTTGTCGCCTCGCCTATGTTACGATGCGCGCATATTATGCGCATTTACGTGTGTGTGCACTACCAGGCATAGGTGTAGGCCGCACACGAAATACTTATTGCACCGCATATACTTGCATTCGTGAAAGGTTCCGAGAACTACTAGGTTAACGCATATGTGTATGTATACGTACACGTGTGTGTTGGGTGTACACACGTTTTTTGTGTCTCCGCATATTGTAAATGTATACGTATGTACATGCAACAAGCGCATGTAATGGCTGATTAGCGAAGGAGAAGGGGACGTAAAATCGGGGGTATGCATGTTTACACGAGTCCCGTGACGCCCATTGTGTTGCGTTGCTTTGATAATAGAGTATTGACGATTTTTTTTTTTTTTTTTTCGCGCACAAACATTGTGTCGAATGGACGCCGGGTGCTACGATAATTGGACGTAATTGAGTGAATACGTCTCTATTTATCGTTTTTGTTGGGTACACATGGAGGCTCGACTTCTGATCAATATAGGCGAGTGTTTATAGATCTGATTTTCACTCTGTCCATTACAGTAGTCTAATTGCACATGTTGCGAGTACATGCCAGTTAAAGTCAAAACAATGTCATTGAAAGACACGGAAAAAATAATAACACGATGATGGAGCTTTAAAAAAAAAATCAATAACAATGGCTTACTCGTTGAGGTGAAAAAAAAAAAAAAAAAAAAAAAAAATAAAAAAAAAATTCTAACTGAAAGAGCGTCGGGATGGACGTTGAAGATTAGCGTAATAGGAGTGCAATAAAACAAGTCGGTCGTGAAACCTATACGGGAGAGAGAGAAAAAGAAGATCGACCAAAGTTGAAAGATATGCCGCGCGGGTAAGTAAAGGCGAACGAGCCTATACGGAATAATCGATATGCACTCGCTCTCTCTTGCTCTTTCGCGTGCCAACTGTTACAATTTGTTTCGGTGACGAATGCAGAGGAGCAAAGAGGAAGACGCCGTATATTTACTCTTGGGAATTGAGGATCGTAAATTTCTCCATGCAGATTGACATTTGTCCCGTTGAGCCGCTATGTAATACATGTACATAAATGGCCTACCAGAGACACTGATTTTCCGGCATGTGCGTACACGAGTGATTCATAAAATAACTTTACTTCAAAAAAAAAATAATAATTTTTGAGTCACGCGGTATTTTGTTTCTAGTCAAGTTTCAAAAAATGATATATATATTTCAAGACTTTACAAGAATTTCTTTCAATAACTGGGGGGTTACGAGAAAATTACTACTATTGTTTGGGTGATGAAAAAAAATTAATTCGAAAAAAGTGAAGTGAAGTTTTTCTAAAGCTGATAAGAAGTAGATAACGTGGTGGAAAGGCGTGTTTTATAGTAGATTAATTTTTTCAAACTTCCGGAGACAGGTGGTAGATAAGAGTCAATGACCCAATAACGTACCTCAATTTTTTTCATTCAAAAATTTTTCGTGGAAGTTATCGTATACACATAGGAAAAAATAGCCCGTCTTTACGTGTACACAGCAGGCAGGTTGTAGATGCGTGTCACTCACTTTCTCGCAATCCAATTTACTTTTATTCCTCGAACGCGTGACGTTTCATATAAATTGTTTTTATTATAAAACGCAATATCACGTATAGTGAAAAATTGCGTAAGTATATATATATATGTATGATACACTATATATACGCGCTCCACTTTGACTCATCGATCTAATAATTACTCTTAAGTCGACGGCTTAAGATAAACATTAGCCGACGTAGTCACCCGCGAGGATATATATAAATATGTACACGTGAAAAATAAGCAGATATGCGATTCCTCGACCAGCCATCACCCCTCCAAGCACTACCCTCTTCCTCGCGAGCATCAAACTATTTTGTCAACGAACGCTGCCTCTCATTAACCACTTACACCTATCCGCTCTTAATCCGCGTTGGCGTATTTTTCTCCCGATCCGCGACGAAAACTCGTTTACCGTCACGTCCGCGCGAGAGTACACCGCACCTCGCGGCCGATCGATGGTGGTGGGCACTTTGGCGTTTTTCTATACCTAAGTAGGCTCTGCCCGCGTAATTCCTCTCTCGCGTCGCGGCCGTCCCTGGAAAACGCCTGTAAACCGGCTCTACCTCTTCTTCCCGTCTCGCGTGTGTACGCGTCTCTGCGCAAATGGAAAGGGACGAGCTTTTATCCCCTTCGCGTGGCGCGTGGGCAGCAGCTGCGGGGACGACCAACTACTTCCACATGGCCAATTTCACGAAAATAAACGAAAATAAAAATAGAGGATCCCACTCTTTGGGTTTACTGTGTGACTGTTTGTTGTATTCCTGGCGCCAGTTGAAAGACACATTTTTTGGGCAACTGCAATAAATTTTCATCTTCCCTTACATTATCTCCGGAAATATAAAAAAAATTCGTAATTTGCAGCAGTGAAACAATTTTAAGTGAAATTTTTTCGCGAATTTGGCTGTAATGTGAGGAAAAACATTTTCATCTTGGGATAGAGTAATTTTTTAAATGTTTTTCACGTCTAAATGGATGCAGGATGTTGGAAATAATGCGATTAACAGAAAAAAAAAAAAAAAAAAAAAATTAAGCACAATTTATATTTAGAACAAACCATGATATTTTGAAATTTTACATTGTCCCGAAAGATGTTTTTAAAAATAATTGGCGCAAAATACGTTGTGGCGTTTTCGTAGAATCACTCGTGTATACACATGGCAGTTCATGCATGACAGCTCAAGCTTCTCGGAAAGATGAGAGCCGCGAAGTGGTGGTGTGTCGGTCTCTTTCTCTTTGCATGCGTGCGTATGGCTTATCGCGACACCTTGACTATATATTTATTTTTCCTTTTTTAATTTAATTTTTTTTTTTTAATCCAACTTCAAATACCCGTTTTCCTGACGCTCATGACGATGCTTATCGCCCTACGCGATATGATAAATTTAATATTCCAAGTTTACAGTCGAGTAATTATTTTTTAATTATTCCACTCAACAGCCAGCTTAGTTTTAGTAACTTTAAGATTATAAAACAAGTAAGTTGACTTTTGATGTGTTTGACTAGAAAATTTTATTTAAATTGTCGTTTAGTTGAAAACAACATCGATATAAAGATTAGATTTAAGTTATATTTAATTGTAATTTTATTTTCCTAATAGATTATAGTATAGAGTAAATGTCCAGGCCCCTGAATTTCAATTCCATTGTTGGTTATATAACTAACACAATGGACATTGATATGTTATCAAACATTGGCAAAGCACTTGAAATCAACTGAAATAAGTTGGTAAACATTTGTACGTACAATATTGTCAAATGTGCACGTGGGAGTGTCCATGACAAAGAGATACACAACACTTGACGTGCAGTCACAAACACACTTGCGACGCGAAGAACAAAATCAGATGCAAGAGATGCGTCATAACAGGGTGGTGTGTGTATGTGTGTGCACATGAATGAGTGTGCGCGTGGTATTTCCAAGGAATGTCAACTGTACACGAAACAATTACAGCTGTAGCAATCCTTATCACGCCCAAGGCACACCTTATCGCAAAAGCTGACGAAATTCTAGTGAAGGAGATACGTGTATTTCCACCTCTGAAGTCATCGCAGTAATAAAATAAGTGGAAATGTATTGCGAATAATGTGCATGGATGTAGTCGGTAGTACCTTTACAAAAAGCAAAATGTATCACTTGCCAGAACAAAGTGACGTTATTTACTAGAATATCTACAGATTCCAATTATCCACGTGGAAGAATGGAAAAAACATGTAAACGCGCCTTACAACGAGAACTCGAAAAAGTACAAGGCTTGCGAGCACATGGGAATACTAAAGAATGTAATATATATTCTCTCACCTGTTTGATATTAGTAGGTATGATGACGATGACGTATAGAAAAGACCTAGCTGCGGCTGTTACTCGCTTATGTGCAAGAAATCCAAAATCTTCTTCCGCCATTCGAAGATGGGGTCCACGCATTTTTCAGGTTTATTGCAGGCTAGCATGACTACCAGTACTGCGATAGCCAGCAGAAGCAAGATTGTGAAAATAGACGAAAGAATGCACTTGATCGAGCACATGTTGCAATGTCACAGTATTGTATCTAAGTGGTGTCGACACAGGTCTTAACGATATTGAAAGTTCCGAGCAACAATTGACGAGTCAAGGCTGGTCAAGGCCACAGGAAAAGGCGCGTAAACCACTCGGTCTGGTGAGATGCTCTCCCGCATGAACACAACGAAAACACGGGACTGGCTTTTGTTATATTCACGCAGGGCTCAGGTGAGCTCGTATCTACGGCGTTGCCGAAAAGCGCCACTCGAGCGCTAGCTGTCGCCGCCGACGTTTTCACGCGCGTGACTATACACATATGCAAACGCACACAGCTACATGCTCTACATATAAAAAATATGGTTTTACGAGCGTCGAGGGGCCTGAAGGGGAAGGGAAGAGCCATGAGCGCTTTTTTCTTATCTCTTTCATCTGTGTTGGCTGTTAGGTGGGTGGGGGGGGGGGAGCATCCACATATGCCTATACTTCCACTACATACGTTGCAGTCATTACATTGCGCAAGGGAAATCAATACACACGGGCAGATAGGAGTAGTTTTTTTGTTTTATTTATTTATTCATTGACCAAGAGAGAAAAGGACGCGCGATAAGTGCAACTTTATAATTATGTTGCCGCACGTTATCTATATGGGTCGATCCATGCGACAAAAATATCTAGGTGTGAGAGAATAAGTATACATATATACGTGTAGGTATTCAATAAAGGAAGACCATTATACGCATTGGAAAATACACGGTCAGTTTATCTGTTTGTGTTTTTACTTTAACGTGAATACAATTCGCTAGGAACAATTTTTTTTTTTAATTATGGTATATTGACCCATATAGTGTGCATTTGATGATATAGGTATAAATACAGTATACGAAGATTGTGTAATATCTGACGGTACTAGTGATTTTACCCCAAAAATTTTTATTTGAGACCAACACTAAAATAAATACTATATAATACACTTTAGGTAGAGTCGTGTGTATTGTTCGATTGATTTTAATTATAAAACTAAAACCTTATCTGAAACGAAAATTAAAATCGATTTGTTTCCTTGAGTGACTCCATGGTATACAAGAGTTCTACTGTACCGATTGGCATTAATGACCGAATCATCGTATTTTCTGCGTGTATGGCTTTATTTGTTAAAAATGTGCAGCACGGAGTTTGAAAACCATCCAGTCCAACAGTTTTTTTTTGTTTAAAAATCTGCGAAGGAGCGAAATAGGGTTATGAGTTACATCAGATATAGTTGAAGACAACGTGGCACGTGTTTACATGTAGGATTTTTCCAATAATACACTCGGTGATTTACGTATATACATATCGGGCAAGTACAGGGTCGTGTATTCTCATGGCACGAAAAATTCCCGCGTCATGGTAGATTGCTATATATGTAAGCTCAGAAGTACATCACAGAAACTTGATAAAAATACATTTTCAATGTAAATGATTGATGACCACTCACCCATAAAAAGCCCTGTAACTGCCCGTAGAGTAATGATGCTGACAAGTAAATCTTCATTGTTTGTGGCACGCAATAACTTGAAAAAATAACTGATGTGTCGTCGATGCACGTAGTCTCCTTTACTTGTCACCTTTGACGTTGGTATAATATATACTTACATCAAATCTTTCTTAATCCCAGAAGCACGGCAACAACAATAAGTACGACTATTAAGATCGCCAACGAGATAGCTATGTACTTGCGCCACTTGTAGAGCATCAGCGAGGTAGAGGTAGACGGCATTTTGCTTGTAGCTAGTTCGAACAGCCCAAGTGGTATACCTAAGCTAATGACTGAGCCTACTGAAACAGAGAAAACAACAGACCCACCGCACACCCGCATACACAATTCATGTGAGCTTATAATTGCTTACCGTAACCAGCGCCACTTGTGTATACTTTATACTTAGGCACGCACGAGTGAAAGCTCGATAAAAGCTTGCGAAAATAATCCTTTCTATTTTCATTTGTACTACATAAGTAAAATGTAAACAAGCGAACTATACATTAGATAAGAAGAAAACAAATTTGATCCCCTCCTCTCTCTTACTAAGAGCTAAGGAGGGGGGCGGGGAGAGGTAACGAAGCAGCTAACCGTACAGTTTTTCTCGAGTTTTTCGTCTTTCTATAGTTATTACAATGTCCGACAAATGCTACCGTACCGAGCAATGTATATTTTGTCATAGCGAGTAGGTTGTAAGTATAAGTATTCAGAACCATGAAATCATCTTACCTTAAAATATAATTTGGGCGGCATAAGAGCAACTATGAGGTAATTATATGGTTACTTCTATATACATCACGGTTATTTTGATATATTTTTTTTTACTTGTGTATCCTTAATTTTGATGTGAAATTTCTAAGAAAACACTTGTTGCTGCTTTACTCGTTCGAGCATCATTTAAATTAATTGGTTAAATTTATTGGCATGATTCTGAATTTTTTAATTTTTTAAAATTAATTTCTCGAAATTGATAAAATCGAAATAAAGAAGAAAAAAAAACTAATTAAAAAAATAAAATTTTTTTAGCTTCAATGAGTATGAAGCTGGGTATCAAGCAATAAAGCAATCAGGCCCAAAACTTACGATAATCGGTCGACTGGGATCGAGTTGAGTCCTGTAAGATAACGTGCAATTCATTTGTTGAATAAGTGGCTTGTTTTTTTTTTTTTTTTTTTTTTATCACGTCATAGGAACTCCATAACTTTAAACAAATAAAAAAGTAACTTATACCAGGATTTAATAAATTTTAACAAAAATTAACGTGTAAAATACAGCTGTAATATTATATATTAATATAAAATTTGTAATTTAGAAACCACCTTTTGGAGCGATAGGTGTACACTCGTCACAGGTTAAAACGAATCTAAATATACGTACACATAATACATACACCTACAAAAAGTTACAATTTACGGGTTATTGAACCCCTAAGGGCACAATCACAAAATTTGGTACGAATTCAACTGCTTCATGACGGTCAGATTCATAACAGTAAGTGTAAGCATTACAGGTTTCCAAATTCATATAAATCAATGGTCTGTACACGATGTAACTGAAAAATCAGCATGAATTGTCCACTTTTATTACAGGGACGCAAGCCGGCTCTTTTTATCAAGACTCGATAACTGCGAATCGGTCGAGGGAGTGCTGAGATGGATTCTTGATCGAATTTGTTGTTTGTAATGAATATTTGTTTGATGCGCAAAATACCGAAAATAATTAGTAGTAAAGTAAATCGTAAATAAATATTTGCTTTTTACTAACAAATGTTTATAATTTATGTCACCTTGCGATACTTGATCATGCAATACACGATATGGTATCATGAAAAATATTTTATTTATGAACAAAGATACTAAAACTAATTTCAATGAACATCTCATGGAACCAACAAACTCATACTTTTTTACGTAGCGAAATACGTTTGAAAAGTCAAAAGCTCTTTATCAATTAAAAAAAAAAAAAAAACGTTTTACCAGGTCTCGCAACGAAGTTACAAATTTCTGTGAACTTTGACATATCATTACTGGATATACAAAAAACCTCTCGGAATTATTAAGTTTGTTTATTGTGTATTTATACCAGAGCACCAGTTTAAACGTACAAAAAGTACGATCTCTTAAAAATAATTTGTTAATTCATAATCATCTTTTTACATTTACATGGCAAAACATTCATAGAATGGATGTAACATCACATCTTGGGTACACTGGATTAATCTGATGAAACAATCTTTTTTTTTTTTTTTTTGTCACCATAAACAACTCGCACCTCAATAAACATTGTCTTTTATCACAAAAAATAAGGTGGAGGGTGTTGTTGCCAAAAAGTGCTGGCTGCAATTTTCACGCTCACCAGCGAATAGTACGGAAGGGGGAAGAGCCAAGCGTTTTTTTTTTCTCTCCCTCTTTTTAGACTCCTGCTCTCATATTTATATCGCCGAGAGTAGATCGAGTGAAGAGAGTACGTGTGTGTGACTGGGCAGGGGTGGGGTGTAAAAGGTACGTGCAACAGCAGCACGCGTGTGTGGGGAGCGCGAGAGGGAGAAAGGTAGGAACAAACCCGCGGTGGCTGCATAGCCCGCCCGCTAGCCGCCGCCGCCGCCACCGCCGCCACCAACTACGATCGGCGAACTGCTACACGACGAGAGAGAAAGAGAAAGAGAGGCGGATCGCACGACGACGACACACAACTTTGGCTCTGGCTCTTCTGGCAGTCGGCGCGAGACCGCGCTACCGTCAATCTCGATGGGATTCATGTTGCATACGTGACATCGTATACACGTTACTTTTTTTTTTTTTCCTCGTTGTTTATCAAATACAATTTCAGTGCGTTTTTTTGCTCTCTCTGTAAATTATTTTTTACTGGTTGTTTTTGACCAACTAGTATCAGCAGTTTCAACGTTTTTCCACAATTACACTCGAGTGCGCGCGTTTGTGTGCTCCAATTTCTTTTCTTCTTTTTTTTTTTTCGTACGAATCCGAGTCTGTTGTACTTATCGCAAAGTCAGTCGAGGGACTGTTTGTATATGTTAATGACGTTCGATAAGTGTTGGCTCTCTTTTTTGTGATTAAATACTTATCAGAGTGTGACGCCGAAAAGCCCGAGGAGAGAAGAAGAAGAAGCTGCGAAGAAGATCTAAAAAAAAAAAAAAAAACGCACGCCACTCGAACGGATAAGTAGTAATGATGTAAAAATAGTGTCTTTCGCATGTGCGAGAAATAAAAATAAAGTGCCAAGGAGCCGAGAATACGATGATCGATAAGACGTGCGTGTGTGACTCTCTGCCGGCTAGTGATAAACCGATGCTGTACTTGGCATATTTATGAAAGAAATCGAAAAGTCACTCGATTCCCGCAGTTGTGTACACATTATTTCAATACGCAATCTCGATAACGCTAGTTGCAGAAACTTGAATGAGTCGAGTACAATAAGTATACATGTATACATGAATTAACGACGAGAGTAAAAAGCTCGCGGGCCCGTGAGGAGGAAAAGGTTAAGCAAAGTTCTTGCGTATACCGTCGTTCTGTCTGCGTGCGTTGGCGGCTCACGTGCAGCCGATAAGAGAAGCTACGCTGGGTCTCGCTGTGGAAGGATTATTCGAGCCTCGAGCGCCGGCTGGATGCGGCTTCTGCGCCGGAGACCTTGAGGAGCGTTATTGGGTAAGCCTTTGCACGATGATAATACTTTACTGCGGTTTCGTCGCCGTTGTTGTTGTTGTCGTCGTCGTCGTTTGTGGGAATCCGGAGTGTGAATTCGCCGCGTGTTGCGATGAGAGAGCAGCGGCCGACGGGAAAAGCGCGCGCGACTCTTTTTCTGTAACGGTGGTGTGCGCCGGCGCGGGTGGCAAGTTCGCGGTAAGTGTATACGCGGAGGTCATGGGAACTCTGGAGGCTTTTGAGGTTTTTCGTGTGTATCTGTTGAGCTATCGCGTCTTGGGATGGTTTTACGTTTTTTTTTATAGATTTGCGTTTCGGTTAAAATTTTATGTGACTAAACGTATGTCTCTTTTGTACGCAGCAAATTCATACAAGGTAAAAACAAAACTAGTAGCGCATTGTACACGTGAGATCGTTTGGGTAGCATTACCGATCGTGTAATATTGCGTCTACAAATCTTGAAGAAGTAATTTTCAAATTGTATCAAAAAAACCGTTATTATGGTGTTTGCACGATGCAACAAGCGCCAGTAAAAACGTGCGAGTTCGCTTGACATCTAATAATAATCCGTTTATTTTTATTGGGGGGAACAAGCGTGCACGGGTAGCTTGCGACGAGCAAACTTACGTCATTGGAAATTATCTCCTCGGCGCTCGCTCTCTCGCGATGTTCAATAAGCTCGATTAAATCTTTTCGAGCGCTAAAACTCGTCCGAGCGACCCCGGCGACCGGCGTCTTCTCTCTCTGTTTTAATATGCGCGCACACACGAGCGAATCAAAGTAGGCTCTTGCATTTGCGTCAAAATCGTGATCTAATTTTTTGCTCGGTGATTATTGGAGGAATCATGCTACCGAAGCTTTTATGTTTATACCGATTGCTTTCAAGGAGATGCAGCATCGCCGCCAAATTAGTTGTTAGTTTTTAATTACACCGTTTGGCAGGAAATTTTCAAAATTAGGTTCGTTGAAGATTAAAAGCACTCAAAGACTATTACATCGTTTGACCCCCGGATTAAACACAGACTATCATTGAACTTTGCTCATTGATTGTGAATGAGTATTTGACTATATTGCAATTTCATTAACAATTTTTTTTTATATTTGTATAAATAAGTAAAAATAGTTTTCGAAAAATATTCATGGAAGCTTCATGTCGTTTGGGGGAGTGAAAAATTCAAACGAAATCGTAAAAAAGAGGATAATGAAGAACAATCTTTTATACGTTAGACTCTGGAACGGAAAAGATTTAATATTGATAAATGGTATAATTTCAGTGCAACCGATGATTTAAATATCTTCACATTAGATAAAAAAACAAGGGTCCCGTAAACGTGCAATCGGCAACAAATAATCTACAACAGCAACGAATTCCGTCTAATCAGCTTACAACGATGACAAAAAAAAAAAAAAAAGAAAAAAAGAAAAAAAAAATGGTATCATGCATAATGTACTGTTTTTAAAAATAATTGGCGCAAAATACGTTGTGGCGTTTTCGTAGAATCACTCGTGTATACACATGGCAGTTCATGCATGACAGCTCAAGCTTCTCGGAAAGATGAGAGCCGCGAAGTGGTGGTGTGTCGGTCTCTTTCTCTTTGCATGCGTGCGTATNAAAAAAAGAAAAAAAAAATGGTATCATGCATAATGTACTCCGTAGAGGGTTAGCGATGACGCTCGCGCGCGCTTCTGGAGCAAGGCTGAAAAGTAGCATATGTGTAGTTAACCGTGCAGGTATAAATCGCAAGCGGGGGCGTTTGTTTCATAATGGGGATACACTTACCGTATGCACGAGGGCACTCATGCAGGTACATATATATATATTATACACAAGTGGTGTACACGCATTAAGTACACAAAAGCCCGTGTGCCGGTGTGTTCAGCCGAGCGTCGCGGCGCTAAGCGTCGGAAGTGGAGCGGACACGCGCGCGCGACTTAATAAAAGGCGCCTCTAGCTGCTCCCCCTTCGTTTATACGTCAAGTGTGTACGTGTACTTGGGTATTGTATGTTCACCCCCTCGTCGAGCAAACTCCTCCTACCCTACGTACTTACGAGCGAGAGGTGCGTGGGAGAATTTCGCTGCCGAGGTTTTACCGTAATCCGTACGGGCATTTTTTTAGACAACAGCACTTTGGTAGCCCACGAGATTATGGGATATATCTCTTTTATCGGAGCTCGAGATTTATGGATTACCCTCTTGCGAAGAACCGAGGGGGAAATGAAATATCAACGTACGCCTCGAACGCAAATTCACTGATAGTGTCGCTCTCTTCGTGTTACATAAATACACGACGCAGCGGGCGAGTAATTAATAAACCCGTCTCCCAAGAGTTTGGATATCGAGTGAAGGAAGATGAACAAAAAAAAAAAAAAAAAGAAATCAATAATAAATGCCCGTCCATGGAAGAGGGAAAAAAAGGTTGATCAAACATCACGAAAAAAAAAATCCGATGTGCCTCGGCCGTCACGTCACGCAGTCAAGGCTTACGGACAGGCCGATCGGTCCAACGAGCCCCGCGTCCCCCTCGCTTTGCTACAAAATTAGCCGGGCATCTCTCGCGCATCGTCTAATTCTTTCGCGTTCCTCGCTCCCACGTCCAACTGGCTTGCGACGTCCTTCCCCCTAACTATTTGCACGCGCTGCAGCGTCGGTGGCTCGCTCTCCCCCTCGTTCCTTCACGCTCCGCGGCACCTCGACGCGTGCGAGGCATACCTTCTTATGATGCGTGTATATACGTATATACTCATCCCTATATGTATTATATACGCACACGAGACGATGCACGCGCCAGCAGGCTCCCCCCCCCTTTCTTTTCGCTCGCGTCGACGGACAGAGAATTGATTTTTCACAGAGCCGAAAACTAGATTTCCCCTGGTTATTATGTATATTTTCGCTCAAGGCTCCCTTTTCGAAAATAAAAATAAAATGAAATAAAAAAAAAAAAAAAAAAAAAAAAAAAAAAAAGGATACGGAGAGGCGAGATCTTGGAAAGTTGCCGAAAAATTCCGCGCGTTTCATAAATAATCATACGGCCGGTGAAATTATTCACGATGTATCGCACTCGCAAGGAGTATCCCTCCCCCCTCGCCCTCGACGAAATATAAATAAAAGATATGGAGAGACGCGCAAAAAAAAAGATGGGCCCCCCTCCTGTGTGTGTGTGTTGGCTGTACGCCGGTGAAATCCATTCGTAATAAGGCAGTTATTTTGCACGATCGACTTGCGTCTTCGCACCGGCCATACGAAGAACCGGTATGTATGGTAATTAACGCGCGACCTCGCGTGGGCGTCGGTGAGGTTAAATCGGTGGTACAGAGGGGGGGATCGAGGAATCTAAGCCTGTGGGAACCAGCTCCGCGGTGATAGGTCAGCCGACGGCTATTGCCCGTCCGTGTGAAAAAAACTGTACCGTCCCTCCCTCCTCCCGAGCACATTTTTCCGATGTATACGTCGTTACGTGTATTTCTTTTTTTTTCTTCCTCTAACGTCGGAAAAGGTGAAAGAAAGAGGAAAAAGATATTTCGAAACGATGCTTACCTCGATCGGCTCGTTATGAATAATATAAATACAGGTTGACTAGCGAGTGAATGAAAAACACGTCACGAGCGTTGCACTAGCATCTGCGCGCGTAATAATAAGTAAAACGATGTAAATATAGCATCTTGTGCACAATCGCGCCGGACGCTCTCTTACCCCTTCATTCATGCCGTATCTCTCCGCGCTCTCTCTCTCGAGAAAATTCAGCTTATAAATTGTTATATAACCCCCCCCCCTTTTGGCTATTTATGTGTACAATCCGAGCAATTACTCAAGTTTCGTAAACAACACATTCTAATTTTTTCTCCGGAGATTAAAAATATACATAATATATAATAATGCGCGATCGTTACGCGATCCGAGTAAACCGGACGCTCAATTTCCCGCGAAACGACAATAAGTGTGTAATTTTTACCCTTGACCATTATTATTCCCGGCTGCGGTGGCAGGCGCCTTTCTATTGTACACGTATATTTTATAAAAGCGAGAGCGCGCGACAGTTATCGGCAAAATATTATTGTGCGTCTATATAAACACGCGGTGTGGCGCAGCTTAAAAGAAAGAAAGGGAGGGAAAAAAAACAAACGGGGCCGCTCTGTCTCGTTCTTTTTCCCTCTCGTCATAATCGCTCCCATGAACCACCGATACGCACACACATTGTTCGGTTGAGCAATCATTGCTCCTATATGCGCGAGGAGCTGAAATATGCACACAAAGTACATATAGAGCGCGGGTTGTGCTTGACAAGACGCAGAGGAGCTTGCCAAGTTTATTGACGCGTGATAAGGTCGCCTTTTCTTTTGTCCCCTCCTGCCTTGTGTGCTCACTTTTTGCGACTCGGTCTTTTTCGTTTCGCTATACCGATCACTGCTGGAGCAGCATTGGCTCGTTGATGATTTTTCCTTGCTTCGTGGTAATCCCAGAGGTCAATGAACAGTGGCAACGAAAAATACGAGCCTCATCGCAGGTGCATGAATGTATGATGGATTTGGAAAAGAGAAGGGGAAAAACAACGGCTTCTCTTTTTCTTTCCCTTACTTTGGATGATAACGTAAAAGGAGCAAAGTAGGCCGCCGCCGCGCCTCCGAGTCTGCCGCGCTGTCTGTAATCGGAGACGCGCCTTTTTTTTTTCCTTTCTCCGGGCATATTTTGTTTCGCACGTCGATTCCGCCAGACTCGCTGTCGACGCGATCCTCCTCGACAGATTTCGCCCGAATCCTATTGGCCTTTTATTATTACTTTTTTTTTATGATGGCATACAATTAAATCGAATCTTTACTCTCTCCGATACTCCTCCCCCACCCCCCGAACCGATATACGTGTATATAAAAACGCCGAGCGCGTCATAATTTAGCGATTTTCATAATAATATATCCGGTGACGAATAAAATAAGCGTCGGGATGACTTTAGGAACGTGTCTGTCCAGGAGACACGTCTCGCAACGGAGTTCGGGTTGTATCGCGAATAAAATATATAAATTTCGTTATTACACTCGAAAATCTCGCATTAAGAGATTACGCGTAAGATACAGTTAAGGGGCAGTGGCACACGTTGAGCTTTAAACGGGGTGTCCCTCCCCCCTCATCCGCCGCTGGGGGGCAGCGAAGCGATGCTCGTTGCTGGCAGTGTTCCAGTGACGCGAAAGTGACGGCAAATCGGTATACGAGCTAGAAAACTGGCAACGCGCGGAGATGGTGCTAAGAAAGAGAAAGAGTTTTTGTCGCCGGTGGAAATAATTTTGCAGAAACATCGCGCAAGTGGGCTAATCGGTGATTATTCTGCGTGTGGGAGCTCGAATTTCTTTCTTTCTTTCCTTTTTTTATTNGATCGCGATTTTTTATTTACTGAGATTCCCGAAAATTTTTCCACGTGCATTAAAAAACAACGTTTTCTGATTACTTTAATCGTTCAAAAAAAAAAAAAAAAAAAAAAAAATTTTTTTTTCAGGGGGGTTTTTTTCTTTTTTTTTTTTTTTTTTTTTTTTTTTTTCTTTGTTTCTCCCAAGTGTAGATCTGACGAGACGCGTACCAGCAAATAAGGAGGAGGAGGCCGGATGAACATTTCCACGTAAAAGTGTGTATCGCGTAATATCATCCCGAGAACTTGGAAAAGTGATATACGTTACAACTGCCCGCGGAGCGTCATTACGGGTAAACGACGGTAGACACGCACATGTTCGAACAAAACGATCGTATAATTGTCACAAATAGAGAAACACAAAATCATCTGTATACAGATCGATCGGCTACTCCGCGTAGGTATACCACCCGAGCACCCCACCCACACACGAGTCAAGGAAAAAGATTTTTTAACAATTCGCGCGCGCCGTCCACACATAACATCATGCACACCAGACCGTCCAATGTATAATATATATAAAGCGTAGCACGCGCGTTGATGATCGAACGTGGGCAATCTCTTGGTGGCTGGACTGTACACACGCGTAAACCATACGCCGGCAGCGCAATTAGGAAATCCATTTGACGTAATTGCGCGAATGAACGCGTATGTGCAGTGTCCGTTGCTCCCCCGTACGGCTGCTTGCGGTGGCTACCGCGCTTAATCAAATGGCGCCCCCTTCGCCGACTCGGTTGTTATATACGACGCTCGGGCTTTCAAGTACATACACTATTTTCGGTGTACGCGCGTGGTTTTGAAAATCGATCTTTTGGCTCATTTCATTTGTGCGCGGACAGTGTTATCCTGTACGTTCGAGTGGTGCATGGGGAGAGTTTCTTTTTTTCTCCTCGGTTGTTGTAACATTGCGTAATTTAATCTTGAAAAATGACACCCGTCCTCCCGAGGCCCATTCAAACGTATATGAGTTTCATCAAAACTCCTCTCCACTAAATTATCCCGACACGTCGGGCGATTTAGCGCATCGTTTTTATACATTCATATGCGTACCCGTGTGTAGGGTATGCGCATATATATATATATTATGTATACTTTTCGGGCTTGTACGAGAATCGACGACTATCACTCACCGACTTTACGAGCCGATCTATCGATCCCCGCCGATATTTATTGACTTATCAAAATTTCAAATCTCGCGCACAGGTGCGTCCTAATGGCATACACTGAGAAAGAAAAGAAAGAAAAAAAGAAACGAGAAACAACAATTAACGCAGCTTTCTTCGGATGGGAGGAAAGAAAATCCGAGCCGGGGTATTCTGTTTTTATTTATTTCATGCGTCCAGCCTCGGAGATTGACGACAGCGATCTCCTCCGCCGCTGCTGCACGGGCCTTTCGAATTTATTCCGATGGAGGAGGAGGAGGAGGAGGCGTATATATAATACACACATCGGCGTGAGAAAAAAAAGGCAGCAGCCGCGCGGGTACTTTATTTTAGATACGGCCTATTACTACACCTGTAACGGTAATGAATATTTAAGAGTGAGAGGAGCCTGCTTGTACATGTGTATATACATATACAGAGGTATATTCAAGCCGCGCGGGGCCACTTCCAGTTTTATTGTTTCTCTTTTCACCGTCTCCTTGTTTCCAGCTTTTCACGGCCTTCTCTTCTGTTGGTTTTCGGTATAAATCACCAAATGATCTTTTAAACGAGCCATCAAAACGTCCGACCGAACAGATCGGATGGTAAAGACACACGGCGTTTATCGAAACTTTTTTTTAATTGTTCGTATGCGTTCGCATCTCTTTGTGTCACTTGTGTGCCTGAACTGAGTCAATGGTACGACTTGCCATAAAAGTAAGCGTAAAGTTGTGCCAACCAGTCATAGAATATACTCTAGACAGGTATATATTTTTTTTTCCATGGATTATTGATAATGATTTCCTTTTATTCGTCACGGATGAAAGCGAAGAGGATTATTTTTACAATCAATAGAGATACTACAGGTACAGGAATAAACATAACCACAGCTATAGCAAAAGAGATATTAATTGACGATTCAATAATCATACCTATACACTCGCACGTGCGTATACGTGTCGCGCATAAAATAAAAGATTACCAACGTGCGCACTGAGAATTCATATGTCATATATACACAAGGAATGCGTTTGTAATCCGTATCCACAAATCCATCACTGTTAATCGTATTTACATAATATTTCACGGGTTACGGAGCTCCTCGAGCGCACACGAGCGCACACGCGGGTGCGCGCAATTAAGAATATACCTCGGGGAGGAAGCTGAGGTGAATTATCGAGCGCGCGCTCGAAGAGAGCGTTTTGAAATACAAACTCGCGCGCGCGGTCCTCTCCTCCTTCGATATACTTGTATGGCGACGATCAATCATAATCTATCTGTGGTACGAAATGTTGTAAACATATACGCTCCCGTGATAAATAACAATAATAATAACGGGGGGAGAAGGAGCGTAATCTCCAAAGTCATTACCGCGGAAAGCAGCGCGCACTGTTTTACGCGCGGGAGGCTGAGCCTTGAATTTAAGATGTTTAAACATCGAGGAGTAACGATCAAAAAAAAAAAAAAAAAAAAAAAATGAAGTTGCCGTATACTTTCTCGCCGAACGCGGAATAGGAAGATTATACACGCTTTCTCCCTCTAATGTCTCCTCTCTGGCGTGCGTGTGTGCGGGTCTATATAGTTTTACTTTCCATAAAAAAAAAAAAACGCTTTTGTAGACCGATGAGCAAACGAAAAAGTACCTTGTACCGTTGATTTTCATCAAGCTATTACAGCGAAATTCCAAAAAATTTGTCCCGCGACGCGGTAATCCTTACGTAAATGATTGTCCTCCGCTGCGGCCTACAGTATTGCAAAAGTATCCCGCTGTGGGTGCTCTCGGCCAAAAGGAAGAGGAGCGCATACACCAATAGCCCGTCCTTGTGTCATCGATAAAATTCACAGCCCGCGTCGGATGTTATACTCGCGACGATTCGGATAAAATATACCGGCCGGTCCCGCTGGGTTGTTAATTACGCAGAGTTACACCTGTGCGCGCCCCCTCCCTCCCTCGTGCAGCCGCCTACGCTCTCACTCGAGGCTAAACTGCAGCCAAAGACTCGCTCGACTGCCTCTCGCATCTACTCCTAACTCCAACACAATCGTGTGCACATTATGTATCGTGTATATAGGGAGGGAGGGGGGGGTCGCATCCATACATGTACGCATACGACGTGACTTTTGATGTTTTATTATTATTATTATTTTTTTTTTTTTAATTTCTCGAGCGAGCCATCGCCGCATCAGACATAGCGCGCGTATACATACTGCGTGCGCTATCTTTTTTCTCCGTGTCCTAGAATGCCGGGGAAGCTTTCGCGGCGGCCTTGACGCCGATGATGGTGTATATGCCGGTCGATCTCTCGCCGATGATAATATACGCGAATCGAACGCAGGTTCTTTTTTTCTTTTTTTTTCTTTTTTTTCATTTGAATTTGAAAGTTGATGCTGTAACGAGTTGTAATGCAATAAATAATTTGTTTCTTTTTTCCTTCCCTCTGTTTCAGGTGAGTCCGAGAGAGACAGAGTCGACGAGGCTGTCACTATTGGTATATATACATATAGTTTTAACAACTTCTCGGTTGCGTAAGTTTGAACCAATCCAAATGTCTTGTTTACCAACAATAAAAAAAAACGCATCATTTTCTTGAATTTACAAAAGACGATATAAGGCTAGCATACCTACATACGTTTTTCTTTTATTCGATATGAAAAAAAAAAAAATAAATAAAATGATAACCCGGTCGGGAAAAAAGAAAAAAAGCATAAAAGACGAAGAAGAAAAAAACAAATAACGAAACGTATAATAGTAGTTGGGAAAATGAAGAAAAAAAGAGAGAGGGAGGGAGAGCACAGCCCGCTAACGAGCAACCGAAGCGCGTGTATATAAATAATGACTTTTCCCATCGTCGTATAAACGACTCGATGGGCATGGGCAGGGCAGCCAAAGGGCGATCGTTACAGTATACGTGTACGGGCTACTGCAATACCTGCGCAACATGACGAAATTATCAAACCCCTTCCCACCCAAAGCGTTATTTCTTCCTCTCCCTCTTGGTGTACGTGTATCGTATATACATATAGCGAGAAGCTTCCAGGCGCCCCGTACACGGATGTATACCACTGGTGCACGTAATATGTATACGATACAGAGCAGTCGACACCCCCGACGCGCGCGCGCCCAGCATCCTCCCTCTCTTTTCGCCGGGTGGCGACCTTGACCGTGAATCCTGACTATGATGCCTCCCCCTACCCCCACGGGAAGGGAATCGATTGCCCTCTCTCTCCGGGGGATGAATACACACAACCATCGGCCAGCTGATTTAGTCCGGTTGAGCTGTTGCAGTATACGTGTATGTGCATACAGTGGTATCGGCACCACCCACCGTAGCCGCCGAAGCCCGCCGCCGCACGCGCCTCACTCCCTGCACCGCATGCAGGCTCTGCTCTCTCCTGCAAAGGATGGCCCGACCTTGAGCGGCGAGCATCTCGCGCTCGCTCCCCTGGACCTCTCTTGTGTGTTACTCCCTCGTGATGTAATGTAACGCAATGTATGGATGATGGGTGGATATGGTACAGTCGTTCAAGTAGTGCAATAATTACGCGCACGTATATAATTTAGTGGAGGAGGATCGGCTGTGAGTACGGGGTATATCGTTGTATATATTTATATACTACTTTTGCCCTTTGGTTTGTATCGGTCACCGGTGCACTCGTTTTGACTTGCGAGCCGGTGGTGTGTGTTTGCCCGTGGCTGTCAACGACTCCGGTGAAGGCTAGACGAGCTGCTACTGTATATTGTTCGCCGGGGGTGAGTTTTTAACCACACGTCACTCTCAATGTCGCTTGTACTTTCCCTCTCTCTTTGAACCCTCCCTCGAGTTGAAGGTTGCGCGTGTACGTGTTGGGAGAGGTTAGTGAAATTGATCTCAGCTATACGCGCTCGTGTTGGTTGTACTCGGGCGTGGTTAATTAATTCCGTTTTAGTACGATGGCTGTGCTTGATGATATGATTGCAGTAATCGAGAACTTTTTAATTTAAGCCGATCTATGTGCCGTACGGATTTTCGAGATGATTCTGTATACACGAAAATAAGATTTATTGTTCCCGTTGTTTTCGTTTTTCGGCAAAATCAAATGATTATTTAAGTACAATATCAGTGTTGGGAACGAAAAATCACAACAACACAAAAATACGACATTCATGTTATTTGTGATCGCGATTTTTTATTTACTGAGATTCCCGAAAATTTTTCCACGTGCATTAAAAAACAACGTTTTCTGATTACTTTAATCGTTCAAAAAAAAAAAAAAAAAAAAAAAATTTATCATTCACGGGTGTCTTTCTCGATCTACTTCTCATTCGACCAAGTGCCACATACAGCGCAAGGATCGTGTTGGAAAAAAAAAAAAAAAAAAAAACTTCTTGCCACGACGTATAGCGTCCATTGTATATATACTTTGGGAAAACGTAGATAAATACCCCAGCAACAACGCACAGGTGTAAGTTGGGGGGGAGAGGCACGTGCGCATCAGCTTTAAAGCTGGATACGGTATAGTGTACACGCAAGCTGAGCTTTAAAGCTCACGGCACCGGTGACCCCCTTTAACGCTCCCGGCGAACCCTCGTGTGTGTGTGTGTTCACCACGACACGCAGGGGATGCGCGCGTGGCAGGAGCTCCTTCCCCCCCGTGTATATCGATCGGCGAGCCTGATGCTCCCTGTGCGCGGGTCCAAGTTCGAGGCTGGACAAGTTCGCGCTGGTGTGTGTACACCCGAGAGGGAAAGAGACGCGACACTCGCCCCCTCAGAGTTCGAGGTCGTCCCTGCACTATATACGTATACCCGCTCGCTTCAGCTGTACATCGAGCTTTTTTTTCTTTTTTTTCTTCTTTTTTCTTTTTGCTGCTCCAGCTTGGATGAATTGTGGAATTGTTTTCCTCCGAGGAACTGTGTTTGTGCTGCACCCCGGGATCGTTTGCACATAGATTGGGTTTTATTACCGATCCGAGTGTAATACAAAGCAAACGCGAGGAAATTTATTTATTTTTCACAACCAAAATGCAAAAAAAAACAAAAAAAAACACAAAAACAAAAGAGACTGGACCAAACAAGGCAAATGAAAAATTCATAGAGACACGAGCATCGCATTGATTACGCAAGAGAGAGTATAGTAGTACATACACGATATTATATTGCTGCAAGAGCCAGTAGCGAGCTAACAACACACGGGAGACAAGACGGAGGAGAAGATGAGACTACTAGGTACTTGCTCCTCCTTCTTCTCCGATTGCACGGTATATATGTTATAATATGCACGAGCAGCGTGTATACCTACACGTACACACCTACCTTTAATGCGCGCCTTAACGACCTGCACAAGCCGATCGATGCACGGAGAGGATGAAAAGCAGAGCTGCTACCTGCATTGCATATACACACACACACACACGTGGGGGGGGGGGAATCGATCGGCGCTGCTCGATCGGTTTCTCTCTCCTCCGTACCCCCTACACCAACTGCTGCCGATCGTATTATCATCATCGGCGCAGAAATGCAACACGCTACCAGAGAGAGAGAGACGCGAGAATCATTTATATTGTGATAGATAAACCGTCCGTGGAGATGGAACTCGTTTTCGCGCCCGAGACTTTGCGCTCGGAGATCGGAGATCGGGAATAAATCGGATGCCCTTCGGGGGGGAGAATCGGCGCATGAATGAACGAGAGGTGTGTAGGGGATTTTATGCTTCGTTGCAGCCCTGGTTTACCATTAATAAAACACATTGTACACTTATAAATGCACTTGCGAAACGACGAGACTGAGTGATCGGGGTGGGGGG